>OX155965.1:1073286-1495786 GCA_944548615.1 Micropterix aruncella | reverse complement strand
ACACTGGGCCCTATTCCTTTTCTCGCAAGACTAATCCTAGTTGGTTCTAAATTATAGTAAATTAGGTACCATTCCTATTAACTTGGTATTTCGTTTCTTACCCAGTGGAGCCACCTCGCCCCCTGGCTAACAGTTTTGGCCAGATTTATTCGGCCTTTCAACTGGTTACGGGTTCGAGATCGCTTGCGCGGTCCTCTCCTTTAAGTAGCGGTGATTCGGTGTCTACCGAATCTATCACGGACCATGGTATCCTTTGGCCGGCTCTCCACCCGGTATCGGGTAGTCGATTGGTCGTTTCAAGAGCAGTTGTTGTGAGGTTAACAACTACCCTCACTCTATAGGAAACAAAGTCGTTCCCAGACTCCCTCGGTTATCAGTCGGAATGCACAATTGATTAACTGACGCCGCACGGTGCGGAACTAACTAGAGTTGTTAACTACAGCGGGCGAGCCCGTCACCTCAGGAAGTTTTAACGATTAGTCTTTCTGTCTCCCTGTAGTGAGCGCAGAAGACTTGGACAAAAACAGTCCACCGTCAAGCTCCGCCACATGCCCGTAAGAGGCCAACGCCTTAACCGCGAGATAGCCAGGAGTGTTACCCAGCGGGCTTACACTCACGCCCTTACTTCCAATTGCGACCAGATTACTCCAGTCTCTTGATTGGTTCCGAGTTCGAGGTCGCTTGCGCGCTCCTCTCCCTTACGAAGCGGTGAATACGGTGTGTACCGAATCTATCGCGGACCACGGCATCCTTTGCCCGGCTGTTCACCCAGGATCGGGTAGCCGATGGTCGTTTCAAGATCAGTCGCCGTTAGGTCCGCGACCACCCCCGCTCTATAGAAAACAGTACTGCTTCCAGACTCCCCCGAATGTTAGTCAGAGTGCACAGTTGATTGGCTTACGCCGCACGGTGCGCAGACCGTCCAGGAGCGCCAGAAGTTTGATTCCTAGGGGAAACTAGCCCTAAGGCCAGAGTCCTACCCAGGCTCACACTTCATGCGAGGACGCCGCCAGATGGGTGTTGACCCGTGAGTATGACCAACCCTGAACAGAATGGGTCTTCGTGGCCAACTTAGCAAGGGCCCGTTAGCTCCCAAAAACTGGTGCGGAAACTGTTCAAAAGCGTCCAAAAGTTGATTCCTAGGGGAAACTGTCCCGCAGGCCAGAGTCCTGCCCGGGCCAGCACTTCTGCCTGGACGCTGCCGGATGGGTGTCGACCCATGAGTTTGGCCGATCCTAAACATATGGGTCTTAGTGGCCCAACTGTAACGGGGCCCATTAGCTCGCAAACATGGACAGAGTGCATTGCATTGTTGAATATCTAGTTTCCACTGGGTTATTTGTTCAGTCACACCTCTCATTATGTCCGAAGACCGCAGACTTCGCGCGGCACACCTAAAGGGCACCTGCGGCAAACCGGTGTGTCACGGCACACCGGTTGACACTGCTCTAGGCAAATGAAAAGGGCTGGATATTCGTGTATATATCCAAGGTCTTTCTCTTAATTCGTCTCAGGTCTTAAGTTTTTGCAAAAGAAATTCACCCATACATATTTGTAATTGTTTTCCATGCAAAATCTTATATTTTGTTTATTTTATTTGTTTCAAACGTAATTATAAAACACATAAAAATGGTCACACCAAGTAATGGTATGAAGAAACAACGGCCCACATTCACATGACCATGCTCAGAGCATGCCCAAATAGGCTAAATATTCCCAGCCTGTATCTGGGCATACGACTTATTTTCTGACTTAGGTGGAAAAGCCTAACTGACGTAGGTACTCATATAGATACATATACACATACACACATACATATACATACATACACAAATACATAAATATAACGATCTAGTAGTAGTAGTAGTAGTAGATAGAGTGGGGGGCTTGTTTCCAGCCCTTGATGTCACCTAGATCTGTTAGGTCTTTTGTAACTACCCACTGTGTGGTTAGGTTAGTGGTCAGCTAGTAGCCCGGTACTTATTACCAGTCCAAGTAGGTTACTGACCTTCAAGTTGGGCAGATCGTTGGGTTCGAGAAAGGCTCGTCCCAGTAAACTGTGTCTTTTGGCGGCGAGCACTGGACAGCGACCAACAATGTGTATGCTGTCTTCAGGTTCCTCGCCACATATTCGCCAATCCTTGCTCTCAGTCAAGCCAAGGTTGAATCTCTAGAACGATCTAAATATATTATAGTTCTTATGCATTATATTATAATATAGTACATTTTGTTTAATATCTTATATTATATAATATGATAGTAAAGTTATGCAGAAATATACATACATATTTTTTAAGATATGACTTGCAGAAGTTCGTTCTCTGTCCTTGAACGACCTATGAAGTCAAGAACCATTTTTTTATATTTTTTTAATAAAATGGTATTTTCTATTTCCTTTATTTTGTCATCATGACGGTTGAATATTTTAGGTGCTATATAGTTGAATTGTCTTTGGGCAAATGAAGAATTAACTCGGGGAACGGCATAATTCAGACCTGCAGATGCTCTTGTAGTTCCGTGTTGCTGGCTTCGTGGTCTTATAAACTTAAAATATGACTTTAAATACTATTTCTCTATTTACTGTTAACTTTTATTTCTACAATAAGAAAAACGCTGCCGAAAAGTCTAGATTATAAAATTACATTATTATTACCTAAATGGCTTGGGCCAATTATTTATTCAACACATTCCCTTCGTCGGCGTGAATGACTAATGAGATCAATAGAGAAATTAAGCCGGCAATTAGGTTTCTATTAGATATTCAATTAAAAATATTGACGTCGTATTCGTAATGCTTGCTCTGTAATTATCCGTTGGGAACGACAAGGGGAGGGCAATACGTCGTCGTGTTCTGCGAGCGCGGATCGAATTTCTATTTAATATTTAATATTGACGTGAAATGTCTTTCATTTCGGCCAGTCACTTGTTAAAACAGCGTATAAAGAAAAACTGTAACTCCAGTATTGCTTATGTATTTTTACACGACTGCCCAACATAATAAATTAATAGTTAAAAAAAACACTAAAAACACGCTTTATACAGGCACCTATGTCAATATTTACACTATTTACACTCAATATTTACAAGTCAATATATAATAGGTTTGTTATAACCTTGAAACCTGATCGTGGTCAAAGTCCATTACGTGACCTTTATCACAAGTGCAAACACGACTATGATATGATATTCCATCATGGAATGCCAGTTCCTGTCTTCCGGCTTCGTCATCAGACCTTGAAACTTAATCGTGGTCAAAGTTCATTACAAGACCTTTCTAACAAGTCCAAACACGGCTATGATACGATATTCCATCATGGAGTGCCAGTGCCTATCTTCCGGCTTCATCATCAGACCTTGAAACCTGATCGTGGTCAAAGTTCATTCCAAGACTTTTCTAACAAGTCCAAACACAGCTATGATACGATGTTCCATCATGAAGTTGCAGTTCATATCTTCCGACTCCATCATCAGATCAGTTCGACAGTACCATATTATTGTATTATCATCAGAACCACATACAGCTGCCAATTTTCATGACGCTACGATCCTTGGAAGATGGTTAAATTAGTTACCTTAGATTCCATTACATAGTTACATACAGGTCGACCTAATAAAAGCGTGTTAAAAAGAGTAATGCGTTCAGGTTTCATGTGCATATATGTTTTCCGTTTCTTTGTTCCACCATAACTGCTAAACGTTTAAACTGACTTAGAAGTATGTGGTACTGTTAGAATCTTTTGTCGATAGGAGGGCGCCACGGCGCCCTCCTATCGACAAAAGATACTCCGCTAACGTTAGGTAGAGGGCACACGAGCGAACGCAAATCAGTGACAAGACTGTAGGATGGAGATATTCGTCCAAATCTCGTAGTAAGGGCGCGAATTTGACCTGCTGGGGACACATCCCAGAGTCTCGTTGAATTATTACGGCCTGCTAGGGTCGCTTGACTATGGAATGGGTTGCCCATTAAGTCATATTGATACCACTGGTTAATTCCATCCTATTTCTATTTTGTTCATCAGCGCAACGGTAGCATCGACCCCGTGAGGATGAAGGTCATCAGAGGAACCAAGAACATCATGGACGTCGGCAAAGTGATAGAAGTGGACGGAAAGACGAAACAGGAAATGTGGGCTGGTGACTTCTGCAACGAATACGAGGGTACCGACGGCACAGTCTTTCCGCCATTTCTCACCGAGAAGGATTCGGTCATGTCATTCTCTCCTGACTTATGCAGGTATTTTGTGTTCTTAAGTAAGACCAAAAGCGGACTACAAAACGAGAAATAAAGGGATTAAAACAAAGGAAAATCATTAGTTAAGAGGTTTGACCAAATTGTTCTTGCACTGGGTTCAATTTCATTTTACACGACTGCCTAACAAAAAAGGAGTGTAATGTGTTCAGGGTTTATCTATGTATGTTTTCCGTTTTGTTATTCCACCATAACTTCTAAACGCTTGAACCAATTTGGAAGTGTGTGGTATTGTTAGAATCGTTATCTCATCTCGAGTGACATAGTCTACCTTGTCTGTCCAAATATCAAGTAAGGAGTTGTCTAATTGTCCAATTGTCCAAATATTAATATATTCGTGTCAAATGTAGGGTCTGATTTAGTACATTCCGGAAATATACATATATCTTTATGGATAAACACATCAACCACAAATATAAACAAAACGTAATAAAAATAATTATAAATACAATATTTCATTTCCTGTAGCGGCAGTAGTGTTTTTTATTCTTTTTATATATATTTACTTCTTGTCTTCTGGAGAGGTGTATTATGCCGGCCCAAATTCTGAGCTGTAGCCGCTCATCGTGGTTTGGAGGGCTTTCGATTCGCGCCTAGGAATCCGCTATCAAAACAGAGGCGAAAGAACAGTTCAGCGACGCAAACATTTTATTATGACTTGGGCAGGGATCGCGTGATGGTGTTAGTCTTAAGTTAGCTAAAAGCATCGCACAAAATATATAGAGCAGCTTATCTGCTTCTGCATCTGTTGGATTAACAAACTACCCGCGCAGGTATCGCAGCACAGCGACATTTGCTGCAGAAATGCCATGTACGACTGTATGACTGCATAAAGCTAAGCGTATGCTGAGACGCAGGTGACGCAGCACAGCATAGTACAGATTTGCAAGGCAGGGCAGTTAAGGCAGACATAGGCCGCGAGCATATACTGCAACGCAGCTAAACGACACAGATACATTCATTCGCGTCCTAGCTAGTACAAAGAATAGACAGTTTTCGAGTTTGGCGAGAAAAATGAGTTCAAAGCCAGAGTCTGATTATGCAATTAATGAAGTGATGCTTTTTTACAGTTTGTCAAAGAGTAGAAAAACTTTAATAATGAAGAATGTGTACTCTCGAGAGTTATCAGACAAACAATTTAAGAATTTAATTAAATGTTTTGTAAGTTTTGCAGCAAAATTATAAAGTCTAGCTAAAAACAAGATTCGACGTGCACACGGTACCCAGAAATCTGTGCCAGCACTACAACGAGGCGCAGAGCAGGATAGACACATGCCTGCGTTTCACTTGTCCGCGCCGTAGTATACGCAGCTCTCAGCATGTTCATGCCTTACAAAATCTGCTCTGCCCTGCGCTGCGTCACCTGCATCTCAGCATTCGCTTAGCCTTACCGATCACCACAAAGCGCCTATACCATCGTTAATAGAAAGTTTCCTTGTTAATGCACCTAGCTGATATCTCTATCACTCGTCTCGCCTTATCTACGGTAGCAGCTCCGTACAATAAGTCGTCCGTGTAATGATGCTTTTTAATATCTTCCTCGGCCTCCGGAAACTGATCTCTAAATCTTTCAGAGCCGCAAAAGGTATATATCGCAGACAACAAAGCCTGTGATGCCATACAAACAAAACGCGTCAATGGGCCCGGCTCACGTGAAGCCCCGCCAAAGGGCAGTTGTCCAGCGGACAAGGCTCGTCGAAGAATTACAGAAATGGTCGGCTTGTAGCGATCAGTGAAGCTGCAAAAGCGTCGCGGCACGGCGGCGTTGCTACATTGATATTGGTCAATCAACCTCAACGTCAGGAAGCTGAGTGTATAATTTAGAAAAGGTTGGTTAAACCTGGACAGCCAAGTGCGGATCAAACTTGGAATAAGAAAATCAGTAACTAGTAAAACCGCTTCTTTCCGATTTTTCTTGGCTGCTCTGCTGGTGAATAGCTACCTTAGTAGCTGGTGCAGATCATGATCAAGAACTCCTGAGACGTACAACATACGAGGATGATTTTCATTCACGGATAGAGCACGAAATCAAGATGGTACCGTATGAACAAAACGCGCATTTTGTTGCTGAATCGACCGCACATAAATTGTTATGGCCGTGACACAATGTAGGTTCTTGAAAGGGGGAGGAATGAAACACGGAGGTGTCGACTGTAAGGGGCGAACCCGTCACTCCAGGAGGTTTTAACGATAATTATCGTTTTGTTTCCCGTGAGGTGAGCGTATTAAACCTAGGGGCGGTACAAACCTACCGTCCAGCAAAGCCAACAAACCTGCCAGAATACAACGCATTACGGCGAGGCACTAGGAAGTTAACTAAGTGGTCCACCTCACCACTTGGCTACCAGTTTTGGTAGGATACCTCCGTCTGCATTTAACCATCAGGATCCGTCCGTCCATCCGACGGGTTAAGGGCTCGAGGTCGCTTGCGCGGTCCCCTACCTGCCGTATTTTCAGCGGTGATTCAGTTTGAATATATCGCGGACTATGACATATTTTGCCCGGCTCTGAATTCGGGATCACGTAGCCTAATGTTCATTTCAAGGGTGGTTGACGACAGGTCAACATCCACCCCTGCTGCTTATGGGACAGTATATTACCATACTCTCTAGACTCCTTCAGCAACTTGGGTTGTCGACTACAGCGGGCGAGCCCGTCACCTCAGGAAGTTTTAAGGATTACTCGTTCTATCTCCCTGGAAGTGAACGTAGAAGACTTGGGGACAAAGAGTCCACCGTCTAGCTACGCCACAAGCCCGCAAGAGGCCAACGCCAGGAATGTTGCCTGGCGGGCCGACTTTCACGCCCTTACTTCCAATTGTGACCAGATTACTCCGGTCTACCGATTGGTTACGAGTTCGAGGTCGCTTGCGCGGTCCTCTCCCTTACGAAGCGGTGAAACGGTGTTTACCAAATCTATCGCGGACCACGGCGTCCTTTGCCCTGCTGTTCACCCAGGATCGGGTAGCCGATGGTCATTTCAAGAGCAGTCGCCGTAAGGTCCGCAACCACCCCCGCTCTATAGGAAACAGTACTGCTTCCAGACTTCCCCGACTGTTAGTCAGAGTTTGGGAGCTAACGGGCCCATGATGAGGTGGCCACGATGACCCATGTGTTCAGGGTCGGTCACACTCACGGGTCAACACCCATCCGATGGCCTCCACGCATGGGGTGCGAACCTGGGTAGGACACTGGGTCAACCAGTCTCCCCTGGGAATCAAACCTCTGGCGCTCCTGGACGGTCTGCGCACCGAGCGGCGCAAGCCAATCGATTGTGTGGCGCAAGCCAATCGATAGAGTCCTACCCGGGCTCGCACTTCATGCGTGGAGGCCGTCGGATAGGTGTTAACCCGTCAGTGTGACCAACCCTGAACAGAATGGGTCTTCGTGACCAACTCAGCAAGGGCCCATTAACTCCTAGACTTCTTCAGCAGTTAGTCAGAGTGCAAAACCGATTAAAGTCGCCGAACGGTGCTCATCCTCCAGTAGCGCCGGGAGGCAATGCCACCACTAGAAGCCGATCTACCGAGGCCTGAGACGCAAAGAGTCTTACTCGAGGTAGCCTTCCACATGAGGAGGCTTCTAAATAGGAGTTAAATTGTGAGTTGTAATGATTTGAAAACACAATGCATCGTATAGCCCAAGTTGCACGAAACCATTCTCTACCAGGGGAATGAAACATATAATAATAATTAATTGAATTAAGATAGAGCATAAGAGAATTAATGGATGGGGATAAAGGATATACCAGGCGTGTCTAGATACTAGATATCGCCGCGGCAATGTCGCTTCGCTCGGAACTCTACCATTACAGAGAACAACAAAAAAACTGCAGGAATCTTCATTTTGTGCAATTATCTTTTCCAGAACTTTCCGCACCGAGTATAAGTATAAGACAACCTACAAGGGTATGAAAACGAACCGCTACTTCGCTTACGTCGGCGACTTGGCCCACGACACCAACATGTCCTGCTTCTGTGACACCCCGCAGACATGCCCCGCGAGCGGCCTCATGGACCTGACCAAGTGTGTCAAAGCCCCGTTGGTTATCTCGTTGCCCCATTATTTGCATACGGACCCCAGCGTACAAGCAGGAGTAATCGGACTGTCTCCAGATGAGGAGAAGCATGGTATATACCTCGATTTCGAACCGGTGAGTTAGACACAGTTATTATCTTCCCCATTTTCCAATTCAAATCCGCCTAATCATGTGGCTTTAAATAGAAAGAATCAAATCGTATTACATTACATTACATTTACGTCGTGTCCAATTGGCGGCTAAAAACTGCTCTTGGACGTGTCAAAATATTTGTGTTTCAAGTAGTAAGTCTCATTACTACTTTAATATTTACTTAACATACATATATTATTTAAGAAAAATGTATAGTATCTAAGAAACTTTGGAACCTACTCAATGTTATTCGTCGTAGAATCGTATTACAAAAGAAATTAAAGGCTTATTTAATAAAATAGTCAATAATTCTAATAGCTACATACTAAACACGCAATAATTAAAATGGTCAGTTAAAAAGTTGAATAATCAAAGCAGAAGTCTAGCAATTGAAATAGTCAATAAATCGAATATATACGTACAAAAAACTGTACATAGTAACATCTAAAGTAGTAAGTAAATTGTTAAATAATCAAACTAAAGCTAAATCTTACATTTAAATACTAAACGTACATATATAATTATCATTCAAATTGGTACGATATTTGCAGTCATGTACAACATATTACAAATCTTGTACAACATTTATTCATATATTCTAGCGGGTCGGTCTCTAAACAGTATAAATTCCCTGAAAGTCTCGGATGCATAGCTCTCCGTCCAAATATATCTCTTTACTCACTATCTTATATTTACTTATATGTATATCGCAAATATTTAACTTAAATATCGCGAATCGAATCAATACAAAAAAAAATGTGAAGCGATTTAATTTCACCTCTTTCATTTAGCGCAGCTCCTATGAGGAATCATTAAGAGCCCACAAGTTGATGTCATTGGAGAGCCGTAGAGTCTTAATCGATGCCTTGTAAGTTGCATGGGTTGATAAATAATTCCATCGATACGAACGCGATTTTGAAGCGCATTGAATATAATGTTCCTCCTTGCCCTGCTCGATCGCAATGACTATTTCATCTCCCTGTGGTGAAAACCAACGCATTTCGCAATAGATTTCTATATAAAGCATGCCATAGATACAACACAGACCTTTTAAGTGTGGATATATTACATTCCTCAAAAACCTCCTACAAGAATCAAATTTAAAAAATCTAGAGTCTAGAATAGTCTAGATAGATGATCACAAAACATTTGTACATGTTATATTTCATTTAATTTGGTTCATGTATATAATTTATCTTAAGTATATTTATTATAATACCTACATATCATACCTAAAACCAATTATAAATATATTTATATACATACATAATATATTTTATCTATTTTGTCGCTTCCTTTCACCTCCATTCCCATCCCGAATCCTCCCATTCTCAAACGGAAACAATTATAAAATATTATTTTGCGTTCATTTTGTTAGTTATTATTCGGAATCACATGAATGGATTTTTGTTACTTTTAAATACGAATTAATGCATTGTATGTAGTTCTGTTTGGTTCCAGAATAAAATAAAATGAAATAAAAATAAGTTACTGAAGAATTAACTGTTCCATGGGAATCAAATAAGTCCACGAGTGCAAAACTAAATAATTACAATAATGGGCCCGATTGCGTTTCTTTGTGAACTAAAACTAAAATTAGTCCAAGCGAACGAGACAGAGCGATACGTTAGAGCGGAATATGAAATGAACGATCGTCGATAAATACTACCTGTCGAACTTATACGCGTCCGAATAAATTCGAGCATATTTCGTGCGGTGTAGATTTAACCTTGGCGGGCAGTTTTAATGCGAAAAAGTGACAACCGGTCATTTCACACTCCGCTTTAGCGTATTGCCCCGTCTCGTTCACACGGACTAATTTCCGATTTTAGTTCACGAAGAACCGCAATCGAGCCCAATGTGAGCTCTAAATAAGTCCAAAACACTATCATGTACCGCTTGATGTCCGCATACAACGAACGTTTTCAATACATCGACATATTTCACATGAGTCAACATGAGCGAGGATGTATAATACATACGTAGCTTACTTGGCGACTACAATTATAGGTATACACTCGTAATACACATATACGTAGTGTTCGTAAACGAACAGATCGAAAATGAGACATAGCAATAGACTACAAGTTAAATACCTATATCCTATCCTATACCCCATTACTTTCTTTTCATATCCTAGTGATAGTTCGATATTTTACATTTCGATTGCTCAGCCTTTTCCTCAATTCCATCAATTATTTTAATCTCCACCACTTGCTGCCTGTTTTGTAGGTACGATTTAATGAGTGAATTGGCCACTCCTCTAATTCCATAGTGGTTTAGCTTGTCTACCAGGGTATTGATGTTTATACAGTCGAATGCTTTGCTTAGATCGCAGAACAGTCCTGCTGAAAGCATCTTTCTCAATCATGAAACATGCATACACCGCGGCATCCTGTGTAGATTTTTTTTGTCCGGAATCCATATTGACTGTCTGAAATGACCACAAATTTTTCAAGGAAACCATTTAGTCGTTTTTCGGTGACCTTCTCCAAAATTTTTGAGAAATTGCTCAGTAGGGCTACGGGTCGATAATTTTCTACGCTCGTGGGATCGCCCGGGCTATCATAACTGAATGCGTATACAAAAATTCGTGTCTCTGCTGTTGACCGTTGAGGAGTCTCCTCGTCGGGAGCCAACCCTGGGCGTAGAATCAGGTCATGCTTACCATAAAATGCATTGTCATCGAAACTGAAACAACATGTAAATTTTCAACTTCATAACTGGATTTTGATAAAAATGAGACAAATGCAGAAGTATTTCCTTTCAAATAAAAAAAGAGTTCTCCAAATCGGGTCATAAATGACGGAGTCCTGAGGTAACAAACATTAACAAAAAATACAACCGAATTGATAACCTCCTCCTTTTTTTGAAGTCGGTTTAAAAAGAAAAATATTTTCACTATTTCGGCAAAAATATTTGTGTGTGTCAACCTTTCACGAGTCACGCACACAAACGCGAACACGTCAATGTATTGGATAGCGTTGATTTTTCCACTGCACGAATGCTCCCCGTGTACGAAGCCTACCTGCTCTCCCCTATGTCTTCCATCAATTATTACACCCTTAAATTTCTCGACATAGTTTCACAGTTCTTCGTATATTCAGAACTCCATAAATTTTATATGGCAAAATTCTTGTTTCATCCACTAGGGCACGATATGGACGTTGTTAATAATGTATATATAAGCAAAAAGTCACACTTTTCGTTTGACCAAAGGGTGTGATGGTTTCATTGCTTCAAAGACAGCACCCGCATGCATTAGTAATGTTTGAGCCGGTGTTTCGTAACATGCGCTGCGAGAGACACGCACTGTATCGTGACATGCTGCCGCCGGTTTCTTCTTCTTCTTCTTAAGGTGCTGGATTATCATCGTAAAACGCTAATTCTTTCTTACCATTACCTTATCAATATCATTCTTTGTTTAACCCTTACCATTGATTATATATTGTACTAGCTGACCTGTGCCCACTTCGTTGGGCGGTAAAACTTTTTATTTGTGATGAAATTCTGAGTGTGGTTCGGTTAGTACTGAGTGCTATGATTTATTTCCTGATTGCCAAAAGAAGGGTTATATTTTTACTGCATATGTATGTATGTATTTGCATGCCAATTTGACTATACTACCGTTATTTGTGAGTGTCTTCTTGTGAGTGTCTTATTTGTGAGTGTCTTATCTCTTTGACCATTTATGCAGTAAAAGGGAAATTATGTGCACTAAAAGGGAAAAGTCTTTTGTTTTAAACACTTGAGACGATAAATTTACTTATTCTGATATGAATTCATAATTGTTGATAATATGACCAATAAACATGACCTAACGATTTAAAGTATTTTTTTAATATAAAAAACTACTTTTTGTGACTTAAATATAAAATTTAGACACGTGCTGTCGCTGACTTTTTTTGTAGGCATTATCAAGCTCTATCAAGCACTTCTCTAGAACATAATCATAAATCTCTCATCGTTAAAGCAGCGTTAGTTAGAAACGTTTTCGTTCGACCGTTTTTTCTCCGAGTTACTTTGCAAATCTGGCTATCACTAAAAAGTCTTTTCATTTTTCGGATTAATATATAGCCTATGTCACTCTCAAATAACGGTTCAAAAGTTCAAAATTTTCAAAATAGGTTCAGTAGATCCAGAGATTACTTCCTATGACGTCACAAACTTTACCTCTTTATAATATTAATATAGATTACATTGCTTAACTCCATATGACGTTTTGTCAACTTTTCTGCGCCGGCGATATGCAGGTGGCTCTGATAGCATTGAGGGCGAAACTAAACTATTTATTTGGCCGTCTAAAATAACATTGAAAATGAATGGTTTTTTCAAAGGACTAATTGATTATAAATACCTGATAATTTAACCATCGACAACAATAATAACATTCAATGATTAGTGCCATTTATCGTATTTTTTATATAAGCTGATCACAGAGATAATACTGAGAGATAGATTGCCATCTATTGGTCTATTCTAACTGTGCGTAATTATTACATTTTAAAACCGGTATACCAAGCTAAAATTCACAAGTTTAAATAATTACAATTAAAATAATAATAGCTATGATTTGTAATTTCCTAATCTTTTGAGATTGGACACCCTATAGGCAAGTTTAAAGCGTCATCTGAAAGGCGCTACCATACTGCTGTACGACGAACGCCGCCATAAAGCCGCTTTTTGAACCACTAAGTTCCCACGGTCTCGTACTTCGGTCAGCCTCTGACAGTTTATTAAAAATTCCGAGTCATAATACTGATTACTATTCCTATTCTTTCTGTGTCCATGGTGCAAGACTCTCGAACGATCTCCCAGCAAATATACGAAACTCGCCTTCTTTACCATCGTTTAAGACTCACCCTAAGGATTACTACCTTTCTAAGAAGTAACCAGTTCTTCCCTTTCTCTACTGTTCCTCTCCCAATTTCCTCTCCTCGGGCATTATTAGTCTTAAATTCTTCCACTTGTCTGTATGTTATGTAATAATCTTTATTTTCACAATGCGCGCATGTACCACTATGTTTAGGTTAGCTGTAAGACATTGCCATGTGACAATAAGCTCGCCTTTTTTGTATACTTATTAAGTGCAAATTAAGAGTTTATTATTAGAGTTTATTATAATGAACATAATAGAAGATAAATGAATTTTTAAAACTATAAGTGTCATCTACACCTTTTGTTCCGTAGTAAAACCCTAGCTGCCATATCGCAGTGGTAGTGAATGGTTTCGTGCAGCTTGGGCCATAAGATTCATTTTCTTCCCGGATCAGCTCAACTCACGATTCAGCTCATATTCAGAAACCTCCTCTTGCGGAAGGCTAACCCGAGTAAGACTCTCGCGTCTCAGGCCTCACGGCTGGTGGACCGGTTCTCCTGGTAGGATTGCATCCCGGCGCCACTGGTCGGTTTGCGCACCTTTTGGCGACGTCTATCGGTTGTGCACTCTGACTAATTGCTGAAGGAGTCTGGAGACTACGGAAATATACTCTCCTAAGCAGCGGTGGTGGATGTTGGCCTATTGTTATGCCACCCTTGAAATGACTATTAGTCTACCTGATCCTTAATTAAGAGCCGGGCAAAATATACTTTTGGCCCGCGATAGATTCAAACTGAATTACCGCTAAAATAAGACAGGTAGAGGCCTCGTAAATGACTTCGTACCCGTGACCAGTCGGGACCTTGGAGGTATCCTGATTGTTAAATCCAGACGGAGATATTATTCTAAAACTGGTAATCAGGGGGCGAGGCTGCCCGCTGGATACCTCGCCTCGCCGTAAGGCGTTGGCCTCTGTCGGGCAGGTGGCGTAACTAGACAGTGGATTGTTTTTCGTCACAAGTCTTCTGCGCTCACCTCACGGGAGACAGAACGATCCAATATCGTTAAAACTTCCTGAGGTGTCGGGTTCGCCGTTGTAGTCAACAGTTTTAGTTTGCCATATCGCAGTACTACGTTGAGCAATCTAATCTATACTAATATTATAAAGAGGTAAAGTTTGTGATGTTGTAGGAAGTAATCTCTGGATCTACTTAACCGATTTTGAAAATTCTTTTACCAATAGAAAGCCACGTTATTTGTGAGTGTCATAGGTTGTATATTAATCCGAAAAACGAAAAGACTTTTTCGTGGTAGTCGGATTTTCAAAGTATGTCGGAAAAAACGGTCGAACGAAAACGTTTCTAACGAACGCTGCCTTAACGATGAGAGATATATGATTAAGTTCAAGAGAAAAGTTGTAGAGCTTGATAATGCCTACAAAAAAGTCAGCGACAGCTTATGTCTAACTTTTATATTTAAGTAACAAAAAGTAGTATTTTATCTTTAAAAAATAATTTAAATCATTAAGTCATGTTTATTGGTCATATTATCAACAATTATGAATTATTATCAAAATAAGTGAGTTTATCGTCTCAAGTGTTTAAAACAAAACACTTTTCTTTTTTCTGCATATAATTTCACTTTTACTGCATAAATGGTTAAAGAGATAAGGCACTCACAAATAAGACATTCACAAGAAGACACTCACAAATAACGGTAATATAGTCAAATTGGCATGCAAATACATATGCAGTAAAAATATAACTTTTCTTTTGGCAGTAAGGAAATACATCATAGCACTCAGTACTAACCAAACCACACTCATAATTTCATCACAAGTAAAAAGTTTTACCGCCCAACGAAGTGGGCACGAGTCAGCTAGTACTCTATATAATCAATGGTGCCATGTTGATATGTATCGGTTTCAATTATTTATTTTTCCACAGATAACCGGCACCCCGCTCAGTGCAATGCAGAGGCTACAGTTTAACATTAAACTGATGAAGATTGACAAGTTGGAGCTCTTCAGGAACTTGCCCGATACGTATATGCCACTCTTCTGGGTGGATGAGGTGAGTCGAAAAGAGTTGTTGAATGCTATAACTATTTAATGATATCATTTCACACCTCTGTTGTGATATATCTATAGTCTGTCCGAACGCTCCTGGCACGCAGAGTTATAAGACGTAGGAACGGAGTAGCGCAAATTGCGCGCCCCCTTGCACTCACGGATCTCATGGCGCGCGTAGTGAGCAGGTACCTGAGCCATTAGGGTTGCGCATACAGATGAATGCAAACTTCTTGAGCTCTACAACTACATGCTCAGGTCACACGTATTGCATTTATTGAACACCAATGCACTGAAATTAAAAAAGGGATAGGCATATTTTATACCTGTGAGAATGACGGAGATAGGTTGAATTTACGCGTGACTGTAATGATTCTCGTCGAAGCCAGCCGTTTAACGGTACAGTCAGACGATTACATATGACAACTAATAGATTCGTTTAGTGTTGAGTTGAATTGGGCTGTGATAATTATTTAGTATATACGTGATTGTCTCAGCGGCCCGTCGTTTAGCGGTACAATCAGAAGAGTAACAAATAAATACGTTTTGTGTTGTATTTTGTCTTCGTCGTCTGTGTTGTGATCGTGAGTTCGACTGTGCTGAATCCCAGGAGGTACAGTAGGTAAATAACTTTATTTTCTATTATTTCTTGTCGTGATCGTCGTTTAATATGCCGTTAAAAACAAAATACGGGAAGTAATGATGAAGAAATGAACGCAGTTAATTTAGATGAAATTAGATCTGAAAACAGTGACAGTGATTTAGAAGGAATATATCCACTTCAATGAATAATACTGTGTGTCTTATTGTGTACTGTAAAATTGAGGCGCATATAATTATAATAATACTGTTGTTACGGATAATTTATAGGAAACCTAAAGACTACCCGTCAGAGCGTCTTTTCAATGAGTCTAAAGTTCTGGTCGTCAAGCAATTGTTTATTAAATATGTAATAATATTTTTTCATAAACACAAAGATAGACATTATCAAAGTCAGCAAAACTACAATACTCGGAGTTCACGGAAACAAAATTTCCTTATTCCTCGAGTGCAAACAACATTTGCGCAACGACAAGCTTTTTGCATTGGTCCCAAATTATATAATGACATAGAGGAAAAATGGAAACACCTAATGAACAGTCAAGAGTTTAAAGACAATATTAATAAATAGTTATTTGAATTAGGAAGGTCCAAATCTGAAAACTTGGTTTGTAAAGCGTATGTATAACGGTTAATTTAAAAATAATATTGTATATTTATATAAATTATTAGGTATATATTATGTATTATTAGTATATCATATCATATTTTTATTTATATTATTTCATATTTTTTAGCAGTGCTTTAATAATTATATTTGTATGTTTTATTAAATTATAAATATGTTTATACCATATATCATTTATTATTTAGTGAAATCGTATTTACGTATATGTGTATTTGCCATATTGTATTACCTACAAAGTATTATTCGTACAAATTTAGTGTTTTGATTTGTATTATAATGTTATTTATTTATTATTATATATTATTTAATTTTAATTAAGTACATTCATTAATTATAAAAATAAAAAGTTTTTTTTGCGTTAATTAGGCTAATTGTTAGTTGTTAAATAAGTTGTTTTACTTATTTTAATTACTCTGACCCGCCTAGATACGGGACAGTTTAGTCCTAGTTAGGTGGGCAATGAGCATCAGCTGCATTTCGGTGTTCAATTTTTCCGAGTTACTTATAACATTGATAACAATGGGGCTAAATGTACAAAAATGAAATGAATAAAGCATTAAAAATTAAAAAAAAAAATAGTTTGGACAGTGAAAGGTGATCGTATTGTGTTGTAAGCAGAGTCTGTAAAAGTATTGTGTTTGAGATGTACCTACTGTATAATTGAGGCTCCTAATATAAAAGTGGTCATAGTTTGGAAAGTGAAAGATGATTGTTTTGTGTTTTTGTGTCACAATCCTAATGTTATTTTCACCTAATTATGTCTCACACCGTATTATAAACCAAACTAATTATCGATATTACATCATGGACGGCATGTATTAATCGCTAATGATCATTTAAATTATAGTACAGTCATTTTTTGTACCATTCAAATGGGTCATCGATAAACGCCGGCGGGCGTATATACATAATTATCTTTACAAGATTATGACGTGGTCCCGTAACCGGCATGTCCATTCAACACGGGCACGTGAACAACTTGCTATAATACCCAAGCACAAAACTACACATTTCCAGTGCAGCTTTTCGTATTATTCTGCGGTTGTATGGAATCGGTTGGGAATGGCTTTGCGATCGAAATCAATTGCAGTATTTAAGGACCACTTTAAAAGTTTATTATTTAAGGAAGATATTTAGATGTCATAATTTGATTTTATTTTAAAATAACTATTGCTAATTGGATTATTACTATTGTCTTCGTTTATTTATTAATTTGTAACCTGATTATTTAATGTTAAATATTTTGATTTTGATTATTTTTGATTTATTATATGTAGATTATTAAATTTATGTAATTACGTTATTTTCTTTTAATATCATTTGATGTTAAATATCTTGATTTTAATTATTTCAATTTGTGTATTTATTTGATTATGATTATTTGGATTTTTTGTTTTAAGATTTATTTGATTAGGTTATTTTATTTTAAAAATCATATACCTATGTATCAATAATTAATAGGTGTGTCCTGAAAACCAGGATAAGAGATATCCTGAGGATACCCCTAATTTGCAGCGTTTGTAGCTTTATTTCATAGTCTTTGTCTATTTATAGTTTTAATTTTTAATCTTGTAACAAAAATCGTAAGTTTTGGCGTGACGTGCAGTGTCCAGAAACGTGAAATACACCTTGAGACACGCTAAGCACGATTATTTCGGTATTCCGTCAGGTTCCTAGACAAATATAGTGTTTCTTAGCTTTTCCTTGGTGTTTGATGCCGCGCGACATGTATCGCGCGCAATCTTCGTCTTCCAACATGGTTACACTCCTGTTTCGTGTTCTTCCGTGTTGCCCAGAAGTCTCAAGCATGTTTTTTATGTATCTTCCATGTTTTCTCGGCGTCTCCATTGGACCTAAGCATAAAAAACCGCATTTTCCAAGTTCCCCGTCCAAGATTGTCATTTTCGCGATGTTTGACAGCTGTCAACTTCTTTTCAGGTTAGTTTACAGGCAGTGTTGCCATTCTTGCGCCCGGTGAAGCAGATCGTTGCCCGCGGTTAAAATAATACGCAAATATTAAAAGCAATGTTAAGAAATGTGGTAAATATGCTAACAATCCTTGTTGTATATTTATTAATATTAAAACATTTTTTTTTACTTGAGTTGGTAACATTTGTTTTGCTGAAATGTTGGCGGTCTGAGCTTCCTAAAGTTACGTCACACTTCCGCCCTGCTCACTTGATACCAAAATGGCGAAAAGGTGGGATTGATTTTGTGTCAAGGTAGTGAAAAAGTGCCGTAATCGGCGGTGTGAAGAGTGCACCTGTCAGTGGAGTGCCAAGAATATGATGTAATTTAGTTCGTGTTTTTCTGGGGTGAGTCAACCATTTTACTCGAAGCTAGGTTATACGCCATGATGCCTGAGATAACCAGAGATTTTCCTGTTTGCCCACAGGAGTGGTACTTAATTTAACCTAATTTCTATCCATTTGCAACAAATGTTCTGAGAACCGTCACCAGCGTCATTACCGCGGAGATTCTGAGAATTTTCAACATCGTGCTGACCTGAAGAAGGCAGCCACTTTTACCTGCTGTCACAGCTTCACCACTGAACAAAGAAGAATAAACGAACTACTCATCAATGTGAAAACTGTCTTTTTATTGCTTTTTGTTTCCAGGCATTCCGACGCATAAGCCTCATTCAGTGCAAGAAAAAAACCACCACCCACCCCTCGAGATGTGATTTTTCTTTATGATAACCTCACTTTAGTTTTTTTGTTTTTTTGTTTGACGGCAGTAATTTTTTAGTTTCGTGGTTTTCCTCTAAAACCATGTGGCGCTCAAAATTTCTTATCTCTCATTCGGCATGACTTAGATTTTTTGATGGTAAAATTCTTCTGCTTTTGATTCTTTTTACGCAAACCGCGTGCTTAAAATTGTTATAATCTGTGTGTTCTTGTTTTTTTTTGTATATGTTTTTTATAACAGCTGCAAATAAATAAATAAATAAATAACTGTTATAACCGACGTTTTATAACTCTGCGTGCCACCAGCGTTCGGACAGGGTGTAGCATGATATCCCGACGCTTTAGATCCATATTAATTGCTTTCAAAGGCATATCTTTTCTTCTCGCACATTTTTAAAACTCTTCAATTCACACAGTTCCTACGTATCTATGGATCTTACGTATCTATGGTTCCTAATGGTTCCATGCACTTTGGGTGTTCTGGTAGCCTCCTCGAAGAGGGGGATTTATCTGTCAGGGCCGCTGTGAGCTTCTGCCACGGCTGCAATCCTGCAGTCGGGGGCGGTTGGGATCAGAAGATCGCGGATTCGGGGAATACTTCGGGCGAAACAGGGCGGTTGAAGCATTTGCGGAAAAAACGAAGAAATAAGTTTGAAGATGTATGTTTCCTATGACAGCGGAGGGTAGTTGTCGACCTGACGTCTTCAATCCTTCAATCGATCCGTTCCGAACCCGATCCTGAGTGACCATGGCGGGCAAAGGGCTTCGCGGTCCGCTAAATGTTAAACTGAATAACCGTTTACATCAGGTAGAGGCCGCGTAAGCGGCATGGAACCTGATACCAATTGGAGGACGGAGAAATCCTGGTATCCACCTCAAGGGCGTGAGGTTGGCCCGCTGGGTTCACGTTCCAGTTGCTCGCGGTAAGGCGTCGGCTTCTTACGGACAGGTTCCAGGAGCTAGACTGTGGCCTGTGTTGTTCCTAAGTCTCTGTATAATCACTACAGGGCTAAAAGAACGATCTATTACGTTATAACAGCCTGAGGTGTCGGGTTCGCCCGTTGCAGATGACAGCTCCAAAGTATCTATGGATATGGCAATATAATTATTATACAATTTTATTTATAGCCTAGCGATGTCATCACAATGTATAAATTCGATTTTCCCTCCAGAAAGTAAATTAGAATTTGTTGCTCTTTATGTTGCCATATCGAGTAAAATCCTTTATCAACAGACATGTTTTGTAGCGGGCGACACTGCGAGCCACGTATGACATGACAACAGCTGACAACAGCTGGTTATTATTTTTTACACGACTACTAAAAAAAAGGAGTGTTATGTGTTCAGGATTCATCTATGTACGTTTTCCTTTTCTTTATTACATCATAACTTTTAAACGCTTTAACTGATTTGTAAGTACGTAGTATTGTTAGGAATTTATTGTTATCCCGAGTATATTATCCAAATACCAAGTATATTAACTATCCAAATATCAAGTTTAAAACTTTCTAAATATTCAAATGTCAATAAATTACCATAAATATATCGTGTTTAGTGTCACATGAAAGGCCCGATTGAGTACGTGCCGAAAATATATATTGATTTATATTGAGAAATATTTAAACCACAAACATTTCATTAACAACAGTAATAAAAATAATTATAAATACAGTAATTCTTTTTTGTAAGAGGAGTCGTGTTTTTTTAATCCTTTTAATATATTTACTCGTCCTTGCGATCGCTTCTGTGCCTCTGTCAGCGAAATTACGCAATATCGGCATACAATTTCGGCAACGGAAACTGTCTTAAAATACCCCATATTTGGGCTTACCATGGCCCGTGGCTAAGATGATATTCTAATCTGCTCCTAATATTTATAAAATTATAAATAAATAATAATATTACCATACTAAATATAATAACCGAAGCTAAGGTCTCACTCGCATGAAACAGAACCCAAGTAACATTTCAAGCACAGACTGCCAAACATTGCAAGCCCAACGGCGCCAATATTTTCTCTTTTATATATAAAAATTCAGCATGCATAATATCTTTCTGCTCGAAAAACTCGAAAAGTTGTTGGTCGAAAAGCTTGAACTTTTGACACAACGTTACATTTAAATAGGCGCTTGTTTTTATAGTAAAAAAGTTTTGACACAACGTTGCATTCGAATACGCAAGACAAAAGACTTTCCACATTGGTACGTTTCCCATTCATTTCGTATTAGACTGAGCCACAGCGAAGCGTGGCTGGGTTTAGCTAGTACACAATAAAATAGATAACATAATAATTATATATCATTTAAAATAAAAGGTTAATCACTCTAATGTTGCACGAGGGCGCGCCAGACATCCACCACATAGTCTTATCATACCTGGGAATATATGCGACCTTAGCATGTTAAATTAAGCTAAGAAATACGTTTAAATGTAAACATATTCGATTTGATTGTCGCTGTGAAGATATTATTTGTACGATCCATTCAGTCTCATTTCGTAGTTAGTCATATTATGACGTGTCTAACAGACTCTCCTTTTCCATCTATATAAATATATTACCAAAGCATATCCCTATTTTCGCTTTAATTTTTAAAGTGGCATTTATGGTATTTCCAGGGTCTCTCCCTCGACGACGACTTCATCGGCATGTTGGACGGCCAGCTCTTCAAGCCGGTAAGGATCGTCGGGGTCATCAAGTGGCTCATGGTCAGTTTCGGTATCATCGGAATGCTGGGCGGAGCTGGTCTCCACCACAAAGATGCCATAATGGGAATGGTGACAGGCCGGGGAAACGCAACCTCTGTGAACATCACCACCAATAAGGAGCAAGGCAAAACTATGGACAAACTGGGGTCGAGTCGTTCAGTCCATGGTCCTAACGCAGTCAGTACCGTAGACGGAGGCGATGATAAGTTCTAAATCCGAAGTATATGTTGAATGAATACTGGGCGGGATATATATATATATATATATATATATATATATATATATATATATATATATATATATATATATATATATATATATATATATATATATATATATATATATATATATATATATATATATATATATATATATATATATATATATATATATATATATATATATATATATATATATATATATATATATATATATATATATATATATATATATATATATATATATATATATATATATATATATATATATATATATATATATATATATATATATATATATATATATATATATATATATATATATATATGTATATGTATATAGGTGGCCAAAAAGTCGTGGATCAATCGAAACACGGAGATAAAGGATGTAATTTCCAACAAAAAATCTTTCTACAGCATGGCCATTACTTCATTGCACGAAGGTGCTCTTAACGTGAGAAGTAATTTTTGTAACGCTTCGAAATTTACGGAAAAAATTCATTGCTCGTTAAATTTGGTACCAAGAGCTGCAAAACAATTTTTGTATTATTGATACATTATCGAGTCATAATACAACATCTTTTGTTTTATTGCTTTCAATCAATTAATTTTTTTATTGATTAAATTGTAAAAAACTCGGTAGTTTCATTGAAAAAAAAAACAAAATTTCATAACCTTCGTGCAATAAAGTTATGACCATGCTGTAGAAAGATTTTTTGTTGGAAATTACCTCCTTTATCTCCCTGTTTCGTTTTATCCACGACTTTTTGACCACCCTGTATATATATATATATATATATATATATATATATATATATATATATATATATATATATATATATATATATATATATATATATATATATATATATATATATATATATATATATATATATATATATATATATATATATATATATATATATATATATATATATATATATATATATATATATATATATATATATATATATATATATATATATATATATATATATATATATATATATATATATATATATATATATATATATATATATATATATATATATATATATATATATAATATTAATTTTCTCTTATTTTGTCACAATTTTAGATATATAAATAAAGCAATAATTGAATGGTTGTGATTTTAATAAATGACCAAAGGTAATTAATAATTGTTATTAAATATTTTAAGTGTTCACAAAATTAGATGTTTAAGGACACTGGATAAAGACAAATTATTTTATTTTTATGACATTATATTTTACATGTGTTAACAATCATGAGAGTATATTTTATATGTGTTATATTACAATGATATATGTACAATGAGCTACGGGCGATCAAACCCATTGTGGTTAGTAATTTCGAAAATAATTAAACCCGGCACGTGCAAGTTCCTAAATAAAAATTATTAAGCAAAACGATAGAATAGATATTTTTGCCTGTAAGTTGTATGTAGATATAATGGAATACAAACCGGCCAGTCAGTGTATACAGTAGAGAGATGAATTTCATAGGTGCCAAGGCAGTTCTTAAAGGTCATGTCTACCTGCAATTCTTATGATCGCAAAAATCACCAAAATATTTTTGTATGTGTATTATAGGTACTCTAAAAAATTTATGTTTCGTATCACCTAAAAGCGTACTGTATCCGTAGCATACACCATGTCGTAAAAAATAAATATTTTCCAAAAGTAAAACTGTGTTTGAATATTTAATTATTATTTTATGCAACATTGCAACATTTTCATTATTATTTTATAACTAGCTGTGCGTCGCGGTTTCATCCGCCGTTTAATTAAAATGGCGGTATTAAAATTACTTCGGCATAGACAATATTTTCAGTCTTATTTTCGTGTGGTTGTCTTATATACTGGTTTTTCTCCGCAACCTGATCTAGATAAGGCATGCACAGTTCGGCTCTTTTCGGTAGTTCTCGGTTCTCGTCGGGCGGCTGACCTCGGCCCCCGACCCAACGTTTCGCATCGCCCGCCCACGCTTTTACTTCATTTTCTGCGGAACTCATACGGACCATAACGCGATGTTAAATATCCTATAACTTTTCTCAAGAAATGGGCTATCACATGCAAAAAGGATTTTTGAAAACGACCGGTAGTTTCAGAGATTAGCGTGTTGAAAAAAAAACACACTCTTCAGCTTTATTATTCGCATAGATTAAGAGTGTTAGCCTGGCATCAATTTAAAGTTCAAATATCTCTAGAAGTAACTTTCGCTGAACAATAGGCTCTCAACATACATGTTTAAAAATATGTTAATAATGTGTGCACCTAAGTTTTATTAAACTATAATTTCTAACATTTGATGTATGGTTAGTCTGTCATGATTCCATAACCATTTCTTTATTTTATTTTTGAATTCCCTAAATGTCAAATTCATTTTTATGTCCATATTGATCAGATTGTAAAATCTCGGCGTAATGAAAGAGTAATGTCTTTGTCCAAATGCTCCTTTTCATCCTGGGTATTATTAAGCTAGTTTCTAAAACTTGTCTCGTTGGTCTTCGGTTCTGAATTATTCCTAAATTTGAATTATTGTCCAAAAATAGCTTTAAGAGGGAAGTTTTTAGAAAAAATCTTCAATCAAGGACTTTAGCTTCCTTATAAAGTTCGTTAGTGGGATGGCAATATGGTATGTCTTCTCAACAGATCTACGATTTTTCAGAGCCGGTGCAAAAACTTGATACTGGCACTGCTCCCCTCCAGCATTTGAGATTTATTATTTAAAAAACTCACAAAATAAATATATTGGGTGGGTTTGAAAACTCACCCAAGCTTTGACATGACATGAATGTCACACTTTCACATCCTTAACCCTCCGTGCGCCTGGTGGATAAAAGTCACATGGTGCACCTGGTGGGGTCTTTTGGGCCCCAAATATAAAGTATATGTTTGCTTTTACTAAAGTTTTAAATAAATATATATTATATACTTATAAACACCACTAATACATACGTTAAAATTAACACGGCACGCGTCCCGAAGGATCTTATCGGTCTGAGCTGTTCACTTTAAATATTCGACTAGCTGTTCACTTTAAATATGGACAAAGTCGACCATCGAAAACAAGCGAGCTGTCGTTACTGGCTTGGGGCAGCTCGACTTTGCTGAAGATACATCTGACGAGTTACTAAAGGTGGTGGTGGATTTGACTGACCAGCCGATCTGTCGAAGACTATATGCAAAGACTCTCAGAAAGAGGTTACCACAAGGTATAACGGACGATCAATTGTGCGCTGGAAGCTTAGGAGGACGAGACTCTTGTGGAGGCGATAGTGGTGGACCTCTGCAAGTGACGATAGCTGACAACCAATGCCTCTTCAACATAATCGCCGTTACCAGTATTGGAAAGAGCCCTTACGGAAGTACCAAGGGACCTGGGCATATATACTGCCGTGAAGAGTCATGTGAAATAAATGGCGTTTTAGGAGTATGTCTACCGCCGGAAAATTGTACAAAAACTGACGGGGATTTAAAAAGGGAAACTATCACAATTTTGTATAATGTCGGAACAAGAGACTGTATGCTGTATTCAACACAGCCCCATGAGCAACAACACGAGATCATCAGAAAACCAGGATAAATCCAATAATGCATCTTCTACATCACCGCCTACTATAACAACTACCAATAAGTCACCGGACATCTCTACAATAGCTCCAGAAAAACCTTAAACATCGCCACAAGCCAATTTCATAAATGACAGTGTGGAAAAACGAACTAAATCCGAAAAAATAGCTCTGCAATTTAACAATGACAGCCATTGCTGCGTTGGCGATTAATTAATTTATTTTATTGTATCTGCATCCAAACTTTTCTCTGGTCGTAACGGTCTCCGTTCCATCGGGTTCAGAAGAGGGAGGAAGAGAGAGTGCACCCGTGGTCGCGCGCCCACCTGTGCACTATAATATAGCCTGCGCACTTGACTGCTTCCGAACAGTGGACTCTGAGAAGACTAAAGAAGTCACTAGAATCTAAAATGCAGTCGCTATGGCCGAACACGGCTAGAAGGATATATATAAAATTAAACAACAAAAATCGTAATATACTATTTATTAAATCGGTAATTGGCACTTTTTATTAAATCGTTATTTATCAACACGATCCTCTTTCTCTTCGCTCGAGTCAAGTTCGATATCTTCAAAATGGTCTCCCTTTTTATAACATCTTCGTTTAGTATCGTCATACTATATTGACGTCTATACATCTATACTATTATTATAATCTATACTAATAATATAAAGAGGTAAAGTTTGTGAGGTTGTAGGAAGTAATCTCTGGATCTACTGAACCGATTTTTAAAATTCGTTTACCAATAGGAAGCCACGTTATTTGTGAGTGTCATGGGCTATATATTAATCCGATAAATGAAAAGACTTTTTCGTTGTAGCCGGATTTGCAAAGTAAGTCGGAGAAAAAACGGTCGAACGAAAACGTATCTAACTAACGCTGCCTTAACGATGAGAGATATATTGTTTCAGCCACGGGCTTTCTCCAGACTTTAGATGCACTCCAACAAATACAAGGTATAACTGTATTGCTCACCTAGTTGTTTCGCCTTATTTCTGGAATATTCCTTGGTCTGGACTGCTTTATGACGTCAACTAGGTCGTACCTTTGCTTCACTTCCCAGATTGCCACACACCTTTCTCACCAAACTGTTCGTCGCGAAATATTAACCGAGAAGTAAAAATGAAGCACAAGAAAACCTTTCCTCGACAAAACGTCCGCATATATATTTTTCGTGCAAAAAACTTATTCCGCCAAACTTTTTCTGCCAGAAGAACCGAGAGAGCTACCCTCGATATATCCGATTCAACGCGTAGGCGACTGACAGCTCACTTCATCGTATATGTAGCTACCGTAAATACGGGTGACAACGATTATCGTTTTCGGATTTCGCTTCTACAGTTAATACAATGCATCATTAGAATGTATCCAAAATCTGGCTCAAACATATATTATTAAGTTCTAGAGAAAAGTTGTAGAGCTTGGTAATGCCTACAAAAAAGTCAGCGACAGCGTATGTCTACATTTTATATTTAAGTCACAAAAATTAGTTTTTTATATTAAAAAAATAATTTAAATCGTTAGGTCATGTTTATTGGTCATATTATCAACAATTATGAATTCACATCAAAATAAGTAAATTTATCGTCTTAAGTGTTTAAAACAAAAGACTTTCCCCTTTTACTGCATATAATTTCCCTTTTACTGCATAAATGGTTAAAGAGATAAGACACTCACAAATAAGACACTTACAAGAAGACAATCACAAATAACGGTAATATAGTCAAATTGGCATTCAAATACATACATACATATGCAGTAAAAATATAACACTTGTAATGCTACTGCATTACTTTATACTTAGAAACTAGAAAGTATACTATTATAAACTAGTACTTATAAAAATATTAATCCAAATAAGCAAATCCATTTAGCTTATGAACTTTATCGTGCAATCGACATCTCGTCTTTTGTACATCACTATTCAGCTCATCCGCTATCGGAGAGATTTCTATTAATTATTACCATTGCGGGTAATAGTTTTTTTTTTCGGCTACAGTCCCCGAGGAGAGCGGTCGATTTCTGAGGAGGGCACGTCCGCCGTGCGGCGCGGCGTGCCCCACGCCATTCGTTACCCTGCATTCAGCCGGTGCAGTTTCAAATTTAAATCAAGTCGTAGAATCAATTGAGAATTAAATAAATTCAGTGCAAACACCTGGGCAGGCCACCGAGGATTTCCTCAACCCTACAGGCAAGTAAATTCACTGTACCGATTAGCCATCTCTCTTCTTGCTTTCTAACTTCTCGCTTTCTTTATAAGTTTTTTCTTTTAAATTAATCTTTCATTGGAATTATTGCGAAGTCGACGCAAGAACCCGCGTCGCTTCAACCCCCGGAGTATTGTAATATCGCCGTTAGGCCAGGGATAGGTTAAATTAATTATAACGTTCAACCCATAGAAATAGATTTAGTGGCATAATCGGCGTGACCGCCGAACAAAGGTGCGAAGTTCTCTTTTTCCTAGTTTTTTTTTATCATAGAATGTGCTACCCGCGAGTAGGTCGAAAAAGGTGAATTTAACCCCCGAACCCTTAAATCCAATATCCGTTATTTGCGGAATGCAATTCTTCCCGATATCAGGTCTCTAAAAATATTCTTTCTTCGAATCTCTATGTCGTATAAAAATACAAAATATCAGGTCTCTAAAAATATTCTTTCTTCGAATCTCTGTCATATAAAAATACAAAATATCAGGTCTCTAAAAATATTCTTTCTTCGAATCTCTACGTCATATAAAAATACAAAATATCTGGTCTCAAAAACTATTCTTTTTCGAATCCTTTCCCAATAATACAAAACGTACAAAATATCAGCTCTCTAAAACTATTTCCCTCTTTGAATCTTTACGTAATATAAAAAAAGGTACAAAAATATCAGGTCTCAAAATCTATATCCCCTTTTTCCAAATCTTCATCCAATATAAAGGTACAAAATATCAATTCTCCGAAATTATTCTTTTCTCAAACCACTATATAACATAAAACGTTCAGAACATCAGCTCCCCAAATTATATCACTCCTTAAAATCTCTATCTAAAGTAAAAGATCTAAATACCCGACCTCCAAAGAGATCATCCAGATATCAATTTCTTACACCAGTATAGAATATAAAATCAAGATAACCCTCTTCCAAAATCCTAAGCATAATATTAAATCATTTCCAAACGAAATCGTACCCGTTAAATCGACCCGATATTCCTCTAGAAAAATCTGCGGTCAAGCCGAATAGATACCCGCATTCCAATACCGACACCTTTCCAGACTTCAACGCCTACCCGGCTCCCAAAAAATCCAAAGCCCTAGAATTCAATCACGAAGATCACAAGATCAGAAGAGACAAAAATTCAGAAACCTTTGAAACTTTATTCGGCCTCAAATGCGCATTAAATAAAAATGTATTGAAAAATATTCGAGAACTTATGTACGAGAAATCAACATGTACCGTCATTGTAGTCAAATATATTTTTCTTTGTAATAAAAAAACTCCATTGTAAAGGTATTCAGTTTCATTTATTAATGAAGGTTTAAATATGGTAATTCAATAAAATCCTCAAATGAATTCGAAATAATTCGAATTCGGAGCAGCGAGGCGAGCAGGTCGATTCAGAGAGAAGAAAGGTAAAATTTTTTAGGTTCGAATAAAGTGAACCATACTATTTAAAAATTTATAAATTCAATCCTTAGATATTTATTCAGATTTTCTTCTTTTTTATCAATCGTTTAAGGAACGGTTCAGTAAAGATAGAACCGCGGCACTTCGAGATCTTCTTTTAGAATATTCATTTTTTTGACGCATTAAATATTAAAATTAAATTCTATAATAAAAAAATAAATAAATACTTAAATCATCGTACAATCATAAAGATAAACTTTCAATTCAAAATATCATTCATCAATTCAGGTCATTTGTAGGCGATTTCAAACCGGTTCGTTATCAGTAGGCGCTCCAGCTGCCGACTCCGGCGAGAACGCGAACGCCAACGCCATCTGTAGGTTTAGGGCGAAAGAGGGGGCCGCCGCCGGTGCGACGTGTCCGAGGATAGAGGGCGCTGGCGCCGTTCCATTGAAACCTGCTTATCACAAACCGAGTCCCCGCCGCGTGCGAGCGCGCGAATTTAACTCACGAAACATTCTGCCATAGTTAAATAAATTATATAGTCTGAAAAAACCAACATAGGAAATTTCAGGATTAGTAGTTAGCAATCCATAATAAAATAATTCGAGTACATTGTTTGTTCAGTTTATATTTAATTGTACCCTATTTAAACTTGACCGCCCGTCTGCCTCACAGACGGTCCCGACTTCCGAGGACGCCGCTAAAAAAACGGGATAAAACCACCCCCTGTTGATCACATATCCGACTTGAGCTAGTGCGGCCCCGTTAGCGACGTTTCTCTTCCCATAATCTGGACCAACCGCCGGGCGGAGGCGAGTGTTCAGCATTTTGTGCGTGTTCCTCCAATTCATTAGATATCGCGGATTGGCGCCCTGGGACCTTAGCGGTTTCCTAAAAATTTACACATTATCCGTGACGTAATGGCTATTATTCGAATTTCACACAATACTCTCTAACCATTATAATCGAGGCACGTAGCACCCTTCTTTTGGCAGTCAGGAAATAAATCATAGCACTCAGTAGGTACTAACCGAACCACACTCATAATTTCATCACAAGTAAAAAGTTTTACCGCCCAACGAAGTGGGCACGGGTCAGCTAGTAATATATAAATATGTTCCACATAGATTAGGTTTTGTAATTAATAACCATAATCTCCTCCATTTACCAAAATAATCACGCCATGGCCTGGTGGGGTGTATGAGACCCGACTACACATATCATACGTCTGCCTCTGTCGGCCGATTCGCGACGAACTGATTTGGCGTGACGAAACGCAAGAGCAGTTTCTTACGGCCAGCTATTGAAACTCTGGCTGGCTTTGATATATAAAAAAAAGAATACAACAGATATTGCTTCATTGGGGTCTAGTAGACCCCACCAGGCGCACGGAAGGTTACGGTGACATGATACCTGGGAACCACCATAACTGAAGAACTTTGGTTTTATGATTAAAAAAAAATATAAGCATTAATTTAAAAACGTTTCTAAGCCAATCCCTCCATAAGGAACCAATTTACAAGTTAGACTCAAAAAAGTTGCTCATTGCATTGGACATTAAGGATTAAAACTGATTTTGAAACTTTCAGGCTCGATTACTACGAAAATGCAAGCGGTGAGTGTGTCTTATTTTAACTTCATTATTATTATTTTATTTCAAACATAATGATAAAACACATAAAAATGGTCATACCAAGTAATGGTGCGAAGAAACAACGGCCCACATTCACATGACCATGCTCAGCGCATACCCAACTAGGCCGAATATAGCCTGTATCTGGGCATACCACATATTTTCTGACTTGGGTGGAGAAGCCTAACTGACGTAGGTACTCATATAGATACATATATACATACACACATACGTATACCCACATACACAAATATATAAATATAACGATCTAGATATATTATAGTATTATTCTTTTGCATTATATTACAATATATTACATTTTTTAAAATATCTTATATCATATTATCCTACTAATATTATAAACGCGAAAGTTTGTAGGTATGTATGTATGGATGTTTGTTACTCTTTCACGCAAAAACTACTGAATGGATTTTGATGAAACTTTAAAGTAATATAGCTTACACATCAGAATAACACATAGGCTATAACTTATTAAGATATAGCGTGAATTATCTAAAATATAACGACAACTGTCAAGTAAGTAGGAAAAAAATCTAAGAAATTGACATTCGAAATTTAAACTCTATCCTATTATCCTACTTAATATTATAAACGCGAAAGTTTGTAAGTATATATGGATGTTTGTTACTCTTTCACGCAAAAACTACTGAATGGATTTTGATGAAACTTTACAATAATATAGCTTACACATCAGAATAATACATAAGCTATAATTTATAAAGATATATGATTTTCTATTATCATTATCACAATTTTCTATCACCACGCGGGTGAAACCGCTGGGCGCAGCTAGTATAGTATAACAGTAAAGTTATACAGAAATATTATTTTTTTAAGATATAACTTGCAGAAGTTCGTTCCCTGTCCTCAAACGACCTATGTCGTCAACAAGCCATTTTTTATATATCTTTTTAATAAAATGGTACTTTCTATTTCTTTTATTTTGTCATCAAGACGGTTGAATATTTTCGGTTGTGAAAATGAAGAATGAACTCGGGGAACGCCATAATTCAGACCTGCAGTTGCTCTTGTAGTTCGGTGTTGCGTGGTCGTTTATTTGAGGTTTATTATGAGAGATTATATTGACTGGTTAATTCTCTAGCGTCGCGCTTAGCTTATATATTTTTTATTTAGGCCCTAAATTAATTACAATGAAATAAAACGTGAGAGTGTCCTGAGGGTTACGCTAAATATGCTTTACCATTAACGCCCGGCATTGCGCAAAGACAGTTATTCTGTTCTAGCGCTGCGATCGAACTTTTAGTATGCGCCCGGTCGCCGGCGCCAGCGGACGTGAAATGGGTGCCAACGCTGGAATTTTGTTGGTTAAACCCTTAAAATTGACCCCACCGATTTCTTCGCGTGGCCGCCCATTTCGGATATTTGTCTGAGGTCTCATGTTGCCTTTAGTCCGAGAAAATTTTACTATATAACCTTCCTACAGCTTTCCACGTGGAGCTTTCCTTTGCGCGAAAGAATCTATTTTCACATTAACTAATAATTAGTGACACGTTTGAAAGAAAACCAACAAGAATTACTCGCATACCTAAGAGCCGCATAAATACCGACCGTCGCTTAACGTTCGGCCGTTCGGGTTTATTCGGTTCCGCTCGCGTAGCCCCGTCCATCTCTGTCTGTGGAGATTTTTTTTTGTAGACGCGACGGAAATTTCCCTGGCCGAGACGTCACACATACTAATATCAACTTAGGATGCTTTCCAAAATCAAATGAACAATCGATAAAATGAAGAGCCCTGGATGCCTTTTAGTAAACCATTTTTTTTTCAAACACGTGAATTTGGCGCCCTCTTTAATTTGCCGCCTGGGGCAAATACCCCGTTTTGCCCCCCCCTCCCCCTTCCAGATCCGGGGCTGCTATTGGTGCCACTATTAAACATAAGCTGTAAAGCTATTTATTGTTAATGTTAGGTCACTGATTCTCAAAGTGGTCTATGTGGACCCCTAGGGGTCGATTTCAAATTACAAGGGGTCCATATCAGGGAGAGAAAAAATCAGGGTGCTCGAGATGTAAATGGTGGGTCCACCTTAGGTTCCCATGGTATGCTGTGCCATAGGCAGGTCATCATAAACATTTAGGCGATCCCTAAATGTCGCATTACTTCTAAAGCAAATTGTGTGTACAGCATTTATTTATTTATTTATTTTATTCCAACAAAAGAGAAAAACAGCGCTCGGGTCTTAAGTTAATAAATAATAATAACAATATTACGGCCAAAATAGTCTCCTGATAATATACAATTTATGTGCGTGATGTTGTGTAATAATATTTATATATTATGTTATATAATCATGTTCTCTCGATTTGTGAGTGTGTATGATAGAGTAGGATGAGTGTGTTTATATGTGTGATTGTGTTGTGTGTTTAATGGGTGTGTGTAAGTACATCTACGTGTATGTGTCATAGTTGTGTATATATTAGAGTGTGTGATTCTGCACAGGTATGTATCTTATAAAATCGAAGACTATCGCGGTTGTTTGACATTATAAATAGGATAGAAAACGAATTTACCGCGTGAAATTTGTAGGACCCGACGTTTCGGTGACGTTGCAGCCGCCGTTGTCTAGGGTAGACTGAAGAGCTGTCAGTCCGTTGTTTTGCGGGTAGGCCACAAACCGCTGCCGCCACTGCGTAGGTTATAACGGTGGTGGGGGGCCGGGCTCGGAGCGCGGGAATTTTTAAAATCCGTCTTGCACACAACACTCACTGTATCCTGTTTTACGTCTTTGCGTTCGGCGTTCGGCGGCGGGAACATTTTAAGAAGAGGGTTCCACGTAGAGGAGAGTTTGTAGCCGTCATCTCTATTGAAGTTCGGAGTTCTTCTTATTTCAATGGCTTCCCGGATCATGCGAGGAAAGTAGAATTGTTCCTTGGATAGAACAATGGGATTTTGAAACTGCATCCAGTGGTTACTTCCGCTATCCAATATATGTTTGCAGATCGCCGATTTTGACAACGGCGGCTGCAACGTCACCGAAACGTCCTATAGATATGTATCTGTTCAAGCTTTTATGGTCTGGTCTATTACGGCTCTGATAAACTCGGTTTTGCTCATTGAGAATATGTCTAGTTCCTGAAACGATTCATCGTAGGCTTCCATAATTCGATGCAGAGTTGAATTCCTTGCTTGATTTGTATGGAGTCTGGGTACATTGAATACCCTTGGGTGACGAGTTCGGCGCGATGGGACATTTAAGGTTATCCTGCTTAGAATTTGTGGGCTGTCGATATGATGCGAAAGTATATTGTGGAAGAACGTCATATCAGTTACTTTACGTCGCTGCTGAAGATTCAGCATTTCGAACCTTGCCAAGCCGTCAGAATATGAGGTATATTCAGCGAGGGTTCGATAAGTAATTTAAGCATAGTAATTTAAACTTGTAATAATAGCAATAAAAAACGTGCGCGTCTCTATTATCATGGAAGGATATCAACAGTTAACTCAAATTGCATTACTAGTCGATCGAGGAGGCCAGCGCACATGACTTACGAGGGGAGGTGCGAGTGAGATATGGTAAAAAAAATGCGCTTCGATGGGTATCCGTGCGAGCGAGTGGGATAGACGCGTCACATGAATGAGCAAGCGAGGTAGTGCTACATGTGCGGCTTTCTCAAATGCTTCGTACTTCAAGGTCGTGAACGCTTAAAAATAACAACTAAACATTAAGTATACATGTTTTTCAGTTTTTACAACTGTCCACTATACCAAAAACCGTAAGTGATCAGTAATGTGCCAGCTGTCAATGACACATTTAAAGTTAGTAACTTTAGGTCAATTCAATATTATGCGGGCAGGGGTCTACGGAATACAGTAAGTGGTCTACGGGACAAAAAAGTTTGGGTACCTCTGTGTTAGATGAATAAACCAGACCTTAAAAGCTTGAACAGATACATACCTGTGCAGAATCACACACTCTCATATATACACAACTATGACACATACATGTAGATGTACTTACACACACCCATTAAACACACATCACAATCACACATATAAACACACTCATCCTACTCTATCATACACACTCACATATCGAGAGAACATGATAATATAACATAATATATAAATATTATTACACATCACGCACATTAACTGTATATTACCAGGAGACTATTTTGGCCGTAATATTGTTATTATTATTTATTAACTTGACCCGAGCGCTGTTTTTCTTTTTGTTGGAATATAAAATAAAATAAAATAAATAAATACATCGTTTTCAATCTTTTCTCTAAAAATATTTCTCTCAATACCCGCTGGCTCCGTAACGTCCCTCGCGGGACGTCGCCTACCGCAAGATAATGTTTTATATTTCAAATTTCAATGCGGTCATTTTACAGTTATTTTTTTAATGATCCGTATAGTGGTTTATAACTTATGATCGTTTTCCTCAAGGCCATCGACTCTCGCCAAATTTTACGCGCCAAACTGACAAAACAAAAGGGACGGCCGAATGTTTACTTCGCAAAATGAGGGGTTAAATGTATCAACCTCAGTTAAAAAAAATAACAAAATATTATTTACACGTCTTTATTCTGAAAATAGAAATTACAATCACAGTTTAAGATTTTTCTATCAAGGATTTTCCACGATTTTTTTTCCTCGAAAACAAGTTATTCCAATCTCACAACCAAATAACTATATCGTACAAACGAGCGATGAAATAATTTATCTAAATTAAAACTAACATACAACTAAGTCCCCGATTCTAAAAATACAGTCTTCTCTGTTTTATACATCAAAATTGAGCCTTTTTTCATTGTATAATATAACCTTAAAGCGAATATGTACAAAACAATGTAAAAAAATATAAACTGGTAACTTTAAGAAACTTGCGACAGCGTCAAAACATCTCATTGCATAATAAAATAAAAAAATATGTGAAGCCAACATGGCTAGTGGTTATAAGATTATTCTTTTCCAAGTTAAATATACAGTCTGGCCAGAAAGAGTGGACTTTACGTTTTGGGGTTTTTATTTTATTTTGCAACATATTAATGTGAGAATAGTAAGACTAAATCTGTTGCAATTAGGCAAAACTACATACATAAGTCGTTTTTTGGGCAAAATGAGTTATAATGACCATTTAACAGAGTTTTTTTTACTCTTTCATTGGGCGAAACTACATAACTCGAAGCACAATATAAAAGAAGTAATAGCTCCTACTTTCTCACCAGTTGTTGAGATGAGCAAAACTACAGATGTGTAACTTATATAATTTTTCTCAACTATTGATAGGTGGTCATAGTAGCAAGTTAATTATCTTTTTATTGACAAATATAATTTTAAAATTACACATATAGTTTAAGAGAGCACACATCTTTTATTCCATGTGCAAATTTTAGTCATGTTATTTAAAAAAAAAAAAAAACATAGATTAACAGATTTGAATTTGTCATGAATTTCAAAATGCTCTCCTGAGATAATGGTATTTCTGACTTAGGTAGTTTTGCCTAATTGCCACAGAAATAATCTAGGGATATGTCTCATTGCCGTTTCCCAAGAGGCGTATTGTACTGAGAGTAGTGTTTCTGCTCCTTTATTGATTCTACAACGTAACATCGAAACTTGAAAAAAAAAGAAGAAGCACAAATCGTGCCTCCGTTAAATTGCCATTAATTTTAACTACGATTGAAACAGTTAGGTACCAACAATTTATGGTTGAACTATACGAAATATTGAACAAAACATAACCTCAAAATGTTCCTAGAAGTATATTTTAAGACACTGAAACGATTTTTCTAGCTCCACTTCAAAAGTATTGTTGATTTTTAACGCATGAACGAAATTTTATGAACAGAACCATGACGAAAAACTCATCTGTCATAAGGATTAGCCACATAAAAAAATATTTTACTCCCATGTCGAATTGATTTCTGTTCTTAATGGCCAGACTGTACCTTTGTCAAAATCATAAATCAATAAATTGATAAATCTTATTTGTAAAAATATAACTTTCAGAATTGAAAAGTTTTCAACCAAAATAATAAATGTGTATTTCGACCAAGTGACGTTTTTGCGAATTTTATTAAAAAACTATTAACTTTGAGAGGTTTTCAATTTTTTTAAAGTTTTCTTGTACCAGTGTCGGATTAGCCCATGAAGAGGCCCGTATATATAGGCCCTCGAAATCTCGGGGCTCCCTTTGCACTTTTCGGGGGCCCTTGCGCTGTCAAACATACCGACGACGACATAGTGTAGAATACACGTGTTATAAACAAAACACGATCGCACCGGCAAAGTCGACCGTTAAATTTGCGTCGCGTCGCAAATACGCGGATATAAACAAAATACGAACGCACATATTGAGTTGTCAACCACAACGGGCGATCCCGTCACCGCAGGACGTTTTAACGATTGTTCGTTCTATCGACCGTGCAGTGAGCGTAGAAGACTTGGGACATAACAAATCCGACGTCTAGCTACGCCACAACCCGTTAGAGACCAACGCCTTCCCGCTAGTAGCCAGGTATGTTACCTGGCGGGCGGCACTCGCGCCCTAACTACCAATTGTGACCAGATTTCTCCGGTCTCTCGATTGGTTCCGAGTTCGAGGTCGCTTGCGCGGTCCTCTCCCTTACGAAGCGGTGAAACGGAGTGCACCGAATCTGTCGCGGACCAAGGCGTCCTTTGCCCGACTCTGAACCGGGATCGGATGGCCAATGGTCATTTCAAGAGCAGTCGCCGTAAGGTAGGCAACCACCCCCGCTCTATAGGAAACAATACAGTTCCCAGACTCCCCCGACTGTTAGTCGGAGAGCACAATCGATTGGCTTGCGCCGCTCGGTGCGCAGACCGTCCAGGAGCGCCAGAGGATTGATTCCCAGGGGAGACTGGTTGACCCAGTGTCCTACCCAGGCTCGCACCCCATGCTTGGAGGCCATCGGATGGGTGTTGACCCGTGAGTGTGACCGACCCTGAACAGAATGGGTCTTCGTGGCCACCTCATCATGGGCCCGTTAGCTCCCGCATAGGCCGGCAGCGCCCAACTGTCGATAATTTATAACATACTAAATTTATAACATACTAAATTTATAACATATTAGTCGGATCAAAAAGTTTGTTAAACATTTTGGCCGTTGAATTTCAATTCAGTGGTTTTTTCTATGCATTAGAAACCATTGAAAAACATATGTTTACAAGGATCCCTTGTCGCGGCGCCCTAAAAGGGGTGGGGTCCATAGGCCGGTGCCTACTCGGCCTATTAGGTAATCCGGCACTGTCTTATACTCTTTGACTCTGAAATTAACGAAAGATTTTTCATTTTATATCTCTATAACGATTATTGGGCCCGATTGCGTTTCTTTGTGAACTAAAACTAAAATTAGTCCAAGCGAACGAGACAGAGCAATACGTTAGAGCGTAATATGAAACGAACGATCGTCGATAAATACTACCTGTCGAACTTATACTCGTCCGAATAAATCCGAGCATATTTCGTGCGGTGTAAGATTTGACCTTGGCGCGCAGTTTTAATGCGAACAAGTGACAACCGGTCATCTCACACTCCGCTCTAGCGTATTGCCCTGTCTCGTTCACACGGACTAATTTCCGATTTTAGTTCACGAAGAAACGCAATCGAGCCCATTATGATATTCACAGGAAAGCCTTTTTGAGCATTAAGTATAATCGACTTTCCTAAATAAATTTCTCGTTACATAGGATATGTTTACAGAACAAGTTTTATTACATCGTACCTTGGGCCTCTAACTACCAATACATACATTATTTATAAATAGGATAGAAAACGAATTTACAGCGTGAAATTTGTAGGACCCGATTTTTCGGTGACGTTGCAGCCGCCGTTGTCTAGGGTAGACTGAAGAGCTGTCAATCCGTTGTTTTGCGGGTAGGCCGCAAACCGCTGCCGCCACTGCGTAGGTTATAACGGTGGTGGGGGGCCGGGCTCGGAGCGCGGGAATTTTGAAAATCCGTCTTGCACACAACACTCACTGTATCCTGTTTTACGTCTTTGCGTTCGGCGTTCGGCGGCGGGAACATTTTAAGAAGAGGGTTCCACGTAGAAGAGAGTTTGTTACCGTCGTCTCTATTGAAGTTCGGAGTTCTTCTTATTTCAATGGCTTCCCGGATCATGCGAGGAAAGTAGAATTGTTCCTTGGATAGAACAATGGGATTTTGAAACTGCATCCAGTGGTTACTTCCGCTATCCAATATATGTTCGCAGGTCGCCGATTTTTCTCGCTGAACGTTTTTAACAGCTTTGATGTGTTCTGTCAGTCGCGTGGCTATGGGCCGTTTCGTTTGTCCAACGTAGGCTAGACCGCAGCTGCATTCGACTTTATACACACCCGGGGTTTGCAGTGGTATTACATCCTTTACAGGCCTCAAAAATCGAGCTATATTTTGGGTCGGTTTGAAGATCGTTTTTATATCGAATCTGTTTAGCATCTTACTTATTCGATCTGTCACGCCCTTGACGTATGGTAAGAATGCTCTTGATCTGCTCGGTTTTTGAGTTTCGTCTGTATTAGATCGTGTGCGTGTCTCGTGATATTTTCCGTATCCATTTTTCCTAAGGACATCATTGACATGTTCCATCTCCTTCGGAAAATGCTCAGTGTCGCATAGATCGCGTTCTCGATTCACGAGCGACGTTTGCACTGAACGTAGATGGTAGGGATGATGGTGTGAGCTTGCATGCAAATATCTATCCGTATGTGTGGGCTTCCGATATACCGTATGTCCGAGAGTATTGTCACCGAAACGTCGGGTCCTACAAATTTCACGCGGTAAATTCGTTTTCTATCCTATTTATAATGTCAAACAACCGCGATAGTCTTCGATTTTATACATACATTATTTATAGCATAATCTATTATAATAATGTTATTGTTATTCAAACGGGATGTTTTTGCCTGGCACCATCCCTTAAGAGCGTTACAACCTCTGTTTTTTCATGCATGATAAAATTATAACGCGTTGGTGTTTGCAGATAGCAATGGCTCTCTAACTATATCAAATTCACCAATAATATTATTGTCTGTCATCATCATCATCATAATCATCAGCCGGTAGATCATCATCAGCACTGTTGGACATACCCCCCCCCCCCTCCCTCAATAGAATGCCATGACGAACGGTCTTCAGCCGCCTCCATTCACCTTGCGATCGTGGCAATATCATCGGTCCGTCTTGTTGAGAGCCGTCCTACACGGCGTCTGCCGATTCGTCGTCGCCATTCGAGAACCTATTTTCCACAACGGTTGTCGGCTCTTGTAGCTATATGGCCTGCCCTTTGCTATTTCAAGGTTTTAACTTTACGACCTATGTCAGTGATCTTGGTTCTGTAACGGACCTTAAGTCCATTACATGCGATCAACAAATGCATCGATTTCCAGTGAAAGCCACAGACACAATTCAGCTATTATTTTGACTCGTGCAGCTATGAATCAGCATGATGAAACAATACTTTTACTCGGAATATTTTTTGATTGCATCATTTCACGGCCTATATAAACTGGCGAAAAAGCAGTCTCGAAGCATCAGTCTGTAATCCCACAGACTCGAGCCGTGCCCAGTACAAGATACTAGGAGCACAAGCACAATCCTCATCCGTATATCCTCGTAACCGCAGTCGCGCATTTATACACTCGCGTCAACGTAAACTATTCGGCAAGTGTTATAACTGGCAATATTCAAACCTTCGATCAATAAATTCCTTCTACTTCATTCAAAACCGCCTATCAATACGGAGATAACTCGTAAGTCGATACCACCACCTCACACCGAACAATCTGGAGTCTTGTGAGGGGTGGTCCCTCACAGTTCTTATGCAAATTTCCTCGTTTCACACAGTGAAACTCCTGCATAGCTCTCTCCATGGCTCTTTGCGCTACTTAGAACTTGCTTATGAGGCCAATAGTTAGCGGCTACGTCTCAGTGCCGTATCTCATCACTGGGAACATTAGGCCCTGCGGTATTTATGTCGAGAACATATGGCGTAGTTTCCTGAAAAGTGCCTATCCGAGTTGGATTCTTCGGCAGACCTCCTAGCCGAAGTTGAGTGCCTAGTTGGATCGTCTGACTCAAATACACATACTGGTCGAAAGCCTCGATAATATCGGTGCGACCTGTCCAGGTCGCATCGATATTATTGATGTGACGTCATGATGTGACGTCAAAAATCACGTCAATCCATTTGACGTGATTTTTGTCTTACCCATGTTCATTTTTAGATCCATATTATCTGTACGAATGTCAAAATGGAAGTTTATTGACAGTATTTTCCATTAGTTACTTATATAATAATAAAAATGACTATTCAACCCCTCGAATGTGAGGCTACCAATTCTGGTTGCCTACGGCAAAATGTATACAAAATGTATGTAAATTTATGTAAATATAAATATAAATGTAAATGTGCGCCGCTCTATAGTAATGCTATAGCTCTATAGTAAACCCCGCTCTATGTAAATGTAAATGTAAATGTGAATATAAATTTATATACATTTTGCCGTAGGCAACCCGAGCTAATCGCCATTCATTTGAGGGGTCAATAATATTAAATTTTGACTTGTGAATAGATAAAATTGCTATTTATGAATTTGATACAGCTTCAACGCTCTTGCAATCTGCATACATCGATGCTTGGCGAAAAATAAAGGTGACAACGCCCTTAACATTTAAACTAATTAATTGTGTTTAAATTTTACCATGTGGTTACTTTTCTCTAATATTCTCTTTAGACTAGACCTCAGAATATACCTTGCTATTAAAAATAGCACATAGAGACTGATAAGTAAAAGGATTAAGACATCTAACAAATAGTACTGGATGAAATTTAGGTTTCTGGAGGCGGCTTGCATGTGAGGAGCTCCGTCGTGCCTGATGATGTACTCGGTCCAGTATACGGCTCTGTCGAGCGGGGTCTCCCTCTGGTCCTTCAGCAGATGCTGGCGCTTCTTGACTTCGTTTCTGTATTTCGGCGTGTGGATGACGTCCACTATGGCCTCGTATAGGATGTCCGATGTGAGGGTCTCGAGTTCGAGTTTTTTGGCGTAGCCGTCCAGTTCCGCTTTTGCCGCGTTGGAGTCGTGGTCGCAGAACACTGGCATCGTGACTACTGGAACGCCGTGGAAGACAGTCTCGAACATGCTGAGGAGGCCGCCGTGTGTGACGAAGGCTCTGATCTTTTTATGACCTGGGAGTTTTAGAAAGACAAGTTTTTGAAAATAGCTTAATAATACCCAGGATGAAAACATCATTTGGACAAAGACATTAGGTACTCTTTCATTACGCCGAGATTTTACAATCTGATCAATATGGAAATAAAAATGAATTTAACATTTAGGGTATTCAAAAATAAGATAAAGGAATGGTTCTAGAGTCATGTCAGACTAACCATACATCAAATGTTAGAAATTATAGTTTAATAAAACTTAGGTGCAAAGATTATTAATATCTTTTTAAATAGTATGTATGTTGATTATATTTTAACATTCAACTAATTACCAATTCATTTTGTTGCTATACATATATTTGAAATCGAAGACTATCGCGGTTGTTTGACATTATAAATAGGATAGAAAACGAATTTACCGCGTGAAATTTGTAGGACCCGACGTTTCGGTGACGTTGCAGCCGCCGTTTACCCTAGACAACGGCGGCTGCAACGTCACCGAAACGTCGGGTCCTACAAATTTCACGCGGTAAATTCGTTTTCTATCCTATTTATACATATATTGTTTTGACAATGAATTGTACTTTTTTGTTTTTGACTAGGTATTTTATATTTCTTAACATATATTAAATATTACCTTTTTTTAATTGCAGATTTATCTTACTCTTTACTTTAGTTTTATGCCAATTCTGATTGTCTCACTCTATTTAATTGTTTTTTTTGAGGATCATATTTTAGGGCAATTTAGTTTTATGAGCATTTTAATAAAACTTTTACATAATTTATTGTAAGATTAGAGTCCTGTCCATCCTAGAACAGGCTACTCCCAGTTGGGTGACAGAATCAAATAAGCAAAAGGTTAAGGTTTTGCCATTCGGTTCCTGTTATTTTTATAAGCAAAAACAACGTTTTATAGTAATTAATTCTTAAATAAATAAATAAATAAGTAGGAATGATAAATAGATTGCTTTTAGGCTTAATAACTTGGCCTAGTAACAGGCCGTTCACACTATTGCGGTTTTTACGAATCGGTTTTCTGATAAGGTTTAGTATTATATGGTAGAAGAATACGAGCGTTTACATTATGCTGTTTGTGAATTAGTTTTTCGGAACGTTTCGTAGGAGATGGATTTCAATCAGTGTAAATAATTAATTCCAAGTAAATCTTATCCATCGTGCAGAGCAACAAACACTTATAAAACGTCCAAGTATCTCCTGCTTCCTCGTCCCATCACCAGCCATAAAAAACCAGTACGGTTTTCAGTGGCTGGACGCGGCAGCAAAAATATACGAATCGGTTTTTTTACCGTAGTCGACTTTACAGTGTCATGTAAACACAGTCATTAGTTTGCATACGCCTCAGTAAACCGGAAAAGAAATACGTTTCGGTAAATTGCATCGTGTGAATGCACGGTAAGGCTCAAAACCGGCTCGAGTTGTGCTGAGGTTATGAAAAGGAAGCTGCTCAATAAATTACAATTGACTTTTGACTGTCAACTTATAGAAAGGACTAGCAATCGAGATATCAGACGATTCACTCTTGGATCTTCAACTTACCGAGGAGATCTTGCTGTGGCAGCCACTTGTGTATCATGACATTGTCGGGAAGATCGGGCAGTTCTCTTTCGTCCCCTTCGTATTTCCAGAGCACCCTCTGTGGCAGTCGCGATAGAGCTCTGGTGAAGATACGTCTGGCTCTTGAAGGCATACTGGCTGCTTTGACGGACGAACCCATGGATACGTACACGAAACCAGCGTCTCCGGATGCGTTCACGAAGCTTTCCAACTCCTGCAAAAGTAATAAATAACACGCTGAAGACACGGAAGTTCAGTTATTTCTGGGAAAATGTACTAGGTACTGGAGCAGTGACTTAGAACAGCGACTAGTTACTAACATTTAGAACAATACAATGTCATACATTTCATCAAATAATAAAAGAAGCCAGGATTGCTAGATGGATCCCCAAAATAACAGAACGGTGCATGGCTCCATATGTAAACGATACCGTTTATCATTTTTCGCATGGAAGAGAGCCCATTTTTTTAATATTGTTATTTTTAAAACTCGCTTGCTGATCGTTTGCAGATTATTTTCTAATAAGCAGTAATTTTATTACAAAAAAATCCAATTGCATATTATCGATCAATGGTGGACGGAGACTAATTTAAAGCCTCCTTTCATTTATTCTATCACATTTACAGGAGATTCGTCTGTTTTACAGCTAATATCGTATGCATTGAAGTCTTTGTGCCGGAATTAGAGCAATTAATTATTTTGTACGGTTTACTGTCTAAAGAATACTATTTACAAATCTTTCCATAGATTCATAATTAAAATACTCCTCTTAAGTAGTGTTAAATGCAGTCATAGCAAAAATATATATATATATATATATATATATATTTTATAATTTTAGAGTCCCGAAATTGACAAGTTTCCACGAATGTCATATAACAATAATGTCATTAATGTACCAGAGAAAGGGGACAAAAATACAGATTAGACATATTTTTTTATCCCGCGCTCTGTTTGCATAAATTAAAAACCGGACATCCGTAATTTTATTAATTTGAAAACCGTACAAACACCCTGAAAACTGAACTGTTCGATCTAAAACCGGACATCTGGTAACCCCGAAGAAGCGAGAAGAACAGAATATACTAACTCAGATGTCAACCATGTCTGAATGATATCAGAATTACACTATATTCCTTATAAGAGCTGCAGTCAAATTTACCTATAGAATATCAGCCGTCGTTGCCACTGTCCCGTCCCTATGAAGCTGAAGGATTATCCGTCATTATATGCATATTTTCTAAGTGTCTAAACAGACACATCTTAGGTCCGTTTTTATATAGGGTCGGTTAAACGCACGGGTCAACACCCATCCGGCGCCCTCCACGCAGGGGTGCGAGCCCGGGTAGGACTCGGTCTGCCCTAGAAGTCAGCCAATCGATTGTACATTCCGACTAACAGCCGGGGGAGTCTGGAAACAGTAATGTTCCTATAGAGTGAGGGTAGTTGTTAACCTTACGGCAACTGCTCTTAAATAGTACCATTTGGGCACCCGATCCCTGGTAAAAAGCCGGGTAAAGGTAGTTTACGATAGGTTCGGTTGACATCGTATCACCGCTACATAAGGGGGATAACAGGTAGGAGGTATCAAGATGGTTAATTCCAAACGAAGATATCCTTCTAAACTGGTAGTCAGGGGGCGAGGCTTCCCATTGAGCACCTTTTCCGGTGCCTCGTCGTAAAGCGTTGGCCTCTGACGGGCGAGTGGCATAACTAGACAGTGGACTGTTTTCGTCCCAAGTTCTCTACACTCACCTCATGGGAGACTGAACGATCTACCCGTTCGGTTCACCCGTTGTGTTAACACCCCCTTGAATGCCATAGTGACGGATTCATCAAAATATGACTATTTTAGCTCATAAATGTAATGGTGGTCAAGAACTGACTTATTAGAAAGTATTAACCAAGTCGAAAGGTTTTTAATTAAGTTCAAGTGCCGAACACAGGTTCTGTTACAGTCTTCTGTCTTTTGTTTTACCCGTCTTTAGATATTTATGTGATCTACGGCGCTGTACTCCTTGCGAAGTCTGACTTGTTCGGGTGGTTGGAATGTAGCACAATCACTAATTTACCTGGTCGGTCAGTTTCAAGATATCTTACCTTAGTCAGAGGCTTTGCTGCTTGGCAATGTATGCAGGCGATCTCAGCGACGTTCGGGAGAAAAGGCCGAGGGTAGGACAGGGTAAAATGACCGTTCTGCAGGATGAAACTGACGTTCTTGGACAGATCGTAGACGTGAGGAATATCCGAGCCGAAGTGGTTCCTCATCACTCTCTGCAGGAAGAAGTTCACCATGATGCTGTGCAGCGCGATTGCTGCCAGATGCCAACCAGCATTCATTGTCCTGAAATCAAAGAATACCTAATATAGAGCAGACCCTTCTGCTAGTTTATCGAACCCGGAAGTTATTGCATGGTGGTCCAGAAGTGATCTTCGAATGGCTACAGAAAACTGTAAGTATAACCAGGAATAACGGTAATAATCAAAAATAAGTATTAGTTACAATTTACTCGTCGCCAACCATTATAGTAAATATTTATTAAAGTGTGAGGGACCACCCCTCACTAGACTCCAATTTGTGCGGTGTGAGGTGGTGGTATCAACTTACGAGTTATCTCCGTATTGAAAGGCGGTTTTGAATGAAGTAGAAGGTATTTATTGATTGAAAGTTTTGATATTGCCAGTTATAACGCTTCCCGAACGGGTTATGTTGTCGCGAGTGTATTGTTGCGCGACTGCGGTTACGAGGATACGGATGAGGATTGTATGTGTGCTCCTAGTATCTTGTACTGGGCACGGCTCGAGTCTGTGGGATTGCAGACTGATGCTTCGTGACTGGGAAAAATAATAGGAGCCGGATTCGTTGACGCACCTCGTGAGAGGGGTACCGAATATGCCGTCGCAACCTTGGGGGAAGGTGATCACTTGAGGAATGATACTTTGGTTGCTTTTTCGCCGGTTTATATAGGCCGGGAAATGATGCAATCCGAAATATTCCGAGTATAAGTATTGTTTCATCGTGCTGATTCATCGCTTTACAGGTTAAAATAATAGCTGAATTGTGTCAGTGTATTTCACTGGAAATCGATGCAATTGTTGATCGCATGTAATGGACTTAAGGGCCATTACAAAGTTCAGTGTTGGAAGGATATAGAACTGAGAATGACTTCATCATCCCAAGTAGAATTATTCAAATCTCACGTCCGTTGTAGATATGCGTTAGTGGAGTGGGACAGAGAATATTAAGTTCTTATTGAGAGAATATAAATTGGCATTTTAGATATATGAAAAAAATAAATAAAATTACATATTTAATCATTCGAAGTATGTACCATTGTTCCCATGCATTTTCACCAGGTTGTAGGTAGTTCTTTGATTCCTTTGCTAAAACAACTGTGGGAGCAAGAATCGATAAAATCTTTGAATGCGGTTTGGATTGCCTCATCGGAATTGTTTTTTTCCTTACAATAAATTTTCCAAATTGTCCTAACTCTGACTTGATTTGCGATGGATCAGCTTCCACGATCACTTTTAAATCTTCATTGTCAGCTAGGGTCTTGTAATGTTTTTATTTATTTATTTATTTCCATAATTCAAGTTACACATTACAAAGGAAATCCTTATTCTAACAAAAAAACAGTTTATAATAAGTGTGCATATTATACCTAGCTTAGAAAGGAAATTCATCTTTTGACATAATGGTTTACCACCTCACTAGGTATGAACCTGTGCTGAGGTGGTACTAACATCGATGAATTATTTTGAGACGAGAGGGCAAGTCTTATCTAATACTTGAGTACAATTTAAAATTTAAAGTTAAATTTAAAAACATCAATAAAATTATAAACTAAATTAAAATTTATGACAATCTACTAAGTTATATGGAATAATAATTATTTTTTATATATTAGATATAAACACATATAAATATGATATATACCATATATAGATATATATTATTATAATATATATTATATATATTATATAACATATATACTAATATTATATATAAATTCAGACATATAATATGATAGTAGGTATATAAAATGGTGTTATAATATATAAAATATAAATAAATATATATCACGATCACACCCGAGACCTCAATAATTTTTCACAGTCTTCCCTAGATTTATTTAAAAGCCAAGTTGCCACCACTCTTCTAAACGTAGCGTAAGGTACGTCGTTCGTTTAAACGTCCATTGTCAGTATATTGTAAAGCTTTGGAGCTAGAAATGTATAATGTCTTTGTCCGTACGTCGTGTTCATTTTTAACTCCGGTTGTCTGTATCGATTTCTAGTGTCATGTCCGTGGTCCCGAAGTCGCAGTCCTGTCATTCCTCTGGAAGTACATCAAGACCGCTCTTATGTATAACTGTCGAATGTCCATTACGTTGAAATCTATGAATAATTGTTCGGATGCGGAGCGGTCTTCTATTAATAACCCTAATGAGGGCTTTCTGGACCTTTATTGCCGGGTCAAGGATTGATTTAGCCGCTCCACCCCATCCTATCTGTCTCGGGAGCTAACGGGCCCATGATGAGTTGGCCATGATGACCCATGTGTTCAGGGTCGGTCACACTCACGGGTCAACACCCATCCGATGGCCTCCTCGTACGGGGTGCGAACCTGGGTAGGACACTGGGTCAACCAGTCTCCCCTGGGAATCAAACCTCTGGCGCTCCTGGACGGTCTGCGCACCGAGCGGCGCAAGCCAATCAATTGTGCTCTCCGACTAACAGTTAAGAGTTTCAAGGCGATAGGTGAGGGCAGCAAACCTCGCCCACCGCCCGGGCAGTTATAACGACGAGGGTCGTCTTATCTGCCCGGGATGTCGTGCTACGACAAACCTGCGCGTACCAGAACGGTAAAACGCGCAGGGGGTGAAATAGGGTAAACCACCCCCCCCCCGTACCGCCCCGAGAACCCATTTTCGAAAAATAAAAGGTATTTACAAAGAAAAAATAAAAATTTACAAAATATTACAAAATTTACCGAAAAAAAAAACAACAATACTAACAACTTGCGGTGTCAACTACAACGGGCGAGCCCGTCACCACAGGACGTTTTAACGATTTTCTCGTTCTGTCGCCCTGCAGTGAACGTAGAAGACTTTGGACGAAACAAATCCAACGTCCAGCTACGTCACAACCCGCAAGAAGCCAACGCCTTACCGCGAGATAGCCAGTGTTACCTGGCGGGCCGACCCTCGCGCCCTTGCTTCCAATTGTGACCAGATTTCTCCGGTCTCTCGATTGGTTCCGAGTTCGAGGTCGCTTGCGCGGTCCTCTCCCTTACGAAGCGGTGAAACGGTGTACACCGAATCTATCGCGGACCAAGGCGTCTTTTGCCCGACTCTGAACCGGGATCGGATGGCCAATGGTCATTTCAAGAGCAGTCGCCGTAAGGTAGACAACCACCCCCGCTCTATAGGAAACAATACAGTTCCCAGACTCCCCCGATTGTTAGTCGGAGAGCACAGTCGATTGGCTTGCGCCGCTCGGTGCGCAGACCGTCCTTGGATTTGTAATGTCCAAAGTCTTCTACGCTCAATGCACGGTCGATAGAACGATGAATCGTTAAAACGTCCTGCGGTGACGGGTTCGCCCGTTGTGGTTGACATCTCAATATGTCCGTATGTAATTTTTGGTTAGGTTATGATGTAGGTTAACATTTCCAGAACGAAAGCCATGAAAGCCAAAACGTGCCGTGTTTTCTTTTACAGTAGCTTCCTCATACACATCATGAATTCTTAGAGCTGTTTTTGCAGCGCTGGTGTCACAGTGGTACTCGTATTCGTAAATAACGCGATATTTTAGGTTTTCCATATTGTGAACAAAACGATGTCAAAGAAACTTCAAATGGCTCGAAAACAAATAAATCACTAAATTCGAAACAAGCATATATGAGTGACTACCCCTCCATAGACTCCAAATTATTCCGTGTGAGGTGGTGGTGTCAACTTGCGGGTTATCTCCGTATTAAAAGTCGACTTTAAGTATATCAGAAGGTGTTTATTGAGAGTTTGATATTGCCATTTGTAATGCTTCCCGAATAGGATATATATTGACGCGAATGTATTGGCTATCTGCCTGAAGTTACGAGGGTGTATGGATAAGGATTGTACTTGTGCTCCTAGTATCTCGTACTGGGCACGTCTCGAGTCTGTGGGAATGCAGACTGATGCTTCTCGCCTCGATAGGGACAGGAAGGAAAAGGTAACCAAGAAGCCGGGGTACCGAGGTATGCCGTCGTAGTCTTGGAGGACGTGATCACTCGAGGAATGATACTTTGGTTGCTTTTTCGCCGGTTTATATAGGCCGAGAAATGATGCAGTCCATAATATTCCGAGTAAAAGTATTGTTTCATCGTGCTGATTCATCGCTACACGATGTAGAATAATAGCTGAATTTGTGTCAGTGTATTTCACTGGAAATCAATGCATTTGTTGATTGCATGTAACGATACTTAAGGGCCGTTACACATACATTTATAATAAATTTGAATTTGAAATTTTTAACAAAACGCCAGATATTTGAGATCAAAGTGGCCAGTTCGACAAACCGCGAATTTCATATGTAAGGAGCTAATATACAGGTATATACACCGTGATTCTGTAAAGATTGACAATACACACAGACAGTGAGCCACAGACCAATCTGTAAATGGAGGACTCAAAAGAGATATTTCGATCCTTCATCTCAAATATTTTTTTACCACGTTTACCATACTTTCCCTCTTGGTTAGTTGGTGGGCTGAGAAAGTAAAATATGACTTACCTTTGTAATATGTTCATGTCATCCGTGAACGGCTTAGAGAAGAATGGCGTAATCGAGAACGGAGTCGGATTTCCAGCTCTCGATATGCTGGCTGTGTAGAATCCAACAGTGTTTATATACATGAAGGGCTTCTTGAAATGATACACAAAACCCAATGCGCACTCTGGATAAGCGCCGTCGAGAATGATCAAATCGAAGTTACGGCCGGACTGCAGAAGGTCCTGAGTCTCATGGTCTTCCAGCAGTGACTCGCAGGCCTGGAATGATAATACACATATTCAAGACCGGCCTACTTGTTCCTGCAAATCATAGTTGAAACTCTGACTTATATATTATGCTAGATTTACACGGGCTTAGTGAGTTGTCGCTTAGTACTTGTCGCTAACTGTAGATGAATATACTGTACTGTATATGATTATATATGTACTGTAGATGAATATATATATTTAGGACAGATAATATAGATAAAAGACCAATACTCAAAAGAAATCGATAGAAGTATAAGCAACACTTGGAAACGGTACTGGTCACCAAAAGAAATAGTTAAAAATGAAATGATACCAATGTCAGTAAAAAGTAAACTTTACAATACATGCATTCTCCCATGTCTTACGAATGTCAAACTTGGCCTGCCACGACCAAAAACAACCAAAAACTTATGGTATGTCAACGAAACATGGAGCGAAGCATGCTGAACATAAGGCTACAGGACAGGTGAACGACCTCAAAAACAAGGAAAATAACAAAGGTGAGCGATGTTTTGAACAAAATTAGAAAACTAAAATGGAACTGGACTGGTCACACCATGAGAACCAACAAAGAAAAATGGACGACGGACGTAATGGAATGGTATCCTAGAAATGGGAAAAGACAAAAAGGACGTCAAATTAAAAGATGGGAAGATGACTTACCGAAAGGATGTAGAAGGTTGGCTTGGGACAGAGATGAATGGAAGAAAATGGGGGAGGCCTATGTCCAAGGACAACCTGATCAAAAAACTGGCTGCTGAAGAATATGTTACCTTATTTAAAAATTAGATTAAAAATTAATAAAATATATTGTTTATCACATAGGGCAAAACTGTACAATATGGTCAGCGAATAAAGGCATTTATTATTATTACTTGTCGCTAACCTGCTTAGTGATCGCGACCAGTAACCGTTTATACATTGGTATTAGTGGCACGACATCCATTGGAGATGGAGCACTACCGCCGACTTATTTTGAGCACTATGTTTAAACACTATTTAGGCACAGGCGTAGGCCTAGTTATATGTGTGACGTGCCTCGGGTTGCATGGGTTTGGGACGATTAAACTTGCCCAGTAGTACTTGTCGCTAACTGTAGATGAATATACTGTACTATAGTTTCTCGTCAAGCTTTACTTTACAATTACTGTTAACAAAGCCAATGGAGAAACGTCGAAAGTAGCAGGGGTTGATCTACGCAACTGCTTTTCCCATGGTCAGCTCTATGTGACGGGTTCTCTGGTTAGGTCTTGAAGGGTTTTTTCTCTCTCGTCTTCAAAGGCAAAATCAAAAATACAGTATATAGTGAAGCTTATATCAAAAATAATTGATGTGGACCGCTGAGCTGATATCTTCCAATATACATAATATCTACATGTTATACAATTTAAAACCGATGTACAGTGGTCTTTTAGTAATCCGGCAGATATCAGATCAGAGCACTGTGCACAGTGCACATGTGTGTGTAATTTTTGTCTGCCTTTCTCTATAAATGCCATTTTAAACACTTGTTCTTGAAGTCGCTTCAGCTAGAATATCACTCCTGGAGAATTCATTTACTTCTGACCAGATTCAACTACAATTTTTATTGACGTATGTACGCTATTGAATTGCAAAAACTGTACATATTCCGAAAGGTAATAAATATGTTAGACACGGAAATCTTAAAAAAACCGTAAATAAAATAAAATCTATTTTTAAACTGCTCTTGAATTGTTAGAGCATAGTGAGCCACCAACATAAATCATAATTGCAGTAAAGGAATCAATGGATGCGTCGTGAGATATAGTTTAAACAGCTGACGTCATCTATCATCATCCCCTTCTATTGTAGTCACAGTATCTGTGATGTCATCGTCTGTCAAAAACGGGTTATTTTCCTCTTCGTCAGCTCTCATCCAATTGTTGACGTCATCTGTTTTCAAATTATTATCACGCTCGAAACTACCGAGCTTGGTAACTGCCTGTATAAAAATGCCGGATTACTGGCAGGGCCGGAGAAGTGAAGTGACGGATTATAAGAGGGAGTACTGTAATTATTATAGGCTATTTACCATTAGGACAGTCAAAATAGATGGGGAGCTAATGGGCCCAGTGCAGTTGGGCCCCTATGACCCACGTGTTAGGAACGGCCCAACTCATAGGTCAGCGCCCACCCGTAGCCTCTACGTAGAAGTGCGAGCCCGCGTAGTCTGCGCGCCCTGCGGCGTCAACCAATCGACTGTGCATTCCGAATGATAACCGGCGGAGTTTGGAAACGGCTTTGTTTCCTATAGACCAGGGGTGGTTGTTTACCTTACGGAAACCGCTCTTGAAACGACCTATCGACTACCCGATCCCGGATGAGAACAGCCGTGTAAAGGACGCCGTGATCCGCGATAAATTCGCTATATCTAGCGAATCACCGCTAACATAAGGGAAAGGACCGCGCAAGCGACCTTAAACCAGTAACCAGTCGAGACACCGGAGAAATCTAGACAAACTTAAAGTAATGGCTCGAGGTCGGCCCGCGGTGTGCACCTGATGTCTTGCGGTAAGGCGTTGGCTTCTTACTGGTTAGTGGCGTAGCTAGTTAGTGGTCCGTACCAAAGTCTTCTACGCTCATTTTAATAATAATAATAATAATAAACTCTTTATGCACTTAATAAATATACAAAAAAGGCGAGCTTATTGCCACATGGCAATGTCTTACAGCTAACCTAAACATAGTGGTACATGCGCGCATTGTGAAAATAAAGATTATTACATAACATACAGACAAGTGGAAGAATTTAAGACTAATAATGCCCGAGGAGAGGAAATTGGGAGAGGAACAGGAGAGAAAGGGAAGAACTGGTTACTTCTTAGAAAGGTAGTAATCCTTAAGGTGAGTCTTAAACGATGGTAAAGAAGGCGAGTTTCGTATATTTGCTGGGAGATCGTTCCAGAGTCTTGCACCATGGACACAGAAAGAATAGGAATAGAAATCACTATTATGACTCGGAATTTTTAATAAACTGTCAGAGGCTGACCGAAGTACGAGACCGTGGGAACTTAGTGGTTCAAAAAGCTCCTGGAGATAGGATGGTGTTAATTGGGTGAGTACACGATATAGGAGAGCCAGTATATGAACATTTCTTCTTTGGCGCATTGGCAACCACTTTAACTGTGCCCTATAGTCGGACACGTGATCATACTTACGTAGACCGAAGATGAATCGTATGCATACATTTTGCAAACGTTCAAGTTTGTCGAGCAGTTCCTCTGATAAATCGAGATAAGCCACATCTGCATAGTCAAGGAGAGGCAAGAGGAGAGACTGTGCAAGAGATTTTGTTGTGTCCATAGGAAGAAATCTTCTGAGTGTTTGCATTTTACGGGAGGCAGAACGATCATTTTCGTTAAAACTTCCGGAGGTGAAGGGTTCGCCTGTTGTAGTCGACACCTTCAAGAATACAAGTCCGAAAATATGTCCGATAAGTCCAGAGAAAACGGGAAAGTCGCCAGTTGGAGATTAGAATATGTCACGTAAACGACCGCTTGTCAGGGATGTATTTATTAATATTCGTTGTACGATATTATCGCGGATGGAGGTCGTTATAAACCTAAGGAATGGAAGGTCGTTATAAACCTAAGGAATGGAAGGTCGTTATAAACCTTACTTCATATCCGTACCGCACGACCTCCACCGGCGTGAGAGCTTCCTCTCCCCTCATCCTGGCTCCGACCAAGTCCCAGTTGGTGTAGTTCCTCACGTAGAACACTAGCCCGGCCGGAGTAATCTCCTCGAGACCCTCGGCGTGGAACTCAGCTGGAAACGCGCTGAGGAATGTCACGTTGTGATTCCTAAAATAAAAAAGGAACTAATTTTTAATATGCAGTGATCGATTCAAATGGGTATTTTAATTTTAATTTTATTAAGCTATTGCATAGCTTTTATCGCGGGCCTGCCAGCGTGGCGACAGAAGGAAGAAATTTCTTAACGAAAATTAATGATTTTAAACTGATAATTACGTCTAAACGAGTACTGCTTACGATTCGAAAAAAATATATGTTAAACAAGAACATTTTCCTGATATTCTTAGCTTTGAATATTTTAGATTTTGTTTATATTACATGGTGTAATTAATTTGTGAAATTAGGTCTAACCGAACACAAAAACGTCTACTACGCAAATACTATCTGGCGTATTATTATGAAACCTGCACCATTTTAAAGATACTTTAATTATCTATCTTTTCATCTACGATTTTTTTCGAATAATTCGGTTTTTTTGCTTTATTGAATAAAAAAATCGTGCGCGGCGCTCTATCGAAAGACATTTAAATTATTCCGAAACAACGTTCAATAATTTCAACGTTTTCCGATAGAGCGCAGTTATCTGATATCAGAAAAAATAAAATAAATAAATAAATATAATTGCATAAGTTGTTAAAAATGCTATGCAATAGCTTTACCGTGGCAGTCCCCGAGTGCCACAAGTATTTTTTAAAAATTTTATTTGGTACCCAAACAGAATATTGACAACACATACAGTGACATATATATATACTACAGTTACATGACTACATCAATATCCTTTTGATATGAGTACACAATTAGCACAATGCATGAACAATGGTTGAATTTTAAAAAAAATACGTATAAAAAAAGGAAAAAAAACAAAAAATACCAGAATTACAGTATTTTAAAGAGGGACGCTTTGAAGGAGCATAAACTATCATGAAATATATCGATGCGATTGTCAAGATGAAATTTGTTATACAGACGACATATACGTGGGATTACGTTATTTACTCCGGTATAGTTTTTTGCTAAAGGTGTTTTAAATAAGTCTGGGTATCGAAGACTTCTTTTAGTAATGTTAAATTGTATTTTTTCTATACAAGAGGTATCGATTTTATTATTTAAAATTTTGTACAGGAACACTAAATCTGCAACCTGCCGGCGTTTTTCTAATGTGACAAATTTAAAAGCAGTCAGTCTTTCCTCGTAGCCAGTCAGATGATTCTTAAGGCCGCATTTAATTGATAGCATTCTCCGAAATTTCCTTTGAATGGATTCGACTCTATATACGTTTTAAAATATTGGTAACGCTAGGAAAATATGTCAAGAGGGAGTTCAGTTCAGCCTTTCAGTCGCCGGGCTCTGATGACCTTCGCCCGGGACGTCTTCTGATAGCTATGTAATATCGGGTCTATAGCTCCGGTCTTCACTCGCGCTGCAGCTCTGGTTGCCTTCGCGTAACGTCTGAACGACGAAAAATTGCGACCACTGCCGCTTCTACCTCCTACTCCCAAGTCGGTGGGCCACGCGCTGCTCTGAGGGTACCAATCCATCGCATGCGCCGAAACAGTCCGCGGGCTTAGGAGTTTTCATTGAGTCGTCCGTCCAAATAGGTACTAACGCGCTTTCCGTATAGGAGTACTTAGAGCGCCACCTATAGTGCGCCGCCATACTGCTATTCCACGAAAGCCGCAATTTTAAACATAAGAGAAGATTAATCAATATTTGTGAATATTATTGCTTTATACACGTTGCGTTTCGTAGTAAAATATCAGCTGACAGACGAAGTACGGCATTGAGCAATCTTTATAATCAGTGATAGTACGTAAGTTCATACTTTAATACTCTAATATTGACACATGCAGAGGCGGTTTACACGCTAATTCAATGACCATCCTAAATGTAGATGTGAATGATTCAACATAATCAAGAATTTGATCGACAAAAGACCATTATTGAAAGGTTTTGGTGAAATTACATACCTTGCAATTAGACCTTTGGATAATGCCCAAAATGGAATCTTGTGTGATTTTGTCCCTCCCATGGTGACCATGAGGATATTCGAGCAAACTGTGACCTGCACAAGTAGACATGATATCGTGAGGATTAACTGAAGCGCCTTCATTTCCTGAAAAAGAAAGAAAGGATAATGTTAATGCGTTATTCCTAGTAAATTTTTGCCCTTTTTATAAATTTATTTTACAGGTCATATGATTACACAAGGTTACACAATTAATTTCTAATTAAATAACCGAAGCGACCAATTGATTAATCTCAAACCCATGCAACCCGAGGAACGTCACGCATCTAACTAGGCTTTCGCCTGTATGTAGATGTGCGATTTACGACTTATTTAAGATTGCGAGCTAACATCAGAAGTTTATTACCATAGATTAGTTATTATTTCAGTAATATAAAGTTTTTTTTAAAATAAACAATATATTTACAACATATAAATCTAATAATAATAATAAATATACATAAATACGGTATTTGAGGACCCCCATATATGAGGCAATAACTTCTAACAGATTTTCATTCGGTTTTTTTTATTACTGATCATGAATAGAGAACTGCAAGGTTAAGGATGAAGTGAAGAGGCATGCAGTGATCTACGCTATATACGCGAAGCACGCTGATTTGAAAACCCCCAATTTCGTCAACCGCGCCGGATCACTCGTACATAATACATAATCGTACATAAAACCAATTAGAGAAATGACAGGTGGTTATGCTCGCATTCTACAGAGGGTCACCGTGTTATGCACATGAAGTTTTCTGCGGCTATCGTGGTTTTAGGGGATGTCAGCAACGAAAGTCATGATATGTCACCCAATTTATATATCTATTCATACATTTTTACTTGTGGAACCTTGTAATTGGCCTTATATACATATTAATTTGTAATAACCGTATACCTAGCTGTAAGATTCCTAAAATTAATAAAATAAAATAAAATAAAATATTTTTTTTTAATTGGTACTTTGAGTGAATGTTGTCGCCTACATCGGGGTTTCAAATTTTTGTTTATTTATTTAAGAATTAATTACTATAAAACATTGATTTGCTTACAAAAATAACAGGAACCGAATGGCAAAACCTTAACCTTTTGCTTATTTGATTCTGTCACCCAACTGGGACTAGCCCGTTCTAGGGTGGACAGGACTCTAATATTACAATCAAGTTTGCTTGATTGCTTGATTGCTTACAAATTTACGTTTTATTAAAATGCTAATAACACTATATTGCCCTAAAGTGTGGTCTTCAAATAATAATAATAATAATAAAAATAATAAAAAAATATTAAAATATAATATAATAAATAAAATGCAATTCCATTAAATAATCGGCAATAATATAAAATTCGATTAAATAATATAAATAAAGTTATATGTGAGAAAAGAAAGAAACAGTCATTAATATTTAATATAATTATGTTGAGTAATATAGGATTTAATATAAAAATATCTAGTCAAAAAAAGTACAATTCATTGTCAAAATAATATATAACAACAAAGTCAAATAATTTCTGGTAGTTAGTTCAATGTTAAAATATATTCAACATACATGTTTAAAAATATGTTAATAATTTGTGCATCTAAGTTTCATTAAACTATAATTTCTAACATTTGATGTATGGTTAGTCTGTCATGATTCGATAAACATTTCTTTAATTTATTTTTGAATTCCCTAAACGTCAAATTCATTTTTATTTCCATATTGATCAGATTGTAAAATCTCGGTGCAATGAAAGAGTAATGTCGTTGTTTAAATGATGTTTTCATTCTGGATATTATTAAGCTATTTTCTGTAACTTGTCTCGTTGGTCTTCGGTTCTGAATTATTCCTAAATTTGAGTTATTGTCCAAAAATAGCCTTAAGAAGGAAGTTTTTAGAAAAAGTTGCCTTCAATCAAGGACTTTAGCTTCTTTATAAAGTTCATTAGTGGGATGGTGATATGGTCTACGTAGAATAATTTTTAATATAAATTTCTGCGCAACTTGCAATGGCTTTAGCAGGGTTTTACGACATCCACCCCATCCAATTATGCCGTAAGTAATAAGCAATTCACATAAAGCATAATAAACAGTTTTTAGTGTTTTGGAATCCAGAATATTCCTCAGTTCTTTCCTCAATTGACTCCAAATTACAATGGGGCCCACAAATTGGGAAAATGTCAGGAAAACTTAGCTCTGCGGCATACGCAGTTAAAACAATAAGGCGGCTGACTGATGTAGATACAGCAAGAATAGTATACTTTAGTTACTTTCATAGCATTATGTCCTATGGGATTCTTCTCTGGAGAAGCTGTGCGGATATCAATAACATCTTTATACTACAGAAACGTGCTGTAAGAGCTATATATAAACTTGGTCCTCGAGTTTCACTTAGAGAAAAATTCAAAGAGATAAATATTCTTACTGTTGCATCACAATATATATACGAAAATCTGTTGTATGTCCACAAGAATATTGACAAGTTTAAAAAAAAAGCGACACTCATAATGTTAATACTAGACATAAGCATAACCTTGTTGTATGTGCTACTCGTCTGCACAAAATAAGCAATTTTTTTTGGGACAATGTATACGCTTCTATAACAAACTTCCTCATACTATTAGAGAACTATCTGTAAATAAGTTTAAAGCTACCATCAAAGCAAAATTGTATAAAAAAGCATACTATACAATATCTGATTATGTAAATGACAAAACGGCTTGGGAGTAAGGCTTGGACGCATCATAAGAACATAAATTAAAAATAATATTTAATTGTCTCTATATGAATAAAGAACATTTTGATTTGGATTTTGATTTTTTAAAAACATATCCAAGGATTCGCACCTTTGTAGCCACGTTATGTAACGTGGCAAATATAGTTGTCAAATCCTGGATTGATAGTGTACGTAGAGACAGTCCAGCAAGACTCTGCTTCTTCGTACAAAGCCATGACGTCACGAGATTGAATGGCCGATAATTGATATGACCACATCACCCCAAACTTAAATCCACTTAGCTCTCCGGACCTTAATCCCCTAGATTATTATGTATGTGGCGTAGTTGAGAGGGAGACTAACACACATCCCCATAACACTCTTTCATCGCTGAAGGATGCCATAATAACCACAATGACTAAAATTAACAAAGAGCATTTTATTTGGGCATGCAGCCGCTATTACGGTAATTGTATAGTCTAAGAGTCAATTACCATTGTGTAAGAATTTAATGGTAATATAATAAATTTTGATTCAAATATAAACAAATTCGTTTTAATGTCAATTTGTCCTCAAATACTGTACACACCCTGTATACGATAATAACAATAGATAACAATTTTCATATCTATATATATAAAACAAAGTCGGGTTTGTTCGAACACTTATAACTCGAGAACGGCTGGACCGATTTTCATGGTTTTTGATTTGTATTATTTGTCTCCGAATAGCAGACTAGCTATTTAAAACAAAAATTGGAAAGTTGGCGAAAAATTAAAATAAAAGAAAAACATTTTCCCATACAAAATGTTAATCCGTGTTTTTCTCATGGTCGTTTGTACGTGGCATGTTCACGTGTCGGCAAATCTCCGCTGTATTTGTTCTTGCGCATGATAAAAAAACAAAAAATATCGTATATCACAAGGTGCTTCAATAAAGAGAATTAAACCGAGTGCATTTCAGACTGCACAATATGTAAATAGTTTAATTCAATAATGTCTTGCTGACACGCGATTGATATACCTACTTAATTTTTGTACTTTTATATTTCTTTTTGTGTTATTATCTAATAAAGTAGTAAACTTAAAATTTATTTTGTATTCATTGTTAAATTAAGTTCAGCTAATCTGTAACACGACATTCATTGACTGTTAGGCGGTACAAAGTTCGCCGGGTAAGCTAGTAGATAATATTTGAACAAACTAAACTGCAATTGACAGTTCTTTCTCTGTTCCAGAGCATCTCAACTACAATAGCCATGTATGAATTATAGTTTTAAAATTGTCAATATTACTAGATTCGGGGTCCGATGTACCAAGCCTATCTTTCTGCTAAGGGGCCGTCCACATATTACGTAATAAACGAGGGAGAGGGTGGGGGGGGGGGGGGGTTGGAGCTGAGGCTTACGCTGATTACGTAATCAACTTTGGTCACCGCATCGCATTTTTTTTTGGTCTGCACGCGCGATGTGCGTAGATACTCCAAGCGCTCGTCTGCGATTGAGTCGCCCGAGCCTGTTCCTGGAAGCACTGCGGTCTGAAGATTGGGATTTGTAAAAAAAAACAAAGAGTTTGAGATTTTGTAATTACTTTAAATTAATAAAGTACATATTTAAGAGCACTTTACAAACGCTGGGTTCACGATTCTTCACATTTTCCGCAAATTCAGTTGATTACGTAATATTGAGGAGGGGGGGGGGGGGTGGGTCAGGCCGCTGATTACGTCTGTTGACATGGGAGGGAGGGGGTCGAAAATCCTATAAACGTGATTACGTAAAATGTGGATGGCCCCTAATTACGCCGTTCTTACCCGAGGTATCTGAAAATTTTAACCTTTTTAGTCCTCGTAGTTTTTATTTGCTGGCTGCCTAATTGGTTTTTTATATATTTATGAAAATGACCGAGCAGCTGTTTACCGAATATTTACTCGTACATGCAATTCGTTAAACATTTGCTCTGAAGTACATGTGGGAGGTTTTTTTTATTCCTGATTATCAATAAAAATAAAAGTTACTAATAGAATTTTTTTAATTGCTTTAATCTTATTTTGACCCCCAGCGTTGCGAAACTCCAACAACGGGATGTCGAATTCAAATGTCCTCAATAATTCGCATATGGCAATATCAAATATTCGCAATAGTTCGGACCGAAACAGAAGCTCGTTATTTATTTTATTTATTTATTTAATTACGTAATTTAAAAACATTTACAGTTCATGGACATGTAGGTACAATGTAATAGACAAAATAACCAGTAGCAAAAAACTGAAAACCTGATATGCCAGAAACTGTTGCCAGATATTCCATTTCAATGTCGCCTAACTAGGCTATAGCCTGTTCTAAGGCAGACATTTAAATTAACATAATTTTATAAAAATATAGTAAGGTAATCGTCGTAATTTTAAGAAATAAAATTTTTGTAAATAAAAATAAATATTTTTTTACACAGAAACATGAAAATAATCCTAAAAATTTCAATATAAATTAAAATAAAATAATTGAAAGGCCTACAATTCCTACAATTTAATAGAATAAAGAAATGGTTTGGAAATATAAATAATATAAAAGTCATTGTTTATATACATTTTCATTTAGTAACTACAAACTGTCAATCAAACATCCATACAAACTGTCATAAAAATAAACTGTCAATTTAATAACTATCACATATATAAATACCATTCCATATATACCATTTAGACATTTATACTCACTCACTTAATAATCGGCTTTGAAATAATCGTGAAGTGATGAAACAAATAGTTTAGGATGTATTATCTGGCTTGCTTACAATCAATAATGCTCGCTACGATCAAAGCTGCCACGAGTAGCTAGCCTTTACAATCAAAATCATAAGCAAAATAACTTTTGTTCTGTCCGAAATAGACCACATACAAGAGAATTGAGTCTCTAGAAGTATAATAGTCAGAGCAAATCGCCAGATCTAATACATTTATGAATTAGATCTGAATTTCAAGAAAGGTGGTATTAGGAGTAAAGAGTAAAGACATAGAAAATATATGAAATCGGAGACTATCGCAGTTGTTTGATATTATACAATTATATCCTAGTTATAATAAATAGAAAATAGCCAAAAATGTCGAACAGACTAGTCAATCAAATAACGCATTTAATAGGTTCGATTGCGTTTATATTGAACTAAAATCTGAAATTAGTTCATGTGAACGAAACAGAGCTGTACGTCAGAGCGGAAACTTGAAATGAACGGTCGACACTTGTTCGCGTTAAAACCACCCACCGAAGGTAAAGCAGCTAAATCCAACATCGCACGAAATGTGTTGAAACTTATTCGGGCGTCCATAAGTTCGACAGGTAGTTTTGGAGCGGGAAAATCGACGATAGTTCATTTCATATTCCGTTCTAACGTATCGCTATGTCTCGTTCGGTTTAACTAAGTTCCTAGTTTAGTTCACGAAGAAACCCAATCGGGCGCAATGTATAATATAACCGATCCAATCAATTTAATAGAAAATAGGTCTATAAAGAAACAGAACAAGTAAATACATAAAAGAGAAATAAGAAACACGATTATGTATTTATATATTTTTTTAAACATTTGTTTATGAAATATTTGTAATTTATGTGTTTATTAAAATATGTTTTCGGAATGTATCTAATCAGACCTTTCATTTGACCCTAATCACGATATATTTAAGTTAATTGATTGACATTTGGAGATTTGGACATTTAGATAAATATTTGGTTGATATTTTGACAGTTAAGGTATCTATGACACTCGACATGTCATAATGGTTCTAATAACACTACATGCTTCTAAATGGCTCAAGCATTTAGAAGTTATTGTGGAATAAAGAATCCGAAACATACATAGATTTACAACATTACATTCGTTTTTAGTTAGGATTTTATTATAAAATCAATGGTTAGGCAGTCGTGTAAAAATAAATAGAATTATATTTACTTTCTGAATTGTGCTGAAATATTTATAGTGATTGTATAACATTTCGTTACTCATAATGCCCTGTTTAGGTAACAGGCTGACAATTTTTACTTAGTTGCTAAGTTTTAATATCTAATAATTGGTATCATAATTGCACTGGCTTAACAATATAATTTGACAAATGATGTTAATTAAAATAAAATGATTAGTAACAAACAAAAACAAATCACAGTCAAAAATTTCTGTTATTAAAACATTGAAATATCCAATAAAGTGGTCTGAAACAACATAACAATTACAAGAGATATAAAATTAAATAACTGAAAATGACAGCATCAATACAGTAGAGACTTTGAGATTAAAATAATCTAAATTTTTTAACCAATAATATCGAAATATTTTTAAGATCCGCATATAAACCAGACTAAATGCGCCTAATTCCTAGGTGTACACGTCGACGATGACTTGAAATGGAATAGACACTGCGAGGCACTAGAGATTCAATTGTTATGCATTGCGTATAGTTAGGAAAACACTGAGTGAATTAGAAACGAGGAGTATTTTTTTTTCCTACTTTGAATCGATACTGAGCTACGCTATTACGATCTGGGGAAACTGTTACGCTTGTCACAGGGAACCCTTATTTATCCTACAGAAAAGGGCATTACGGATTATCGCCAACGCTAAACATATAGAAACATGTAGACCTATTTTAAAAAGATTGAAAATCATGACTCTCACATCACTTTACTTATATAGGCCATTATTGGATTTTTACACCAAAAAGGAAAGTCACGTAAAATTTAAAGATATACATAACAAAAACACCAGATACAAGAATAATTTCATTCTACCATGCGTGGTTTTAAACGCTGCTAGGTAAAGTACCCAATTCTCAGGGCCTTATTATTTTAACCGCCTACAATGTAACATAAAAGACAATAGCAACCTCAGAACGTTCCAAAAACTTCTAAAGGATTTTTTTACAACAAATACGTTTTACTCTATTGAGGAATTTATAAATTTTACAAAATGACTTTTTTTACAGCCCCTTTATTTTAATGTAATGCGTATACTGATTATTTCATTTGTTGATTGTTTTAGCTTGAATTAATTATTTTATTGATTGTTTTAGTTATATGGTATCTTATATTTATATGTAATTACAATGTATTTAGATTCTTCTTCGACAAAACATTATAAAAATGAGTTTGATTGATTATCTGATTATTGATGATTATTGCTTTTGTTTGATCATTTCTGATATTGATTATTTTTATTGTTGATGGTTTTAGTTTTACTGCTTGTTGATTGCGCCTTATATAGCTTCTACTTTATGAAGTTTTTTCTAAAACGAAATGTTTTATGCTCTCTGGGCAGTTTGTTACCTAAACATTGTATGTTTTTTTAATAATTCACACAATAAAGAACTTGAAATTGAACTATAAAATTTAAATAGAAAATCTATGTAATTTAAATTTCATAATCTTTCTAATACAGGTTTTGATTTAAATTTTAAAGTCTTTTCATTTAATTGATCATAAATATTTTTTTAAGTAATAAAATTTTCCTTGGTATTATAAATTAGCCTCATTATAAAGCTTACAAAATATTATGCCATTTTTTTTATTTTTTTTTTATTTCAAACCAGTTGATAGGAATTCTTACACTTGGTTATGTCAAAAACTAAAAAAAAACAAGCATAATATTAAAATATATACCTAAGGTATAAGGTATGAACGTCGGTATTGCAAGGTATGAACGTTGAACATCTCAGCGCAGATTCTCTAGGTTACATAGAGGAAACAAAATTTTCCAATATTTTCTATCAAAATTATTACATAATTTTGTAGAATTTTCATGTGTACAATTGTACTAAATCAAACAAATATTGGATAATTTAACAAATTATCATACGGGAAGATATTTTAAAGAAAAAACACAAATACAAACAAATCAGTAATAATAATTATAGTCAATAGCCAATAGTTAGCAGAAAAAAAACGCAATAGTAAAATAGTCAATAATAGAAAGAATAAGGAATAATAATAGTCAAGTAGGTCAATAGAGCCGCGAAAAATTGATATTGACGAAATCCTCAATGCTATAAACGGGGTTTTTTTATCAAAATACCTTGTACCATTTTCTTAAAGTGAACCTTTCCAAGTATTAAAAATTTAACTAAGTATTAAAAATTTAAATATTTAACACATAATTTTTACAAAATTTGGATGATTAAATAAAATGAATACGAATTTTATTTAACCATCCACGCTTTCAGTTTCGCATTTTCCTTGTAGACTTTTGATTTCACATGGAAGGTGTTTAAATATTTTAATAGCCATTTACAGCGTATCTACAATTTATGAAAAAGTGTTAATATGTGTAATCGGTGTTTGCAGTTGACTTCTATATATAGTATTATAACCGTTTTCTAAATTATTTGCCGTAAAATAATGCTCCTCTTGTTTTAGAAATTTACAACATCCATCCATCAGATAAAAGTTAATAGTGATTTGCTTTTAAAAATGGCCTACAGCTGATTTACAGTTGACTGACTGGCTGATACTGCCGAAACGTCAGGTGCTATAAATTGGCCGTAATCCTATTTATAATGTCAAAAAATCGCGATAGTCTTCGATTTCAATACTTTTCGTTTTGGTTACAACATCGTTTATCAATACCGGCCGTTCAGCGTTGCATAGAATTCTTGCAGTTACTGTGGGAAAAGGACCGTAACTGCTTAATTATTCTCCATGCTTCGCTCCATTAGTTAACGAAGAAATTGATTACGCACCTGAATCTGGTTAACTTAGCATGGCAATTATATGCAGAACGTGAGGAAATTTATACAGACAAATTATAACAGCGATAGCTGGCAGTATTTGAGAGATAGCCTATGTTATATGCGATTAAAGGTAAATTAGTAGGTAATAATGGGTTAGTAAAATGATTAATTTTGCGAGGATGTTGAGAAACAGATAGCATCCAAGTCCCATCTCTGGCGTAGTCTCAACATACTAAGGCTGGATGTGACAAGATGCCGAGCCAATCTCGTCCTCTGTGGATACACAAAACTCTAATATGCAACTGTGGAACGTTAGGTAGCGAACGCTTTCATGCAGCTTGGGCCATAAGATCCATTGTGTTCTCGGATCGGTCCAAATCACGACTCAACTCCTATTCAGAAGCCTCCTCGTATGGAAGGCTTCCCCGGGTAAGATTCTCGCGTCTAAGGCCTCACGGCTGGTGAATCGGTTTCCCCTGGGGAATTGCTTCCCGGCGCTACTGGACAGTTTGCACACCGTTCAGTAACGCCAATCGGTTGTGCACTCTGACTAATTGCTGAAGGAGTTTGGAGACTATAGAGATATACTATCTCCTAAGCAGCGGAGGTGGATATAAACCTGTTGCCATGCCATTCTTGAAACGACCTATCGGCCCCTGATTACGAGTGGTATGAAGGGCAAAGGACGTTTAGGTCCGCGATACATTTTTATTGAATTACCGCTGAAATACAACAAGTAGAGGACGCGTAAGCGATTTTGGTCCCTTAACCAGTCGGGAGGTTGTTGGTATCCTGATGGTTGATTTCAGACGGAGATTTCCTTCTAAACCGGTAGACAGGGGGCGAGGCTACCCGCGGTGTACCTCTCCCGGTGCCTCGCCATAAGGCATTGGCCTCTATCCCGCCTAGGCGTTGATTCCTCTGATGTTGGCTTTGCTAGACAGTAGATTTGCATTTAAGTCATTATGCGTGGAATGACTGGCTTCCGAAAGATTAAGAACTATTTTTCGTAATGTTATTAAAGCCATGGCCCGGTGGCAACGTGGCTAGGTCGCCTGATCTTGCATTGTAACGTTCCGGGTTGGATTCCGGGATAAAATCAACGGAATGGCATTTCAATTCTGTCGATCGAATACAGTAACAAGACACACACGTACAAACACGTTACACGCACACATACATATAAATACTTCATAGTCGCGTTGGTTGTAAGAGATTGTCGTATGATAATAAACCCGCCCATTGTGAAATTTCACAATAAAGAGTAGAAAACCAATAAATAATTAAAATGTTGAAATGATATTTATTAACCTGAGATTAGTGAGACAGGAAAACCAGCGGTAATGAGGTCGCTAGCAACAGCCGGTTATTGAACTTAAGTATATGTGAAAATCGAACATCTAATTGCCAGGAAGACCAGCTAAACTAAAGCGTATTTACGAAGTAAACACTGGTTTCCTGTCAAATACACAAGATTCACTGTTTGCAGACGGGCAGAGCGATCAATCGCGTCCTTTCCAAACCCAAATGCTGGATGAAGATATTCAATTCAATTCTTCAATTCTTTATTAAGAAATCACACAGTATTACAGTATAATATTTTTTTAAATGTATGCAGATTTACAACAAATAAAACCGGTTACGGATTTCATTAAAATTACATATATTACGTTTTTCTTTAAAACTACTTTATAAAACTAATGTACCTTCAATTTTAGAACTATATAGGTAAGAGTCTAGTATGCAGGGTGTGTGTGTATGTGTTTGTGGAAGTGTGTTGAGCGTGTAAGTGTGGAGTGTGATCATGTATGATATTAGTAGTGGCATATATAAAATATAATAATAATAATAATAATCAATAAAAATAGCTAAACACGAATAGTCAGCTTATTATATCGGTTAGGGTTTGATTTACGGAGTATTTGTAAGTGATTATGGAATTATTAAACATATCAATACCATTTAAATGGGTATTATAAAGCTCACAGCAGCGTGTGAGTACTCCATTTCTTGATGCATTAGTTTTAAAACGCGGCAATCGAAACAGGTCAAATTGGCGTGTGGTCCTCATTGGGGCGTTAATATTGATCTCTCCCACCAGGTCAGAGCAATCGAATATACCATTCATTATTTTATAGAGGCACAGAGCATCGTTCAAGTTGCGCCGATAACATAGTGAATTTATTTTAAATAGTAAGGCCGCTTCATTAGTAGTATTACAATAACTTTTTGTCTTGAAATTTAAGTATCGAACGAACTTATTTTGGATATTTTGCAGTCTGTTAATGTGTACCTGATAACAGGGAGACCATATTGGAGAAGCAAACTCAAGGTGAGATCGAACAAACGCGTTAGCGGCACTTCACGGCACGGCACCACTATTTTTAACAAGATTCGACAAAAAAGGAGATTTCGTATATTGATTGTCTTCTTCATCTTTGTACACGACTGACAAACAAAAATGGAGTGTAATGTGTTAAGGGTCCATCTGTGCATATTTTACGTTTTTATTCCACCATAACTTCTAAACGTTTGGACCGATTTAGAAGTGCTTGGTATTAATCATATACCAGTGTTTAATGATGCTAGACAGCACACCTCGCAGAAACTGTAATTAATGCAGACATTCACTCGCATCATACCCGCGGTAGCTCCCTTTTATGCGTACCCCGAATACGACTGGCAAAAGTACAGAAAAGCTACTTGTACCTTAGCATTAAATTCTATAATCTACTCCCTACAAAATTTAAACAGCTGGAAGACATAAAATTAAAAAATATATTTATTTATTTATTTATAAGTACTTATTACAATGGTTACGACTAATTATACCAAACAAGTTCAAGAATCAAACATAAACAGTTAAGAGAAACCGTCACATCCTGTTTGGCACCTGCCTAAAACTCATCTAACTAGGTCAACTAAGGCCTGTTACAATACGTATAATGACAATGATAAGCACGTCATATCAGATAACTACATATAACTAAACAAAATATTTACTAGCTATAATATCTATAAATATATATATATATTAGATAAATATATACAAACATACATAAATATATAAACATACATATAATATAATGTAATAACATAGCAAGGAGATGGATCAAGGAGATGCTGATAGGCCACTCTTTCTATAATCTGGCCGAATTTGAGGGCCATGATTTTTCAAATATTGTGCCCATTTAAATTACTTAAAAAAGTAGAGCCTTATTGTCTGATTATTTTATATGGTCTTATATCTGTACTTTTAGTTTAAAATGCATAACGTAGATTTAATTTGATTATTTAACATTTTGACAATTTGAATATTACGATGAATAATTTTACTACGTATCTTTTCGAATTACTAACTACTTCAAATATTAGGCTTCTATTTCGATTATTTGTATTTATAGTTAGATAATCTAGTACTTAATTCTTGACTACCTTTGTATGTTCAGTAAAGAGTAGTAACGAAACTTACTACATAACCCAATTATTTTGACACGCCCAAGAGCGGTCTTTAGCCTTTAATTGGACACGACGAAAATGTAATGTAATGTAATTGTTAAAACCTTTATGTCATCCCGAGTATCACAGAATACCTTAGATGTTCAAATATCAACTAAGTATTTGTCTAAACGTTTAAATGTTTAAATGTCAATTAATTAACATAAGTAGATCGTGTTTAGTGTCAAGTGAAAGGTCTGATTGAGTACATTCCAGAAATATGAATCTATTTATATGGATAAGTGCATAAACCACAATAAAATTGTATTGAAAATAATACAATAGTTCACTACCTTTAACGGCAGTCGTGTTTCCTATTCTTTTTGATATACATATGTATTTACTTGTTATGATGTGGCGATGCACCCAAGTGCAGGTGATTTATGCCAGTAACTAAGTCCAGTAGCAATGCTGCTTCTTATTTTTCCTTGAGGTGTTCCTTTCAAGTCCAAATGCAGTTCAAAGATTGGTTCTCTCGTAAATTTGCGAAATCAAATCGGACGACATTTTGAACATCTCTCGACAATTCTACAAAAAATCAGACAATAAACCCAGAGCCCTAGTAGTAAAATTCCATCACGAAGCGAAGCGAAATAACCTCCTAAAGGCCGTAAAAGATTATAATAAAACTTGTAAGGATGTTAGCAAAAAACTGAATACAAGGGATTTAGGCATTTCTGATAGTACTGCACCCATATATGTCTCTGAGAATTTAACTCGAACAACAAAATATCTGCTAGGCCGCGCTAAATCATTTGCTCGTGAAAACCGCTTTAAATATGTTTGGGTAAACAACGGCAGGATATTTATCCGTCAGGATGATAACATTAAACCTGTTTTAATAACTAATGATCGCATTTTTTTAGAATTGAAATAAAACCACTTTTATATAACATTGTCAATGTCGACTGTTTTAACTTGGAATTTCTTTTAATTTTAATTTTTCTTTTAATTTTATTTTTTTTTAATTTTAATAATAATAGATTATTTATGAAATTTGATTATACAATATTCATACATTCAAACACTATTCTGAGTTACCTCTTGTACCATAAAACCAGCACATCTGTCGGTGCCTTGGATCACTTGAGTTATAATATTCATCTTAGTCATTCCGTATTATACGACCGCAATGGATAATAATATAATAAATGTTTTTGACGCAAATTCACATGAGGCTCATGTGACATCAAATGTCAATACTTGTAGGGTAGTCCTAGCAGAAGGAACAGGCCTGAGAATGATTTGTCTTAACATCAGAAGTCTACAAAAAAATTTCGATCAGCTTCTCGTAATGCTACAAGATTTACAAATTGATTTCGATATTATAATTCTAACGGAAGCTTGGATTGGGAAGCACTTTGTTCCAATTGGGATATCGGGCTATAGTTCATACTATACCAAATTGAATAAACTACAAAATGATGGAGTTGTCATCTATGCGAGTGAACAAGTAACAGAAATAACCGTCAATGAGGTGAGTATATTTGGGGCAAACTGCTTACAGGTTTTATTAGACAAGACAATCTGTGTTGTAGCTATCTATAGAAGTCCTTCTGTTCACAATATTAGCAAATTTTTAACGAGTCTGAACGATTTGCTAAAAACAATCTCCAACATAAATAACTTAATATTAACAGGAGATATGAACATATCTATAAATGGAAAAATGCACCCCCAGGCAAATGAATATCTAGAGCTTCTTACACTTTATGGATTGGTTTGTCTAGTTGAGACCCCTACGCGTGAAGTTAAAAACTCTAAATCATGTTTAGACCATATAATGTGCCGATCCCGTTATCCAACCTTATCAATAGTTTATGAAACATCAATTACAGATCATAATGTTATTTTATTTAAAATGAAGTATAATTTTAAACACATGAAAAAAACAAAAAACCAAATAATAAAACAGACATTTAACTATGATAAAATTCGAGAAGAAGTCACTGCTATTGATTGGACGGCTATCTATGATCAAGTCGACGTGAATAGTGCAGCTCAATTATTTATAAATCTACTTCAAAGCGTGGTTAATTCGAACTGTTCCATTAAACCGGTTGCTATAAAACATAAACATAAAACATACAAACCTTGGATGACGGATGGACTATTATTCTGTATACATAGAAGAGACAAACTCCACTTAGCATCACGGCGTAGACCTGATAACCTAGGTTTAAAAGATAAGGCTAAACAGTATCGAAACATATGTAATAAAATAATCCACAACACTAAAGTCAGATATTACAAAAATGAATTACGGAAAGCAAATGGTGATCCAAAAAATACATGGAAAGTTATAAACGATATTTCAAACAGAACAAAAGCTAAACAATCCATACATCAGTTAAACACCGGAAAGGAAATCATAAATACAGATACTTCTCCGCGGATACTCGCCGATTATGTTAACAAACATTTTGCCGGTGTAGGGCAGAATTTAGCCAAACACATACAAAGTAGAAGTGATTCAACAGGGTTTGTTTCTTCTCAGACTACCCCTACGGTGTCGTTTTATTTAACTCCCACAACATCGGAAGAAATTTCCCGAATGATAGACTCGTTAAAAAATATATCCTCTTCAGGTATTGACAATCTCAATTCAAAAGTTTTCAAAAACTCAAAAAATGAACTAAGTGGTCCCATAGCACACATAGTCAATTATAGTTTCAAGCAGGGCATATTTCCTGAAGCACTTAAATGCGCTAAAGTAGTTCCTATATTTAAAAGTGGTGACAGAATGGATATAAATAATTATAGGCCAATTTCTCTTTTAAGCACCTTATCCAAAATTATAGAGAAAGTCGCAAAAAAACGTGTTCTGAAATATTTAAAAGAAAACAATGTTTTATCTAATAACCAGTTTGGGTTTAGAGAAGGGATTGGCACAACTGATGCAATCGCAGAAGTGACACGTATTATTAATTGCAATGTGGATGAGGATAAAAAGTGCATAGCTGTTTTCTTGGATCTCGCAAAGGCATTCGATACGGTCTCGCACGATAAGCTCGTTCGGAGGTTGGGGGAAGTTGGAATCCAGCATGTCACACTCAACTGGTTTAAGACCTATTTGCAAAATAGAAAACAAATTATCACCATTAATAATGTAACCAGCAAACCGGAAGACCTGCCATTTGGCGTTCCTCAGGGTAGTGTTCTCGGGCCTATTTTATTTCTCATTTACATAAATAAATTATGCGATCTGGTGGGGAAAACCATTTCTTTTGCTGATGACACAGTCATTATCTTTGATGGGCATACCTGGAGGGACACTTTTTGTGCAGCCAATGCTGGTATTAATCAAGTACTAGAATGGTTAGATGAATCCCTTCTTAGCCTAAATATAAAAAAAACGAAATATATAACTTTTAGTAATAATAATAAAGGACAACCATCACCATATCATACCGTAACTATTCACTCATGTAAAAATACACAGCAATGTAACTGCCCTTTCCTGGAAAGGACAGAACACGTAAAATATCTCGGAATAATAATTGATAATATGCTGCGTTGGCAAAAGCACATTGAGATGTTGACAAGCAAGGTTCGAAAACTTTCCTACTTATTCCGCGAAGTGAGAAATATTTTAGACCCGGGAACACTAAAAAATACGTATTATGCATTATGCCAAAGCATTCTTTGTTATGGCATAATCGGGTGGGGTGGTTGTGCATCAACTATCCTCCAGCCTCTTGAAGTAGCGCAAAAGTGTATACTAAAAATTATCGAGCGTAAACCCTATCGATATCCTACGAACCAGTTATATAAAGATAGTAATATTTTGGACCCAAGACTGTTGTACATTAAGATAGCCTTAATACACGCAAAATTCAAAATGCCACTTATTAACGCACGAGTGAGACTCACCAGAGCTGCAAAGAATGACGATATGATAGTGCCAAGAACTCGTACGACTTTCGGACAGAGACATTTTAACTTCATAGCACCGAGAATGTACAACTACCTGCCTGATGTCGTTAAACGCATTGAAACCAAAAACAAATTTAAAAAATCGGTTTCTAGGTGGCTTATTACAGAAGGCAGAGAAAACATCAATGGAATGTTGAATATTGTATATTAATTTTTTGTATATTAAATTTTCGCATTATTCTTCAATTTTAGACATATATTTTTACTTTCTAACATATTTTTACTTTTACTCTACACGTTAATAATTATTATCAAAGTAATAGAATTTCTACAAATTTTAATTGTTTCATTTTATTTTTTTTATTTTTTTTTATATAATAATTATTTAGTAATTTGATTAGATACAGCTAAACAATATTTTATAAAGTCTGCCTTAGAACAGGCCCTGGCCTAGTTAGGCGACTTTTATTCATTACTCTATCTCCTCGAGGATCAGTTTTTTGCTAACGTCTCATATATATATATATATACATATATACAACATGATATGGTAAACTGTACAAACGAACTTGTGTAATACTATAAATAAATAAATAAATAAAATAAATCTATATGAAGTTTGCATAATGTTTGCCTTCGTTTGAGGAACTTGGACCATTTTCCTCCTTTTTAACCGACTTCAAAAAAAGGAGGAGGTTAACAATTCGGTTGTACCTTTTTTTAAAAAAAATTTGTTACCTCAGAACTCCGTCATCTATAAACCGATTTGGAAAATTCATTTTTTATTCTCAAAGTATTATATCTTTTTTTTATTTGAAAGGATATACTTCCAAATTGGTGCCATTTTCATCAAAATCCCATTCTGATGATGGGATCCATAAGGAATTGAAGAAAATCCTCGAATATTATCGTTTAGTTCCGATGACAATGCATTTTTTTTATGGTAAGCCTGATTCTTCACCCAGGGTTGGCTCCTGACGAAGGGACTCCTCAACGATCAACAGCACAGACATGAAATTTTTATACGCATCCAGTTATGATAGCCCGTTCTAAGTTTTACTATGACACGGCTGCTGCACCCAGGGTTGGCTTCCTACGAGGGGACTCCTCAACGGTCAACAGCACAGACACGAAATTTTGTATATGCATTCAATTACGACAAATCGTTCTAAGTTTCACAAAGACAGGACTGCGGCACCCAGGGTTGGCCTCCAACGACGGAACCTACTCAACGGTCAACAGCACAGACACGAAATTTTGTATCCGCATTATATTATGATAGCCCGTTCTGAGTTTCACCATGAAATGGCTGCTGCCACTTATATATTTTTTTAAAATCAGTTTCTTTTTTGTTAAAAAATTGTATTATTAAACCTTTGCGTCCTTATATATTTCAATATGATTTATTATGGCACATTCTGTGCCCACAACGAGTCCATTTGTTTTGTACTTATTATATAACTCATTAGCTTCTGCCCGCGGCTAGATCCGCGTTATTATTGTCTTTTTACGTATGTGATTATTAAGCATTTAACTTTTATTTTGTCGAACTTTGGTTATTTTTAGTACAGTGGTAACTCTCATAACGAGTATTTTGCAGTAATTCCTCATAACGAGTAATCCGCACCTCTCATACTAAGTATGGGAAAAATTGTTCCGCTTAACGAGTGTTTCGCTTACCGAATAAGAGTCTGGAACGAATTATGCTGCATTAGTTTTTAGGTTATTGATTTCTTTGATTTGAAAAAAAATAAATATTTTTTCGTTTATATTTTGATTATTATATTTTTTACAATTAGGTTTAAGACACATCCAACTGTATTTGCAATTTTGGATGAATATAAGACTATTGTTAAATATAATTTTCGACATATTTTACCTTGGAACCCAAAAATACCCAAGTTACCTCGAACTAAACTGGTTTCGCAGCTATATTGGATCTTGAATACAACGTACCCGGATAGGCGATGCTTTTAGTGATAATCTGTATAATAATTATGGAGACCGACAAGTAAGTACCCTTGAGCCAACCTTGTTTCTACTTTATATTAATCGGTTTTACGGATTATATATTGAAGCAGATGTAATATACTACTATGATGATACCGCCCTCTACTAATTGGGAAAGTGTAATTAAACCAGTCGTATTTAAACAGCCTAATCCTACATGACTGTGATCTAGTAATGACGCTTTGTACCGATTCAGGGTGAGCCGTTCGTAAATTATCTAATTCTCGTTATTAAACATCTCAGGGGACAAATACACATTGCGATATTCGCCGAAAATGTCCCTAAACTAATATATATTTTCACGAGTATCAGAACTGTGCTTGCTATCCGTTTGCGGTACTGCAGCGAGAATTATTAAATCGACTTCTTAGATATTGCAATACGAGCGTATTATATATATATATATATATATATATATATATATATATATATATATATATATATATATATATATATATATATATATATATATATATATATATATATATATATATATATATATATATATATATATATATATATATATATATATATATGTATATATATTTGATAGTTTTGTGTATATATTCTTTTTAGAATTGATCAATAAGATGATTATAAAGTAAATAATTATAAAAGCCACTTACATCGTGACGAAGGATTCCCTTGATCGGATTCGGGAATGCTTTAGGTGTTAACGAGAATGATGAATGCCTCTCACTTGCGGAAAGAGGAGTAGGTTTAAGTTGGGCCCATTTTTCAACTAGTAAACGCTCACCCTTCATCCAATTATCTCAAAAATTAAGCTACAATCCTTCTTTATACGTAAACTCACTCAATTTCCTATTATTTCAGGGGAAATAACAAGACAAGACGAGCTACTTGACAGATGGAAGAATTTAAAATTTCGAATTTCGTTTTTTTATTTTCTAAAGGTGCGATATAAAGAAGCTGCGATCAATATTCAGCTGAAAACTTAAAACTAAAAGCGTGACATGCCCTCATATCAATGAAAGGAAGCAGTCAGCTCTTTCCTATTAGTTGGAAAGATTACCTTTAACCTAAATGGATTATTTACAATGAACGAAACATAAAATATGTAAAAATTCAATATTTTGAAATATTTGATAGTTTTGTGTATATATTCTTTTTAGAATTGATCAATAAGATGATTATAAAGTAAATAATTATAAAAGCCACTTACATCGTGACGAAGGATTCCCTTGATCGGATTCGGGAATGCTTTAGGTGTTAACGAGAATGATGAATGCCTCTCACTTGCGGAAAGAGGAGTAGGTTTAAGTTGGGCCCATTTTTCAACTAGTAAACGCTCACCCTTCATCCAATTATCTCAAAAATTAAGCTACAATCCTTCTTTATACGTAAACTCACTCAATTTCCTATTATTTCAGGGGAAATAACAAGACAAGACGAGCTACTTGACAGATGGAAGAATTTAAAATTTCGAATTTCGTTTTTTTATTTTCTAAAGGTGCGATATAAAGAAGCTGCGATCAATATTCAGCTGAAAACTTAAAACTAAAAGCGTGACATGCCCTCATATCAATGAAAGGAAGCAGTCAGCTCTTTCCTATTAGTTGGAAAGATTACTTTTAACCTAAATGGATTATTTACAATGAACGAAACATAAAATATGTAAAAATTCAATATTTTGAAATATTTGATAGTTTTGTGTATATATTCTTTTTAGAATTGATCAATAAGATGATTATAAAGTAAATAATTATAAAAGCCACTTACATCGTGACGAAGAATTCCCTTGATCGGATTCGGGAATGCTTTAGGTGTTAACGAGAATGATGAATGCCTCTCACTTGCGGAAAGAGGAGTAGGTTTAAGTTGGGCCCATTTTTCAACTAGTAAACGCTCACCCTTCATCCAATTATCTCAAAAATTAAGCTACAATCCTTCTTTATACGTAAACTCACTCAATTTCCTATTATTTCAGGGGAAATAACAAGACAAGACGAGCTACTTGACAGATGGAAGAATTTAAAATTTCGAATTTCGTTTTTTTATTTTCTAAAGGTGCGATATAAAGAAGCTGCGATCAATATTCAGCTGAAAACTTAAAACTAAAAGCGTGACATGCCCTCATATCAATGAAAGGAAGCAGTCAGCTCTTTCCTATTAGTTGGAAAGATTACTTTTAACCTAAATGGATTATTTACAATGAACGAAACATAAAATATGTAAAAATTCAATATTTTGAAATATTTGATAGTTTTGTGTATATATTCTTTTTAGAATTGATCAATAAGATGATTATAAAGTAAATAATTATAAAAGCCACTTACATCGTGACGAAGGATTCCCTTGATCGGATTCGGGAATGCTTTAGGTGTTAACGAGAATGATGAATGCCTCTCACTTGCGGAAAGAGGAGTAGGTTTAAGTTGGGCCCATTTTTCAACTAGTAAACGCTCACCCTTCATCCAATTATCTCAAAAATTAAGCTACAATCCTTCTTTATACGTAAACTCACTCAATTTCCTATTATTTCAGGGGAAATAACAAGACAAGACGAGCTACTTGACAGATGGAAGAATTTAAAATTTCGAATTTCGTTTTTTTATTTTCTAAAGGTGCGATATAAAGAAGCTGCGATCAATATTCAGCTGAAAACTTAAAACTAAAAGCGTGACATGCCCTCATATCAATGAAAGGAAGCAGTCAGCTCTTTCCTATTAGTTGGAAAGATTACCTTTAACCTAAATGGATTATTTACAATGAACGAAACATAAAATATGTAAAAATTCAATATTTTGAAATATTTGATAGTTTTGTGTATATATTCTTTTTAGAATTGATCAATAAGATGATTATAAAGTAAATAATTATAAAAGCCACTTACATCGTGACGAAGGATTCCCTTGATCGGATTCGGGAATGCTTTAGGTGTTAACGAGAATGATGAATGCCTCTCACTTGCGGAAAGAGGAGTAGGTTTAAGTTGGGCCCATTTTTCAACTAGTAAACGCTCACCCTTCATCCAATTATCTCAAAAATTAAGCTACAATCCTTCTTTATACGTAAACTCACTCAATTTCCTATTATTTCAGGGGAAATAACAAGACAAGACGAGCTACTTGACAGATGGAAGAATTTAAAATTTCGAATTTCGTTTTTTTATTTTCTAAAGGTGCGATATAAAGAAGCTGCGATCAATATTCAGCTGAAAACTTAAAACTAAAAGCGTGACATGCCCTCATATCAATGAAAGGAAGCAGTCAGCTCTTTCCTATTAGTTGGAAAGATTACTTTTAACCTAAATGGATTATTTACAATGAACGAAACATAAAATATGTAAAAATTCAATATTTTGAAATATTTGATAGTTTTGTGTATATATTCTTTTTAGAATTGATCAATAAGATGATTATAAAGTAAATAATTATAAAAGCCACTTACATCGTGACGAAGGATTCCCTTGATCGGATTCGGGAATGCTTTAGGTGTTAACGAGAATGATGAATGCCTCTCACTTGCGGAAAGAGGAGTAGGTTTAAGTTGGGCCCATTTTTCAACTAGTAAACGCTCACCCTTCATCCAATTATCTCAAAAATTAAGCTACAATCCTTCTTTATACGTAAACTCACTCAATTTCCTATTATTTCAGGGGAAATAACAAGACAAGACGAGCTACTTGACAGATGGAAGAATTTAAAATTTCGAATTTCGTTTTTTTATTTTCTAAAGGTGCGATATAAAGAAGCTGCGATCAATATTCAGCTGAAAACTTAAAACTAAAAGCGTGACATGCCCTCATATCAATGAAAGGAAGCAGTCAGCTCTTTCCTATTAGTTGGAAAGATTACCTTTAACCTAAATGGATTATTTACAATGAACGAAACATAAAATATGTAAAAATTCAATATTTTGAAATATTTGATAGTTTTGTGTATATATTCTTTTTAGAATTGATCAATAAGATGATTATAAAGTAAATAATTATAAAAGCCACTTACATCGTGACGAAGGATTCCCTTGATCGGATTCGGGAATGCTTTAGGTGTTAACGAGAATGATGAATGCCTCTCACTTGCGGAAAGAGGAGTAGGTTTAAGTTGGGCCCATTTTTCAACTAGTAAACGCTCACCCTTCATCCAATTATCTCAAAAATTAAGCTACAATCCTTCTTTATACGTAAACTCACTCAATTTCCTATTATTTCAGGGGAAATAACAAGACAAGACGAGCTACTTGACAGATGGAAGAATTTAAAATTTCGAATTTCGTTTTTTTATTTTCTAAAGGTGCGATATAAAGAAGCTGCGATCAATATTCAGCTGAAAACTTAAAACTAAAAGCGTGACATGCCCTCATATCAATGAAAGGAAGCAGTCAGCTCTTTCCTATTAGTTGGAAAGATTACCTTTAACCTAAATGGATTATTTACAATGAACGAAACATAAAATATGTAAAAATTCAATATTTTGAAATATTTGATAGTTTTGTGTATATATTCTTTTTAGAATTGATCAATAAGATGATTATAAAGTAAATAATTATAAAAGCCACTTACATCGTGACGAAGGATTCCCTTGATCGGATTCGGGAATGCTTTAGGTGTTAACGAGAATGATGAATGCCTCTCACTTGCGGAAAGAGGAGTAGGTTTAAGTTGGGCCCATTTTTCAACTAGTAAACGCTCACCCTTCATCCAATTATCTCAAAAATTAAGCTACAATCCTTCTTTATACGTAAACTCACTCAATTTCCTATTATTTCAGGGGAAATAACAAGACAAGACGAGCTACTTGACAGATGGAAGAATTTAAAATTTCGAATTTCGTTTTTTTATTTTCTAAAGGTGCGATATAAAGAAGCTGCGATCAATATTCAGCTGAAAACTTAAAACTAAAAGCGTGACATGCCCTCATATCAATGAAAGGAAGCAGTCAGCTCTTTCCTATTAGTTGGAAAGATTACCTTTAACCTAAATGGATTATTTACAATGAACGAAACATAAAATATGTAAAAATTCAATATTTTGAAATATTTGATAGTTTTGTGTATATATTCTTTTTAGAATTGATCAATAAGATGATTATAAAGTAAATAATTATAAAAGCCACTTACATCGTGACGAAGGATTCCCTTGATCGGATTCGGGAATGCTTTAGGTGTTAACGAGAATGATGAATGCCTCTCACTTGCGGAAAGAGGAGTAGGTTTAAGTTGGGCCCATTTTTCAACTAGTAAACGCTCACCCTTCATCCAATTATCTCAAAAATTAAGCTACAATCCTTCTTTATACGTAAACTCACTCAATTTCCTATTATTTCAGGGGAAATAACAAGACAAGACGAGCTACTTGACAGATGGAAGAATTTAAAATTTCGAATTTCGTTTTTTTATTTTCTAAAGGTGCGATATAAAGAAGCTGCGATCAATATTCAGCTGAAAACTTAAAACTAAAAGCGTGACATGCCCTCATATCAATGAAAGGAAGCAGTCAGCTCTTTCCTATTAGTTGGAAAGATTACCTTTAACCTAAATGGATTATTTACAATGAACGAAACATAAAATATGTAAAAATTCAATATTTTGAAATATTTGATAGTTTTGTGTATATATTCTTTTTAGAATTGATCAATAAGATGATTATAAAGTAAATAATTATAAAAGCCACTTACATCGTGACGAAGGATTCCCTTGATCGGATTCGGGAATGCTTTAGGTGTTAACGAGAATGATGAATGCCTCTCACTTGCGGAAAGAGGAGTAGGTTTAAGTTGGGCCCATTTTTCAACTAGTAAACGCTCACCCTTCATCCAATTATCTCAAAAATTAAGCTACAATCCTTCTTTATACGTAAACTCAATCAATTTCCTATTAGTTATGACAGCTGAATATTGATCGCAGCTTCTTTATATCGCACCTTTAGAAAATAAAAAAACGAAATTCGAAATTTTAAATTCTTCCATCTGTCAAGTAGCTCGTCTTGTCTTGTTATTTCCCCTGAAATAATAGGAAATTGAGTGAGTTTACGTATAAAGAAGGATTGTAGCTTAATTTTTGAGATAATTGGATGAAGGGTGAGCGTTTACTAGTTGAAAAATGGGCCCAACTTAAACCTACTCCTCTTTCCGCAAGTGAGAGGCATTCATCATTCTCGTTAACACCTAAAGCATTCCCGAATCCGATCAAGGGAATCCTTCGTCACGATGTAAGTGGCTTTTATAATTATTTACTTTATAATCATCTTATTGATCAATTCTAAAAAGAATATATACACAAAACTATCAAATATTTCAAAATATTGAATTTTTACATATTTTATGTTTCGTTCATTGTAAATAATCCATTTAGGTTAAAGGTAATCTTTCCAACTAATAGGAAAGAGCTGACTGCTTCCTTTCATTGATATGAGGGCATGTCACGCTTTTAGTTTTAAGTTTTCAGCTGAATATTGATCGCAGCTTCTTTATATCGCACCTTTAGAAAATAAAAAAACGAAATTCGAAATTTTAAATTCTTCCATCTGTCAAGTAGCTCGTCTTGTCTTGTTATTTCCCCTGAAATAATAGGAAATTGAGTGAGTTTACGTATAAAGAAGGATTGTAGCTTAATTTTTGAGATAATTGGATGAAGGGTGAGCGTTTACTAGTTGAAAAATGGGCCCAACTTAAACCTACTCCTCTTTCCGCAAGTGAGAGGCATTCATCATTCTCGTTAACACCTAAAGCATTCCCGAATCCGATCAAGGGAATCCTTCGTCACGATGTAAGTGGCTTTTATAATTATTTACTTTATAATCATCTTACTGATCAATTCTAAAAAGAATATATACACAAAACTATCAAATATTTCAAAATATTGAATTTTTACATATTTTATGTTTCGTTCATTGTAAATAATCCATTTAGGTTAAAGGTAATCTTTCCAACTAATAGGAAAGAGCTGACTGCTTCCTTTCATTGATATGAGGGCATGTCACGCTTTTAGTTTTAAGTTTTCAGCTGAATATTGATCGCAGCTTCTTTATATCGCACCTTTAGAAAATAAAAAAACGAAATTCGAAATTTTAAATTCTTCCATCTGTCAAGTAGCTCGTCTTGTCTTGTTATTTGCCCTGAAATAATAGGAAATTGAGTGAGTTTACGTATAAAGAAGGATTGTAGCTTAATTTTTGAGATAATTGGATGAAGGGTGAGCGTTTACTAGTTGAAAAATGGGCCCAACTTAAACCTACTCCTCTTTCCGCAAGTGAGAGGCATTCATCATTCTCGTTAACACCTAAAGCATTCCCGAATCCGATCAAGGGAATCCTTCGTCACGATGTAAGTGGCTTTTATAATTATTTACTTTATAATCATCTTATTGATCAATTCTAAAAAGAATATATACACAAAACTATCAAATATTTCAAAATATTGAATTTTTACATATTTTATGTTTCGTTCATTGTAAATAATCCATTTAGGTTAAAGGTAATCTTTCCAACTAATAGGAAAGAGCTGACTGCTTCCTTTCATTGATATGAGGGCATGTCACGCTTTTAGTTTTAAGTTTTCAGCTGAATATTGATCGCAGCTTCTTTATATCGCACCTTTAGAAAATAAAAAAACGAAATTCGAAATTTTAAATTCTTCCATCTGTCAAGTAGCTCGTCTTGTCTTGTTATTTCCCCTGAAATAATAGGAAATTGAGTGAGTTTACGTATAAAGAAGGATTGTAGCTTAATTTTTGAGATAATTGGATGAAGGGTGAGCGTTTACTAGTTGAAAAATGGGCCCAACTTAAACCTACTCCTCTTTCCGCAAGTGAGAGGCATTCATCATTCTCGTTAACACCTAAAGCATTCCCGAATCCGATCAAGGGAATCCTTCGTCACGATGTAAGTGGCTTTTATAATTATTTACTTTATAATCATCTTATTGATCAATTCTAAAAAGAATATATACACAAAACTATCAAATATTTCAAAATATTGAATTTTTACATATTTTATGTTTCGTTCATTGTAAATAATCCATTTAGGTTAAAGGTAATCTTTCCAACTAATAGGAAAGAGCTGACTGCTTCCTTTCATTGATATGAGGGCATGTCACGCTTTTAGTTTTAAGTTTTCAGCTGAATATTGATCGCAGCTTCTTTATATCGCACCTTTAGAAAATAAAAAAACGAAATTCGAAATTTTAAATTCTTCCATCTGTCAAGTAGCTCGTCTTGTCTTGTTATTTCCCCTGAAATAATAGGAAATTGAGTGAGTTTACGTATAAAGAAGGATTGTAGCTTAATTTTTGAGATAATTGGATGAAGGGTGAGCGTTTACTAGTTGAAAAATGGGCCCAACTTAAACCTACTCCTCTTTCCGCAAGTGAGAGGCATTCATCATTCTCGTTAACACCTAAAGCATTCCCGAATCCGATCAAGGGAATCCTTCGTCACGATGTAAGTGGCTTTTATAATTATTTACTTTATAATCATCTTATTGATCAATTCTAAAAAGAATATATACACAAAACTATCAAATATTTCAAAATATTGAATTTTTACATATTTTATGTTTCGTTCATTGTAAATAATCCATTTAGGTTAAAGGTAATCTTTCCAACTAATAGGAAAGAGCTGACTGCTTCCTTTCATTGATATGAGGGCATGTCACGCTTTTAGTTTTAAGTTTTCAGCTGAATATTGATCGCAGCTTCTTTATATCGCACCTTTAGAAAATAAAAAAACGAAATTCGAAATTTTAAATTCTTCCATCTGTCAAGTAGCTCGTCTTGTCTTGTTATTTCCCCTGAAATAATAGGAAATTGAGTGAGTTTACGTATAAAGAAGGATTGTAGCTTAATTTTTGAGATAATTGGATGAAGGGTGAGCGTTTACTAGTTGAAAAATGGGCCCAACTTAAACCTACTCCTCTTTCCGCAAGTGAGAGGCATTCATCATTCTCGTTAACACCTAAAGCATTCCCGAATCCGATCAAGGGAATCCTTCGTCACGATGTAAGTGGCTTTTATAATTATTTACTTTATAATCATCTTACTGATCAATTCTAAAAAGAATATATACACAAAACTATCAAATATTTCAAAATATTGAATTTTTACATATTTTATGTTTCGTTCATTGTAAATAATCCATTTAGGTTAAAGGTAATCTTTCCAACTAATAGGAAAGAGCTGACTGCTTCCTTTCATTGATATGAGGGCATGTCACGCTTTTAGTTTTAAGTTTTCAGCTGAATATTGATCGCAGCTTCTTTATATCGCACCTTTAGAAAATAAAAAAACGAAATTCGAAATTTTAAATTCTTCCATCTGTCAAGTAGCTCGTCTTGTCTTGTTATTTGCCCTGAAATAATAGGAAATTGAGTGAGTTTACGTATAAAGAAGGATTGTAGCTTAATTTTTGAGATAATTGGATGAAGGGTGAGCGTTTACTAGTTGAAAAATGGGCCCAACTTAAACCTACTCCTCTTTCCGCAAGTGAGAGGCATTCATCATTCTCGTTAACACCTAAAGCATTCCCGAATCCGATCAAGGGAATCCTTCGTCACGATGTAAGTGGCTTTTATAATTATTTACTTTATAATCATCTTATTGATCAATTCTAAAAAGAATATATACACAAAACTATCAAATATTTCAAAATATTGAATTTTTACATATTTTATGTTTCGTTCATTGTAAATAATCCATTTAGGTTAAAGGTAATCTTTCCAACTAATAGGAAAGAGCTGACTGCTTCCTTTCATTGATATGAGGGCATGTCACGCTTTTAGTTTTAAGTTTTCAGCTGAATATTGATCGCAGCTTCTTTATATCGCACCTTTAGAAAATAAAAAAACGAAATTCGAAATTTTAAATTCTTCCATCTGTCAAGTAGCTCGTCTTGTCTTGTTATTTCCCCTGAAATAATAGGAAATTGAGTGAGTTTACGTATAAAGAAGGATTGTAGCTTAATTTTTGAGATAATTGGATGAAGGGTGAGCGTTTACTAGTTGAAAAATGGGCCCAACTTAAACCTACTCCTCTTTCCGCAAGTGAGAGGCATTCATCATTCTCGTTAACACCTAAAGCATTCCCGAATCCGATCAAGGGAATCCTTCGTCACGATGTAAGTGGCTTTTATAATTATTTACTTTATAATCATCTTATTGATCAATTCTAAAAAGAATATATACACAAAACTATCAAATATTTCAAAATATTGAATTTTTACATATTTTATGTTTCGTTCATTGTAAATAATCCATTTAGGTTAAAGGTAATCTTTCCAACTAATAGGAAAGAGCTGACTGCTTCCTTTCATTGATATGAGGGCATGTCACGCTTTTAGTTTTAAGTTTTCAGCTGAATATTGATCGCAGCTTCTTTATATCGCACCTTTAGAAAATAAAAAAACGAAATTCGAAATTTTAAATTCTTCCATCTGTCAAGTAGCTCGTCTTGTCTTGTTATTTCCCCTGAAATAATAGGAAATTGAGTGAGTTTACGTATAAAGAAGGATTGTAGCTTAATTTTTGAGATAATTGGATGAAGGGTGAGCGTTTACTAGTTGAAAAATGGGCCCAACTTAAACCTACTCCTCTTTCCGCAAGTGAGAGGCATTCATCATTCTCGTTAACACCTAAAGCATTCCCGAATCCGATCAAGGGAATCCTTCGTCACGATGTAAGTGGCTTTTATAATTATTTACTTTATAATCATCTTATTGATCAATTCTAAAAAGAATATATACACAAAACTATCAAATATTTCAAAATATTGAATTTTTACATATTTTATGTTTCGTTCATTGTAAATAATCCATTTAGGTTAAAAGTAATCTTTCCAACTAATAGGAAAGAGCTGACTGCTTCCTTTCATTGATATGAGGGCATGTCACGCTTTTAATTTTAAGTTTTCAGCTGAATATTGATCGCAGCTTCTTTATATCGCACCTTTAGAAAATAAAAAAACGAAATTCGAAATTTTAAATTCTTCCATCTGTCAAGTAGCTCGTCTTGTCTTGTTATTTCCCCTGAAATAATAGGAAATTGAGTGAGTTTACGTATAAAGAAGGATTGTAGCTTAATTTTTGAGATAATTGGATGAAGGGTGAGCGTTTACTAGTTGAAAAATGGGCCCAACTTAAACCTACTCCTCTTTCCGCAAGTGAGAGGCATTCATCATTCTCGTTAACACCTAAAGCATTCCCGAATCCGATCAAGGGAATCCTTCGTCACGATGTAAGTGGCTTTTATAATTATTTACTTTATAATCATCTTATTGATCAATTCTAAAAAGTATATATATATATATATATATATATATATATACATATATATATATATATATATATATATATATATATATATATATATATATATATATATATATATATATATATATATATATATATATATATATATATATATATATATATATATATATATATATATATATATATATATATATATATATATATATATATATATATATATATATATATATATATATATATATATATATATATATATATATATATATATATATATATATATATATATATATATATATATATATATATATATATATATATATATATATATATATATATATATATATATATATATATATATATATATATATATATATATATATATATATATATATATATATATATATATATATATATATATATATATATATATATATATATATATATATATATATATATATATATATATATATATATCAGCGACATCGACAATACATAAATTATCAATTGTTTGCATTTAGTATCAGTCTGGGCTGTAGATACTGCACTGCACTTAAACTCACTAATAAAACCTTAAACAAGTAATAGTCACCAAAAATGTAGAGATGACTACGAAAGGTACGCTTCGCGCCAGCCTTGTGTTGCGAGTCGTTGCTGGTGTTAGATTAATAAATCTCTAGTTATCAATATCCAGGGCCTGAAATATTATACTGTAGCGTATTTTTAGCCTCCTTAACAACCGTCGATCGCTGGAGTCTGAAATAGATCACGTGACATACGAGTACGTGTTTCTCGCTACCATTACCGCGTTTCAAGGTAACCCACTCCCGCGTCTGCCGTCTGACAAAGAAATACTAATCTACTATTTTTTGTGATATTTAATTCATATCTAAGTGCACAAAATCAACCCCCAGCGTATGCAAAGAAAAAGAACTAAGCTTGTGGCCCATTTACTTAGTCATACATTTCTTAGTCATACAACTAATAGGTCAAAAAAAAAATATTACTCATATTGCCAATTATCGCATACAATGTATTTTTTTCTTATTGTGTGTTTACTTTAAAAAATTAAAATATATACATCTCATCACAATAGCGTTAAGCGTAAATTTTTGAAGACTGGGGACTTCAGCTTGTTCCGGTTATAAAACTGATAGCTTATCGACACCTCCTTTTTCCCTTCCTCTTGTCCTTGACTTGTCTCTTGCCCTTGCCTTATATGCGTACTTACCTCATTAATAAAATTTGTCTGATTAAATAAAGATTCTTCCAACAATCTTATCTATACTAATATTATAAAGAGGTAAAGTTTGTGACGTTGTAGGAAGCAATTTCTGGATCTACTGAACCGATTTTGTTTTTTTTTTACCAATAGAAAGCCACGTTATTTGTAAGTGTCATAGGCGATATATTAATCCGAAAAATGAAAAGACCTTTTGTGGTAGTCGGATTTGCAAAGTAAGTCGGAGAATAAGCGGTCGAACGAAAATGTTTCTAATTAACGCTGCCTTAACGATGAGAGATATATGATTAAGTTCTAGAGAAAAGTTGTAGAGCTTGATAATGCCTACAAAAAAGTCAGTGGCAGCATATGTCCAACTTTTATATTTAAGTCACAAAAAGTAGTATTTTATATTAAAAAAATAATTTAAATCGTTAGGTCGTGTTTATTGGTCATATTATCAACAATTTATTATGAATTCTTATCAAAATAAGTAAATTTATCGTCTCAAAAGTTTAAAACAAAAGACTTTTCCCTTTTACTGCATATAATTTCCCTTTTACTGCATAAATAGTTAAAGAGATGCTCACGAATAAGACACTCACACGAAGACACTCACAAATAACGGTATTATAGTCAAATTGGCATGCAAATACATACATACATATGCAGTAAAAATATAACCTTTCTTTTGGCAGTCAGGAAATAAATCATAGCACTCAGTACAAACCGAACCACTCTCATAATTTCGTCACAGGTAAAAAGTTTTACCGCCCAGCGAAGTGGGCACGGGTCAGCTAGTTATAAATAAAATATTTATCTGATGTAGTTTGCTGACAAAATTTTAGGAACCGCTTGTCTATACGACTATTGATCCATGCTATTGTGTCATATCAATTTAAACGTTATATTACCTATATAATCGATGATATTAAATGCAGCTGATTCATAGCAGGAAAAGAAACCCAAATGCCTTTTTTCCTCAACAACTTAGGAGATAGCTTACATAATATCATTTTATTGCAGATTGACGCGTACATTAATTGTCAATGAAATTGATTGCTATCGGTCGTGCCAGCTAGAATGGTGTTAATCGTTAAAAATGATTCGGCGTGTAAATGTGCAAATATAAATCATGCCTTTAAAGATGTGCTATCGATGAAGAGCGAAGAATCGAAGCGAAGAGCGAAGATCAGCAAACTCTGCTTGCTAGTTTAATGAAACATACGGAAATATACATTCTTATATATAAGTTTTATGGGTTCACGAGATAATTGGTTGGAGTGCCTGAACTAAGTCAGCTCTTGATACTCTTCTTTAGGGATACTCTTGATACTATTTTTTACTGCTCAATCTCTTTGGGAGCCAATGGGCCCTTGCTGAGATGGCCACGAAGACCCATTCTGTTCAGGGTTGGTCACACTCACGGGTCAACACCCATCCGGCAGCCTCCACGCATGAAGTGCGATCACGGGCAGGACTCTGGCCTTAGGGCAAGTTTCCCTTAGGAATCAACCTTCTGGCGCTCCTGGACGGTCTGCGCACCGTGCGGCGTAAGCCAATCGACTGTACGCTCTGACTATCAGTTAAGAGTTTTAAGGCGATAGGTGAGGGCAGCAAACCCCGCCCACCGCCCGGGCAGTTTAAACGACGAGGGTCGTCTTGTCTGCCCGGGATGTCGTGCTACGACAACCCTGCGCGTATCAGAAGGGTAACACGCGCAGGGGGTGAAAAAGCGTAACCCCCCCCTCCCCCGTACCGCCCCGAGAACCCATTTATTCGTAATAAAAAGTATTTACAAAAAATAAAAATTTACAAAAATATTACAAAATTTACCGTATTCATAAAAGGAAAAAAGTCTTGCAGGATTCAGGAATCCCTGGATCCTGCAAAGAACGAAACGCCCCTCGGGACGGTAAGGGACGGACATAAAGACGGGCACTTCGGGCTGGAAGTAGCCGCCGAATCACGCCACCAAGGAAGAGGGTACGCTCTGACCATCATCTTGCGGTGTCAACTACAACGGGCGAGCCCGTCACCACAGGACGTTTTAACGATTAGTCGTGCTATCGCCCTGCAGTGAGCGTAGTAATTTAAGCATAAAGTCCGTCTGTTGTATGTTTTGCTTTTAAATTTGCATAATGAATTTCTATCTGTCTATCTATCCAACTTATTTTCAATGGATGCTGCGCCGAAGTCCTAGGAATCTGCCTATTTTTTCGAGGTCGTCTGCCTTATAAATAGCATGTGTGATAAGCTAGTGTTTACCTCTATATTCGAACATTTTTGGTTGTAAATCTCGTATTGGCTTTGGAAGGTTGAAGGTTGATTTTGTCGGTCACTTCATACCTTACGGTCGTACTTCAAAAGTCGCCGCTACAAAAAGTTTTGCGTACACATCCCCATTTGCAAGAAATTACTATAGATTTATTTTTCTGAAATTATAATAAATTTTTGCAACAGTTATTAAAAATATTGTGCTGAATTCTGGCATTCTCCGTTATTTCTACATACATACTTACATACACTTAATATTAAATATCGCTGCTGATCTCAAATCATGCTCTGTTACACAAGAAGCAGCAATAAAAGTGTAATGAAAGTCGGCCATAGTTCAAGCAGTCAATTAACGTAAAATATACTTTGCGCACTTTCTCATGGCGGTAACTATTAAAACTTAATTAGATAACAGATTTTTAAATCCTCGCACTGTTAATTAACTGCTAAGTGAGCGAATGCGAGAGTTTTCACTTACTCACTTACTTACTTATACAATTCATACGAAAATATTTCAATTTAGGCAGTGACTCCGAAGCCGGCGCCCCACAGCTGTCAATATGAGCTCACTACATTACATTACATTTTCGTAGTGTCCAATTGACGGCTAAAATCCGCTCTTGGACGTGTCAAAATAATTGGGTTAGGTAGTTAGTCTCGTTACTACTCTTTACTGAACATACATAGGTAGTCAAGAATTAACTATTAGATTGTCGAACTATAAATATAAAAAATCAAAACCAAAAATGAAGCTGTTCAAATTCGAAAAGATACGTAGTAATTATTCATCGTAATATTCAAATTGTCAGTAAAATCTTAAATAATCAAATTAAAGCTACGTTATGCATTTTAAACTAAAAGTACAGATATAAGGCCATATAAAATAATCAGACAATAAGGCTGTAACGATCCTTAAGTATCGTACATGCCAGTCAACAAATGCATTGAATTCCAGTGAAATGCACTGACGTCAATACAGCCATTGTTCCACCTCGTGCAGCGCTGAATTAGCACGAATTTTAACTACTTTGTCAAATCAGTTTTATTGAACAACATTTTTACTCGGAATATTTTGGATTGCGTCATTTTTCGGCCTTTCTAAGGCGGCGAAAATAGCACCAGGGTATTATTTCTCGAATGATCACTCCCCCCAAGACAGCGGTAGAATCAACCCGCTACTACTCTCACGACTTGGGTCAACGGGTCCGACCATTTTGGATACGTCTTCCTTCCTACCTCATATCGAGACGAGCAAGCATCAGTCTGAACTCCTACAGACTCGAGCCGAGTCGAGTACAAGATACTCTGAGCACAAACTATACTCCTTATCCATGCATCCTCGTAACTTCAGGCAGATAGCCACCGCATTCACGTCAGCCCCTAACATATTCGGGAAGCGTTAACAAACTGGTAATATAAATCACTATAAATTCTTTCTGATACAATAAATACCTTCTGATATACTATCAATCGACTTTCATTACGGAGCTAACCCGCAAGTTGACACCACCTCCTCACATCAAACAACTTGGAGTTTAGTGAGGGGTGGCCTGTTACAAGGCTCTACTTTTTTAAGTAATTTAAATGGGCACTTGCTCTCAATATTTTTTTTGAACGCCGAAATAAATGTCTCGAAGTGTATTATATTGTAAGTATTTTGTATAATATTTTATTATAAATTTATATTGCATAAATTAATTTATAATGAACTTGTAGTAAGACAAACATTATGTCAAACGCCTATGTCTCACCCATACCAGTATATAGTTGGGAACGATATTATTGAAATATGAAATCGAAGAATATCGCAGTTGTTTGATATTATATAAATTTCAGAATTCTAATGGATCAACATGTTCCTGGACAGCATAAAGTAAACCATGTAAGTCGTCGCATTTTCTATGGTTTTCATAGTCTCCGGCGGATTCAGCGATTTCTTCTAATATTGGTTAAAAATAATTGTGTCCACATTGTTAACGCCAATACTTGACTACAGTGGTGTTTGTTATATAGATGCCAATTAGTCTACATGAATAAGCTGGAAAGTCTGTAAAATATTGGGTCCTTACCCTATGAAATTGCTGTTTTTTTCAAAAAATGAAGGACAAACATTTTCTATGAAAAATATATATTTAATTAATAGAAATATTCAAAATTCGAAAAAATTCAAAATTATTTATTGAGTTCAAATTATGAGTACATTCAATTTATAAAAGTCTTAACCTAACTAGGCTGCCGCCTGTTCCAAGGTAGACAACTTATTTTAATTATCTTAAGAAATCTATAATATTATATTTATATAAATAAACAAAATCATACATAATGTAACAGAAATATCTTAATTACCTTATATAAATTCGTAGGAAAATATCATGAAAATTGTCAATATTATTTTATTTTAAAACATGATAAAAATTAATATCTATTCATATATGTATTAATAAGTAATAATATGATATTATTAATATAAAAAATAAATTCAGAAAAATTTAAATAAAATTACATTTAGAAATAATCAATTTATATTACTACATAATATACTATTATGTTTTTATTATAAAGATTCAATTATTTAATAAGGTGTTCAATGTCTGCATTTGTACAATTTAAGAGGTAGGCACTTAAACTATTTTTGAATATATATGATGTTTTAATGTCTTTAATGTTTGGTGGTAGGCAATTATAAAGTTTGGGGGCAAGATAAGAGAAACTGGATTGGCCAAAAGCGGATCTCCTGAGTGGTATTGCAAAATTTGTTTGTGTCGATCTTCTTGTTACTGAAGATTGCTGGCTTTTTTCATGTTCTCCTAATTCACTCTGGAATTTAGTGAGAGTTACCAGCACAAACATTTTTCTCACTCTTAACACTCTATACTCTCGGAAAAGGTCATCGGAAGAATAGGTGTGGGGTTTTTTATTGATCACCCTCAGTATAGCCTTTTGCGCTTTGTAAAGGGTGGCCAGAAGCGTATTTGCCGCACAGCCCCAAGTTACGATGCCATATCGAATAACCGACTCGCAGACAGCAAGGTAGACACTTCTTAGCGTATTGAAATCTAAGATGTTCCGCAAACTCCTAAAGTAATACACAAGTTTGACATATACATATTGACCCCTATTATCTATGCAGATTTGTCATTTTGGGAGTTGCTTTATTCCTCTGCTAAAAAGCTCTCGTTGACATGAACCAATGAATGCTTTGAAGGCGATTTTCATTGACTATTCAAAGTTATCTAAATTTTGAAAAAAATGAAGCTCTATTGGAGCAAGGTCTGGCAAGTACGGTGGGTGACTAAGAGTCTACAGTAAAATCTGTGGTTATACATTGTCAAGCAGAAGCAGTGGCTATGAGCGATCGACCAGCCTCGGTTATTTAATCACGAGCTTCTCCATCATTATTTGCAGTTCTTAACAGTACACATTTACAGTAACTGTATAGCCAGACTGCAAGACGCTGTAATAGAAAACACCGGCACAGGATCTCATATTTGAATACAATGCAAATTTTCAACTTCATCATGGTTGCACAAACGAAAATATTTGAGCAAAGCCAACGACGGATAGACAAATAAACAGCTGATTCCTAAAAAAAAAACATTGCCTTGAATTAATATTTATTTGTATTTGTAATTACAACTCCAAATTCCAATTTACAAATATATAATCACGTTAGTGACTTTTGTGAGCAACTGGCTCCCTACCCGCGATCGAAGAAATTTGCATACATTATGGCTACTTACAACGTCCTCCATAACCCCACTTCGCCTCCCTATCTCAATGAGAAATTCTACCCTTTAGGAGGCCACGTTCTTCCACTTCGATCAAGTGGAATAACACACTCGCCATTCCGCTACATCACGCTTCTGTTTACACGTACTCTTTTACGGCCAATTCTGCTCATTTATGTAATCAGCTCCCACACATTTATATTACATTACATTACATTTACGTCGTGTCCAATTGGCGGCTAAAAACCGCTCTTGCACGTGCCAAAATATTTGTGTTTTAAGTAGTAAGTCTCATTACTACTTTAATCTTCACTTAACATACATATATTATTTAAAAAAAATGTATATTATCTAAGAAACTTTGGAACCTACTAAAAGTTATTCGTCGTAGAATCGTATTATAAAACAAATTAAAGGCTTATTTAATAAAATTGACAATAATTATAATAGCTACCTAATAGACACACAATAATTAAAATGGTCATTTAAAAAGTTGAATAATCAAAGCAGAAGCCTAACAATTCAAATAGTCAATAAATCGAATATATACGTACAAAAATCTGTACATAGTAACATCCAAAGTAGTAAGTAAATTGTTAAATAATCAAACTAAAGCTAAATCTTACATTTAAATACTAAAAGTACATATAAATTATCATTCAAATTGGTACGATATTTGCAAAGTCATGGCCCCCGAATTCGGTCAGATTATAGAAAGGGTGGCCTATCAGCATTTTAAATTGTTTGTCCTCCAGTTGTTTGATAGTGGTAGGAAGTAAATTGTAGAATTTAATGCTAAGGTATAAGTAACTCTTCTGCACTTTTGCCAGTCTTGTTCGGGGCACGCATAAAAGGGAATTACCGCGTGAATGGTGAGAGTGAATGTCCGCTCTATCACACTGTAAGATATGTACCTGTACATTTGTTGCACACTTTCAAACTGTTGTTGAAGAAACATTTGCTTCATATATCCACTAACTAAGTACTTTCCCCCTCTTTCCATCTTCTTTATCCTTCCCTGGGCAAAAATACAAAAGAATACATATTATAACTTTTACCTTTACCTTATTGGCCTATATTTGGATAGTTTATTTGAATTAAATTTTATGATTTCATTGGGTAATGTACGATGATATAAATATAGGTTTTCAAACGGTCGAATGTAATATATCGGCTATAATGATAAGTCCGCCATTTGTGCATCAACATTTTAAACCCAGTGCAATGTTTCTTATGTAATAGGTAGCCTAGTTAGGTAATGACTATTAAAAATTGTAAAAATTGTAAGTTGAAAAGGAATAAATTAATTTGAAATTTGTATTATTAGTCGTATACATCCTCTGTCGCCGCGACCGCGACGCAACGAGTAAATAGTATTGTTTTATGGTTCCCATTATTGAAACAATACCTTTGCATTAAGCGCTACTATGCTAATTAATTGTAAATAGCAATTAAAGCGCCTAAGCACATACAATTAAATGTAATTTGCCTTCACCAAGTACATAAACACCTTGTAATTCTTGGCGAATTATGAATTATTACGACGGCGGTGTAATAATAGGATAATATTAAAGTAAAACCGGTAAAGTATGAGACAAGATACCTTTAGTAATTGCACTTTCGTGGTCGTTCTCGATTATATATCCTTCTAGCCGTGTTCGGATATAGCGACTGCATTGTAGATTCTAGTGACTTCTTTAGTCTTCTCAGAGTCCACTGTTCGGAAGCAGTCAAGTGCACAGGCTATATTATAGTGCACAGGTGGGCGCGCGACCACGGGTGCACTCTCTCTTCCTCCCTCTTCTGAACCCGATGGAACGGAGACCGTTACGACCAGAGAAAAGTTTGGATGCAGATACAATAAAATAAATTAATTAATCGCCAACGCAGCAATGGCTGTCATTGTTAAATTGCAGAGCTATTTTTTCGGATTTAGTTCGTTTTTCCACACTGTCATTTATGAAATTGGTAGTTATGGCTTGTGGCGATGTTTAAGGTTTTTCTGGAGCTATTGTAGAGATGTCCGGTGACTTATTAGTAGTTGTTATAGTAGGCGGTGATGTAGAAGATGCATTATTAGATTTATCCTGGTTTTCTGATGATCTCGTGTTGTTGCTCATGGGGCTGTGTTGAATACAGCATACAGTCTCTTGTTCCGACATTATACAAAATTGTGATAGTTTCCCTTTTTAAATCCCCGTCAGTTTTTGGACAATTTTCCGGCTGTAGACATACTCCTAAAACGCCATTTATTTCACATGACTCTTCACGGCAGTGTATACCTATGCCAGGTCCCTTGGTACTTCCGCAAGGGCTCTTTCCAATACTGGTAACTGCGATTATGTTGAAGAGGCATTGGTTGTCAGCTATCGTCACTTGCAGAGGTCTACCACTATCGCCTCCACAAGAGTCTCGTCCTCCTTCTAAGCTTCTAGAATCAGAATCAGAATCAGAATCAGAAAGGTCTTTATTATTTCTCATTTCTTAATTACAACAATGCTATTATAAGGCGCTAAATTGTCTTGATTTGTCCTTAGTGGATCTAACAAGTCATGTTATGTTTATCCTAATGTAAGCCTTAACATCATTTATTGTTAGTAGCTAGAAAATCTACTGGGGATTACCAGGTGACAATCTCTTGCTGATTGGTTTTGCCCGTTCTCTTTTATTTACATAGGGGATGTCCCCTAGTCTGGTGTTAGGTAGTAAAACATTGTGTTGATTTTGTTTGACGTATGGGGTTCCCTGGTCCGTAAGGCCCTCAACATCCTCACCGCGTACCTTGTCTAACATATCGCGGTGTAGGTGCTGAACGCGCACTTGCCAGGGGTCCTCGTCGAGTATATCCATAAGGATATGTGTCGGGAGATCCCGGGGAAGGCCAGCCGCCGTTTTAAGTGCCATACGGTATTGGCGTTCTATCTTAGTGTAGTTGCTTGGGCTAACTCTAGGTGCGAGTTGCACTATCCCATAGTCTAAGATCGGTAGCAGGCAGGTTTTTATGATCAGAAGTTTGACCTCAAGGTCTGTTTTGGCATACCATCCTATTATGGGAGAGAGCATACCACGTACTTGTTTTGCTTTTTTCACTACTTGGTTTACGTGATCTTTCATACAGAGTGTTTTGTCCATGAGTACACCAAGGTAGCGCAAACACTTTTTGTAAGGTAACAATTGACCGCACTTCAGTTTCACTGTGGGCTTATATCGTCTTTTCTTTGTAAACATTATGCACTCGGTTTTTTCAATGTTGCAGCGTAGGCCCCATCGTTGGTAGTATTCTATGACATCATCGGCAGCCCAACCAGCACGCATTGTTGCAAAGTCTGGTATACTCGATGTGTTAATTATGCAAAGGTCGTCTGCATATTGGGACAGCTTGGTGCCAGCTGTGTTATTGGGTATGTCATGGACATACAAATTGAAGATTAGGGGTCCCAGAATGGAGCCTTGTGGGACTCCATGTGGCACTGGTTTTATGGTTCCTCGAGTTGTGCGGAAGCGTCCTCTAGTGTGTCTGTTTGAGAGATAATTCTCTACCAGCTTTGTGTAGTTGCAGGCGACACCTGCGGTCTGCATCTTTTTTGTGAGGCCTCGGTGATTGATGGAGTCAAAAGCTTTGCTAAGATCAGTACTAATCATGGCGGCACTCTCGTTGTTTTCTAGCGCATCAGTGATGATTTTAGCTGTGCGTAGTATTTGTGTGCCGGTGCCGCGTTTGTGTGTGAAGCCGTGCTGATGAGTTGGAATCATGTTGCTGACTTGTGGCAATAGTCTCCAATACATTATTCTTTCGCAGATTTTCCCCATAATATTTAGTAAGGTGATAGGTCTATAAGATGAAGGGTCTTTGTAGTTTTTGCCGGCTTTGTGCAAGAAAATGCACTCGCCGATTTTCCATCTATCGGGGTAGTATCCGGTGGTCAATGTGTAATTGACTATCTTGCGGATGTGGTTCCATAGTGCTGGGCCAGCTAGTTTAATTGCACCGATACGAATATTGTCGGGTCCCGGAGCTTTGTGGTTTTTGAAAGAGTATATGGCGTCTTTGATTTCGTTGAAAGAAGCTTTCGCTAACGGTTGGTATGGTGTGGTAGTTTCTGTACATTGGTCATCCTGGTTTATTTCTGCTTCAGTGACGATGGCTTTATCTACTAGTTTATCGATAGTGTCTTCCTCGCTGTTGCAGTTCGGTAATGTGGGAAGTCTTTGTGGTGGTTTTTTGAGTGATTTTTGTATTTTCCAAAGACTTGCTCTATTTTCTGTTTTATCGTGCATTGCCTTGAGCCAACCTTTCTCGCGATATTGTTGTAGTTCTTTAGACAAGTTGTGTTTGGCGTAGTTGTATTCTGTTCTTGTATATGTAGAGCTGTGTTGATGTGCTAGTTTCTTCTTTTCGTCTCTAATTTTGATTAGACGTTGGATTTTTGGGGGTAGTAGTTCTCGTGCACGTACCTCTCTGAGCGGCGCGTATTGGTCTAACGCTTCTGTTATAATTCTTTCGGTGTCTTCAATGCAGGCCTCCATTTCTGCATGTGTCTTTATGGCTTTCTTTGGGTCTATGTTGTTCTCGAAGAATAGACAATGGGGTCGATTCTCTAGGCATTTTGACGTACTGCTTTTTCGCGTAGGTCTGCTTTTTCGCGTATGATACGCGAAAAAGCAGGGACGACACATAAATGGTATTCCTTAGGCAGACGTCCGTCACACGTCCGTCTGCGAATAGACGGACGGCTGCGTAACGATGACGACATACGCGTAGCGGTGTAAAAATGCTATTCTGTAGGCAGCATTTGACATATCTCGCGCATGCGCGCAGAGCAGTCACGTGGCTACCCCTGCGAATTTTAACAGCTGCTTTTTTGCGTGTTTCTCGCGGTGCGTTGAGCCGAAATATTAAATTCAGCCGTCTGTTTTCGAGTTTTCGTGTCCGTAAAGTGTTTTGAAACTGGTAAAATCATTTTCACAGTGTTTAATATAGTTTTGAGTGTATTCCTGTGTTTTTCACACAAGTGTATGTTCGCTACATTTTAAGCTTTGCAAAGCTTTAAAAATAGCTCTCAAAGTGTATGTTCGCTACATTTTAAGCTTTGCAAAGCTTTAAATAATGGAAATTTGTCCTTTTCTGTAACTTCTTTGCCTAATACGGGGGTTGCATTGTTTTTTAGGTTATTATGGAGTTTCATGAGCTTTACGCGGCATCGAAATGATGGAGTTCTTCGAACAATACGACGAGTACCTCGCAAGGTTTGTTAATTAAATTGCGATCCAAAAATCGTAAATGAATGTAGGATAAAGCAGACTGCGATTAACTAGTGTTGTGACCTATATTTTTCAGAGCAGACGACCGCTTGCATCGTCGGCAATTGCGTGATGCCAGCGATCCCTTCAATATGGCAGCGCGGGAGTTCATAAATCAATTTCTCCTTCAACGTCTCCTTGTGTATTAAAGTCATTCGAGACATTTTAGATTACTTTTGTTACCGCACACAAGAAGCAAGCTCGCCAAACCGACAAGTGACAGCCGGCCGAGAGATAAGCATACGGAAAAGTAACCAGTTACTCTAAGTAACGCCATATTATTATTATTATTAGGTTTACAGACAGGCAGCAGAATTGCTGATATATCTTAAAATTAATTTAACAAATGGTTGACTGTAAGATATCGCTTTAGTGATAAGTCCGCCATTTGTGCATTTTTTTTTTATTTTCAAAAAGCAATGTAATTTTCTTTATGTAATGTTTCTTGCTATTTTACCTCAATAAAGTTATTCTGTTCTATAGATTACTACATTGATTACATCCATTATAGCAAATGAACGGCAAGTGTCGTGAAACTCGCGCTACATTTATCATATTTGCATATCTTTATTTTATAAAACACGGTGCTTACGGCGATTAAAATGCTTGATCACAATTCATAGAAACGCAGTTCCTTATTTTCCAATGAATATCACTGATGTGATTTATCAATGATAACCGGTGTACAAATGCATTTTAACCCTTAGAGTAAATGGGTATTTTCATGGATGCATCTGTCTCTTTTGCAGGATTTTCGGCGACATCGACCTTAAAGTACTATAACTACGAAACTACTACACCAATCATAAAAAGAACAACTGCACAATGATTGCATTGAAATTTCGAATATAGAATATTGAAATATCATTTTGTAAAACAATTAGATAATTATGAATAAATATGAGAACGTCAAAGAAGTGAAAAAAACGCGGAACCAGATCTGGTCGTATCATACTCAACGGATAATTGTTTCAGAACCAGATTTGGTCGTATCATACTCAAGGGGTTAACATTCATCGCATATAAATTATAAATTTCGCTATTGAAATAGATTAGTGGTGGTACTAGCTCTTTAAATTGCTTCATTACATTATGTAGGTACCTACATACATTTTTAATTATTCACAATCATAAATTAGAGAGAGAGCATACAACATTTTCATTGTAATGTCGGTAGAGAGCGTACAAAAACATATATCCTTTTTTATTATTTGTATTTATTTACATATTAGTAAAAATATATCTTATGGCTTATAATAATTAAAAATAAAATTCTCTAGAACTATCTTCATTAATAAGGGTCAGGTTTTCCACCATTTGTATCTGAATACCATTATAGATCGACCTTTTGCTTATGAACACGATCCCAATTCTACAAGACGAATTCTATAGGACTACATGAAATATGTCTTGTGTCTTTAGAGTTCCTTTGAGTGCGAAGGAACGGCCGCATTCCGCAAAAGAGAATTTTTACAGTTTTAGATGTATCGGCATCTATATGATTCTTTAAACTTCCTTGTTGTGAAAACGCACGACTACATTCCTGGCAAATGTATTTCTTTAACTTTAGATGTACGGCGTCGACATGTCCCTGTAGATGTTCTCGTTGTGAAAAGGCATGACCGCATTCTTGACAAACATATTTATTAAATTTTAGATCTACAGTGTCTACATGTTTCTTCAGAATTCTTTGTTCTGAAAAGGCTTATTTACATTCCTGGCAAACATATTTCTTCTAATTTAGATGTACGGAGTCTTATGTCTCCGTAGATCTCCTTGTCGTGGAAAGTTTTTAGGAAAGAAGAGACGGTGGCGCGCGCATCCCGCAAGGGATGTTGCGTAATTTGGCGACACTACATATGCACAGTGGCGGCGCTACATAGGTTAGCAACCGGGGCGGTTCTCTATTGGGCACCCTCCAAAATAAATTAATAAATACAAAACTAGTTTTGAAAAGCTCCTTTCACATGAAGCCCGAAACGCAAATGGTTAAGAAAATTCTTAGACAGAGCCCTAGACTCGGAACATACTCAGAATAGTCCCATTTTACAATAAACCTCAGGAACTTTAAGGTTGCCCACTTGACCGCCACTTGGGAAGAGATGCTGGCGGCTTCCAAGTGCCGACGCAGCCTAGCAATCTCCAAAACAATATCCTCCCCAGAAAATTCAGCATACATTTTCGTCAAATTTTGAACTATATCACGAAGTTCCTCTTCTGTTGATGAAAGAAGAGCTTTAGGCTGCACAACACCAAATGTTACGAGACATCCATTGCTCTGTAACGATGATAAAGTTCTTTGTGAAATCTATCAAGACATTCCAACATTGATCTCTGCAGCTCTTCTTGCAATGTTAGTCCAGCGTCTCTGGCTTCTAATTTCCTCCTCCTTTTTCTTTCCATTGAAATATCCAAGTCCCCACATTTTCTAATTGCATAAGAAGTAGTTCTTTCTACTATTTGGATACGTTGGCTTATACGGACGCCTGGCGGACGCGAGCGCAGAGCCACTGTCACCCCTTGGTGCGCTTGGCACCCGGGGCGGACCGCCTCCACCGCCCCCCCCCCTAGCGCCGCTACTGCATATGCATCCCTTGCGGGATGTTACGTAATTAAATTGCAAAAAGCTATTATCGATGATGATGATAAAACAAGGTAACCGGTTATTTCTAATTTCAAGTGCTCATACCTACGGCTGTCATTTGGATTGAGACAGAGCAAGTGTTGCAACTCGATAAAAACCAAAATATGGCAATTCCCACGGATTTTTGTTTTATTTGATGTTGATATTCTTATAAATATCTATATTTTTTGTAATGTTTTTTTATATATTTCATTATATAATCTGAAAATTAGTAAAATCTCCGAATTTATTAATATTGTGTTGGTACTATGACGCGTATGTATGACGTCATCGTTCCGCAGACGTGCTGTTGACAAGAGTGTTGGAGAATACCAATTTAAACGATTTCGTTAACAGCAAAGCCGTGTATAAGCAGTGATACGCGTATACACAGGCGTACGTATATAAGCAGGCGTGGTTGCAGAATCGACCCCAATAGCTCTTTCGTAGTTCCTCATTTCCAAAGATGTCTTTCATATTGCGCCTTAGTGTGGGCTCAGTTTGACATGGGAGGTGGAGGTTGAGAAGCCATGGTACATGATCTGAGGCAGCTGACTGTAGTTGTCGCGCTCGGGAGTTTTGAGATGTTACGTGTCCTCCTGATGTGATAGCGATGTCAAGTGTAGCATTACCGGCATGTAGTGGACGCGAAGGGAGTGAAGTATGGATCAATTCGCATGTCCCTCTGTCAACTAATTCTTCTACTAGTCTTCCGAGGCCTTCAGTCCTAGTATGACCGAGCAGTCTCATCTTAAGGTTAAGGTCTCCAATGACTACCGTGTTGGTTTCTCCTAAGATCTCTTCTAGTTGTTCACCGGCGTTTTGGCGTCTCGAGTTGGGTGGAATATATACACCTTTAATTGTAATGTGGTCCCCGGTGTTAAAATCGGTACAGATTTTAACAGATACTCCTTCTATTTTCCTGTCCGCATCTTCTACGCCTGGGCATATGTCTAGCTGGGTCCATCTGAGGCCTCTTTTTATATATATTGTTGTACCTAAGTGTGGCTGGATGCTGTCGTGTATTTTATCATATCCTTGAATGTTGAATTTTTGCTTTTCAAAGTCGACTTTGCACTCGTTCAGTATTAAGAGTTGCGGATTGTGTTTAGCGAGGAGATTTTTGATTTCGCTAAATTTATTCCGAATTCCGCACACGTTCCAGTGTAGAATTTTTATATTTTGCAATTTGCGATGGTTAGCCATTGAGCCGATCAAGTAATTTTTCGAGTAGTCTCTCAACTTTGTCTAATCTCCTTTCTATATCCATGTTACCTTTTGTGGCTTGGGCAAAGGTAACTTCATTGGGTGTCTGTCGGATCACCGGAAGTTGACTCTGTTCTGCTTGAAAATGTGGTGATTTTTGTTTCTGTTTATTTTCGCGCTGTTTTGCGAAGCTTATTCTTCGCTGTTTCTGTCGCATGATCTCTTCTTTAAAGTGAAGACAGCGAGCTTGTCTGGCATTGTGACCAGGTTCTTTGCATTTGGAGCATACTTCAATCGATTCTCCAGAGTCTGCTATCACGGCCGCAGTTTCACTTCTTTGTCTTCGATTGCAATGGGCTTGTACATGTCCAAATTCTAAGCAATTTTTACACTGGGTTACAGCTGTTGTTTTTACTTTGTAGCGTTCGATTTTAATTCTTTGGCTAAGTATGGTGTGGATATCGCGAATATCTCTCATGTTGGTTTCACCGTTAAAGATGAGGATAACGGCAGCGTTTCGCAATGGGACTGCGCGTTCTGGTGAGAAACCATAACGTTCCTCCATGTCTGCTTTAATTTCGTCTTCCGTGAAGCCGGCCGTATAGCAACCCTTCGCTACTACCTTCTTGGCAGGCCGTCGTTCCTCTTTGGTTCCATATGTGAAAAATTCACATGTGGTTATTGTTTTCAGCTCTTCGATAAGGCTCTGTCTGCTGGTCGTGTCTTTAGGTGTAAAGATAAATTTGCCCGAGCTACGATCACTTTTGAGTGTAGCTCTGTGTTTTTGAGCCAACTGTAGAGCTGTTTTGTAATTTTCCAAGTTGCTAGTCCAGTATTCGTTTGTGCATACGATAACTGGTTGACGTTTGATCTTTGTCTTAGGGCGAGGTTCTACGTTCTTACCGGATTCGCTGTCAAAAGAGTTGCGCGTGCTGCCATCACTATTTGTCATCTTTTTTTGTCTTAACTCGATTGAGTGTTTGCTTTCGTGACCTGTAGCACTCGGTTTTTGTTGTTGCTGAAAGTTTGGTGTGCCGGTAGGTATGTCGAGATTTCCGGGCATAGCCGATTGGCTTCTGGTGTATTTGGCGTTGTGGTTTTCCGCCTTTTTCTTAATACTTGGCGCTAGGGTTGTGGGGCTTTGCGCCTTCCTCTTCTGGCTGCCGCGTGTGGTCACGCTGGCGTTATCGGTATCTTGTTCGATGTCCATGTCTTGTGTTGATTGTTCATCTTCATCTAGGATTGCGAAACTGTTGCTGGTTTGAATGGTTTCAGGAGTATTAGTTGACTTCCTTTCCCTTCCTTCACGTTGTTTCACGCGTTGCTCATATGTTTTGGGATCAAGCAGTTTGTCAAATTTGTCTTGATTTTGACGAGTTTCCTCCCGTCTTATATTTTCTCTCTTTTGTTTAGTGATCCATTCTCCGGTCGCACTAATTTTATTGTCTTTGTTGGTGCCATAATTTTGTATAGTAGCCCCGTGGACCCATATGTTGTTTAAGTTGCCGCATTCGCAGCGAACTATTTCGTTGTTGACGAAACGTGATTGGTCAATGACCCGCACGAAATTTTGTTGGTCACATTTCGGACATTGGGGTCCTCTCCCTCGGCATACTTTGGAGTCGGCCGTATAGTAAATATGTACCTCTGTAGCAGTTCCTACTTGCCCTTCTAGTTCTTTTCTTATAGTGGCGTTCAGAAATATTTTTACTGCGGTGTTTTTACCGCATTCTTTGCATTTATGTGTCTTAATTCTTGTTTGGTTCCCTAGCCACTCGAAGAACGATATATCTTTCTCTGCGATAGCTGTGCAGTTAAAACACTTGACGAGCGGTCCCCCATTAAGACCATACTCTAGCGTGGGTTTCACTTCGCACTTGAAGGAGTGTTCCATTATTCGAATGTTTTTAAGCGCACAATTGATCGTCCGTTATAATTTGTGGTAACCTCTTTCTGAGAGTCTTTGCATATAGTCTTCGACAGGTCGGCTGGTCAATCAAATCCACCACCACCTTCAGTAAGTCGTCAGATGTATCTTCAGTAAAGTCGAGCTGCCCCCAGCCAGTAACGACAGCTCGCTTGTTTTCGATGGTCGACTTTGTCCATATTTAAAGTGAACAGCTGGTCGAATATTTAAAGTGAACAGCTCAGACCGATAAGATTTTTCGGGACGCGTGCCGTGTTAACCGCGAGTGAATCCAGACTGTAGAATTGCACTATATTCTTATAAATTTATTATTTAATTATTATTTAGAGGTGAGAAAATTTTAAAATATGTTGACACTTAGAATTTAAATTTCGAATTCGTTCTCGATTATGTTCTTAGTGAGTGATTGTATTCATCGCCTCAAAAACCACTATAAAATTAGTATAAAAATACTTTCATTGTACGAAATCGAAGACTATCACGGATGTTTGACATTATAAATAGGATAAAACGAATTTACCGCGTGAAGTTTGTAGCACCCGACTTTTCGGCGACGTTGCAACCACCGTTATCCAGGGTATACTCCATTATACCCTGGACAACGGCGGCTGAAACATCACCGAAACTTCGGGTGGTACAAACTTCACGCGGTTAATTCGTTTTATCCTATGTTAATGGAATGAAAAAAATGTTAAAAATATAAATTTAGCGTTTCTTCCCCTAATCCTTCAAATATATTTACATGTTTCTTTTACAGTAGGTATAAGAGATTTCGACCACCCTTAGAATAACGGTATACTTAGTAAAAGTAGCCAGAGGTCCAGATATATACGTGTAATATTATTTATCAGAAAAGTAAACAAATATTTAAAAAAAATGTATCATAATGATGGTAGCAGTAGATTTTAATGAGCTTTGATATCACACGTGACCCTTTTCTATGCAGATATTTGAAAACGTGCCAGTCCTCTAATGTCTTGCCCTCCACCATATATTGCGAAACAAAATATTATAATCAATATTACTAATCAGTATTCAAAGGCTGTATGAAATCATGTTCTTTGGTGAGTTTTCCCTTTGGCGGAATATTGGCAGTGTCGAGGAAACGGCAACATGCCCAAGGTTCTATTTTATGTCGCATCCGTGTGTCTATTCCTTTTGTCTCCTACGTTTTCAAAGTCGTCCCTTGAACTGCTGTCACGATTCGCGCTATTCTGCCACTCTCGACGGAATCTCCAAAAGTGTGTCAGTTGTATCCGTGATGACAGCTGTCATAATAACCGTCAGAACGGTGCCGTTTGCATTATTTATCTATCTATTGTCTCTCAGTGCTGCGGCTGTTTTGTGATTTGATACGTTCCACAAGGTCGTTAATGCGCGAAAATTACATAGCAGCAGTTGAAAAGTAGGTCTTCTTCGTTCGTTGCCACCTCTATAGACTAGCCAAGGGGTCGGCAACCGTTTAGGGTAGAGCCAAATGATCATGTTAAAAAAAAAACTATTTGCATTTCAAAGAGTCGCCTATATAATAAGATCTCTGCAAAATTATAATAAGAGCTCGGCAATATCCCACGAGGAATTCCATCGGCATGACATCAGAAGTAAAACCCATTACCTCTACCAACGGATCCCAAGTCCCAGGCCACTAGTCTTCACACAGGACTTAAACATTATAATCTCACCACTTTTGGGCAGAGCAATTTTATGTAAATAGCCCCCAGGATATTTAATATGCTAGACGAATATTTAAAAATGTATGTGCCTAAGTCTTCTTTTAAAGCCAAAGTTGATTCCTGGCTAAAACTTGACGCCCTGCAAAATATCCACAAATTAATATACCCAGACAGTTTCCAACATTCAATGTTATTCTTGACAATTCTTATTAATTCCGTTGACTTTTTTTTATTATTAATTAACATTACTACTTTATTATTATATTACTTATTCACTATTTTTGGCTACTATTGTTTAATATTATTTGTCATTTTATTTTATTTTTATTATATTAACACGATTATTTATTTTCTGTATTTTATTTTAAATATATTCCTTTTTTGATCATTAGTTAGTGATCATTAGTTAGTGAACAAGTCCTGGCAATTAGTTGGGCAGCAGCAGTACATACATGCTAATGCTCAGATCGGCGGTGTTCAATTTTAATTTTTATTTTAATAATATAAATATTTGTTTATTGATATGAATATTAGTGATACATATGCATTGTAAATGAATTGTTAAATTAAGTAAATAAATAAATATAATAAATTGCCTGATCATTTAAAGGCAAATAAAAACATTGATATATCCGGGTGTTTCTGCTTAAACTACATTTTCAAATACTTTGAAAATAACATCTTATTTACCGATTTACCAATTATTTAATGTACCTTTCTTGATTATCAATCGTTATATTGTTGTTTTTTTTTGTTATTGTAACAATGTTAAAATAATTTACTGTGTTGAATTCTTGGTTAAATTGAATAACTAATTTATGTAAGATTAACTTATTATTCTTAGTCATTCCTACACAATTTTGATGTTGTAATTCAATAAATAGGAAAATGAACAGTATTGGGATAATACCGACAATACAGTTATTATTGAGGATTATTCACATAAAAAGATTGAGAGACTATCGTGGCGCTGAAAATTTTACAGAATTGTAGTTGTGAAATATTGGTTTTATTGCATATTTTAAATGCATTTTCTATAAAATTGCAATAGAAATATGAACCAAAGACATGTATACGTGCCTACTGAGAGTACCTACCACATATGTTAGCGCAAATCAATAGTAACAACACAACTACGGATACACATTCAAATGCACACACACATTCAAATGTTACATACACATTCAAATGCGAAATAAAAGCAATTTACGATCCCGAAAATACAGTTATATATTTCTAAGTTTAGATATACATCTCTCTGATCCCAGGTTAAATAAATAGCGCATAAATTAGACATCAATAATATTTTTTTGTAATGTGCTAAGTAAAGTGCAACTGAGCCCGCCATGCTAGGCATTGCACTCCTGCGATAAGGCAAGCTCACTTCTAATTGTAGTGCGACGGTTGTGTCAAAAAAAAAAATATGTTTAATAAATATTTTAACCTCATATTATATTCAACATAGGCGATACCGCTTACCTATAAGTGGCCGTCGCAGCACACATAAGAACTTATAATATTATTGTGATATTTCCCGGGTTACTGAAGGTAGGCAAATAATTCTATACCCAACAAACTGAAATTAATCTAACGCGATTGATGATTTATAGGGGTCCACAGAGGAGCATTTTTGAAGAATATACTATCACATAATTTAAGCTTGTAGTAATACTGGCCTAATTTAAGCCTGTAGTAAGACCAGTAGTAATACTGCTGTGCATTGTTTTTTATATTTTAATAATGTATTTTTGTATCACAAAATTAGAAGTGTAAGACTAGAAAAATAAGAGTTTTTCTCGCCAACAAACTGTATACCAGTTTGGCAAGATTGTAATATTTTAAAAAATGTATCTTTTTCTATGAATAAATTTATTGAAAAAAAAAAAAAAAAAAAAACACAGAAAAAACATTTACACAAAAATAGTTTTTTTTTAATTATAAAATAACTTAAAATTTAGATACATCTTGATAATGGGGAAGTTCTAAGGCGTGTCGGCCAAAAAACGCAAGCTTTCGCAGAAAATCAAACAGCGCAAAGATGTATACCTGGGTCATGTGCTTAGGCACACCAGGTACGAACTCCTGCAACTCATTATGATGGGAAAAGTTGCAGGGAAGAGGAGACCTGGCCGTAGACGGAAATCTTGCTTGCAGAACATTCAAGAATGGATCGGGGTTACGAGTGTCGCCGAATTGTTTTGCCTGGCGAAGGACAAAAAGAAGTATGCAGTCATCATATTATTCATATTCATTTTATTAGTATACTGGTATACAAGTCAGATACAGATTAGCAAACATTCATACATATTAGCAAACAAACATTTTTTTTATCGTAAAGAAAAGATAAAAGAAACAAAAGAAAACGAAGAAAAAAACACAAGAATAATGTAAAAAGGAGAAATACAAGACAAAATGCAAAGAGATCATTAAATACTTTAGCCACCAAAGCATTTTAGACTTCACTCGAGTAATATTCCTCCAGTGAGTAAAACGCCTTATCTGTAAGGTATCTCTTAAGGCGTCTCTTAAACACGTCAAGAGATTGCGCCGTGCTCGCTGAGTTTGTTGTAAACCGCTGGGCAGCGATATAGGCTAGCCTCTCCGACTTGGATAATGCATGACTTGCCGAACGTAGCATGTTACGGGATCTTGTTGGATAGTGATGATGCACACCATTCACTTCAAAGTCGGCTAGATTTCTACGAACGAACAGCGCTACTTCCATTATATAAATGGACGGCAGCGTCATGATGCAGAGATCTCTAAACAGAGGCCTAGCTGGCGTATCAAGCGCCACACGCGATATTGTGCGGACTGCACGCTTCTGCATAACGAAAGCCCTCTGCCTGTCGGCTGCTCGCCCCCATAACTCCGCGCCGTACGTTAGTAGAGAATGAACGTATACAAAGTAACATATGCGCAGCGCGGATAAATCGAGAAATGAAGCGATGCGATAGAGGGCATAGCACGCTCTTCCCAATTTATCACATACAGCATCAATATGTAGGTGCCATCGTAGCTCATTATCGATTACGAATCCCAAGAACTTTGTTGAGGATACCTGAGTTAATTCTTCGTTATTGACTGTCACATGTATTTCGGTTTTAGTGGGTATAAGGCTGAAATACATAACATTAGTTTTGTTAATGTTGAGTACAGGCCATTAGCGTCAAACCATGCACCTAACTCATTCAACACAAGTTGGGTATTGCTGGTTAACGATGGTACACTCTCGCTCTCTATTACTGCGCATGTATTACTTTGAATATAGCTAAAACAAAACATATGACATTCGCCATCAGTAACATCAATCGCCTCCAAGGTAGTATGCCAAACCTTCACTTACGCGACTGTGTACATGCTGACTACAATTGCCCTTATTGTCCATATACGACTATTGAGAAAGTGAGTAAAATAAAGTACCTTGGAGTTATTGTAGATGATAAGCTCAACTGGAAGGACCACATACAGGGTACTGCATCAAAAGTCCGCCAACTTATTCACATATTTAAGGTACTAAGGAGTGTAATCTCAAAACCCTTAATCAAAACCATCTATTACGCTTTAGTCAATAGTATACTATCATATGGGATCCTTGGATGGGGTGGCGCGTCACTTTCAGCTCTAGATCCCTTAATTAAGGCTCAAAAGTCAATAATAAGGGTAATAAATAAAAAGCCTTTTAGGTTCTCCAGCGACCACTTATTTAAAGAGTTCCGAGTCCTAGACATACGCCAATTATATGTGAAAGTATCGACAATATTTTATTACACCCACACAGAGCGGCATATGAATAAATCTCATACTATCAGAACACGCGCAGTTACAGCCATGCAACATGATGTTCCCCTGATGAAAACTAAATTCGCCCAACGACATTTTTCTTTTCTAGCTGTCCGACTACACAATAGAATACATTCGGAATTAAAAGTGAAGTTAGATACCATACGAGGAAGAAAAATTATGACGGAATGGTTGATTGAGCTAGGAAGAAACGAAACGGAGAAATTAGTTAATTATAGTGCTGTATAAGAATACCAAACTACATAAAATTACTGCTTTTATGTATATGTATAGATTATGTGTATAAATGTATATATGTATATATGTGTATGTATATGTGTAGATGTATATGTTTATATGTGTATGTGTATATATGATTATTTAATATTATTATGTATATTATGTTACTAAATTATAAGTAGGTATATGTAAAATTTGTATAAATATAGAGCTACCACGTAAAGCAATGCTACATTATGTCACACTTACCAAATAAAAAAATAAAAAAAGGAAAAAAAGAATACATAAAAGTCTACCTTAGTACGGGCATTACTCCAGCAAGGTAGATTTTAATCTTACTAATCTAGTATTATAAATGTGTGTGAAATATTAATAAATAAATAAATAAATAAATAAATGTGTCATCTGCGTAAAGTATCAGCTCAGCTCGCGATGTGGCAGATGTAATGTCATTCATATATAATAGGAAAAGAGTGTTACCCAAACAAAATCCCTGCGGTATGCCTATCGCTATCTCGCCCGCTATGGAGTGACAGTCCTCAATAGCAGTCACTTGCTGCCTGTTGCGAAGAAAAGAATTCATTAGGCTCGAGGCGTTTCCATCGAACCGGTAATGTTTTAATTTCATCAGCAGCAAATCGTAATCGATCACATCGAAGGCTCGTGATAAGTCACAAAAAATGGCGGCGACATGTCTTCAGCTTCTCGACTTTTCATTACATGCGTGACTAATTTTTGTGCGTGCTGATATCCCCTTTTGCAATTGGATTGGATTGGTGCTATGAACCTCACAAATAAACATAACAATATATTTTCCTATTGGAAAGTGGGTTTTGGCCCACCTTGTATAGCGCCTGTCTCTGTAGTCTACGAAGACAATAAAACTCTCCATGGAAGAAAAACTATTTCATCACTCAATCTCATTAGATGTGGTAAACGCCTCATCACTACCACGACATGCACGTTCTGTTTCTTTTAGCGGAAGCCTAACGACCCGTAATCGCTAGAGAAAATGTAACAGACAAAAAGAGATAAGAGATATGTATGTAGCTAATTCGGCGATTACTGTCACTTTCCGTTGACTTTTACTTCTGCCGAGTAATCCAAAAAAAAACAGTCTTCCAGCGAACGCCAGTCGTTATGACGAATGTCGCTTTTAATGAAATGCGGATTAGCAATTTTTCATCAAGATTAACGTAACAGGCGGGTTAGCTAATGGGGGGCTTTCTCCATGGTCTTTAAGTTTTGGGGGCGACATTTTACCATAGATCAGCGGTTGCCGAACTGGTTTCGGAAATTTTTAATAAGTAAGGCCTTAGATCAAGGACGGTACACTTACCGCCACGACAAAGTCTTGCTGTTATTCGCGAGGTAATTAGCCTCTCAGTGGCTCGTGCCAACAAGGGTTTGACAGTACCCTCCAAACCCTCCATACAGTTTGTGGGGGATGGCTCTAAAGGCAAAAAACATTTCACTACAAAACCTTTCTCAATAATCGAGAAAGCTTCAGATTGGATTCTGGAGGTCGAATCGGTCTCTAAGCAGTATAAATTCCCTGAAAGTCTCGGATGCACAGCCCTGCGTCCAGATATAACTCTTTACTCTCTATCTCGGAAGATGGCCCTTATCGTAGAATTAACTGTTACATGGGAATCAAATATCCCAAAAGACCACGAGTACAAATTAAATAAATACAATGATCTCGCAAATGCCGTCACCAGAAACGGCTTCACAAATTTGCGTAGCATATTATGTTTCAAAAACATGTTGCATGCATTGCAACATGTTTCGCGTGTATTTCTCGTGTTTTTTTATATTGGTCTTACTCAGTTTTTTGAGTTGTTTCATAATCATGGTTCCAAATCTTAAAGCATTTCTCCAAAACAAAAAAAATCGCTTAAAGCTTTGACATTTTAGCTGTCAGTTAGAAATAGCCGTATTGTGCGGCCCAATAAAAAATGACCCTCCTGGTGTCCTTGCCATGTCAAAAAAAAACAAGATTTATTTAAAAATCAAGTTCAAAAGAACCATTTTAATAAATGTAATAAATATTACAAAAATATTACTATTTTATTGTGAACATGAGTTGTCATGACTTATTTTTTAATCTCCTAAAGTTGGTATAACGACAGGCATTTCCGGTCTGCCCAACCTAGCCACGGCCATTGAAGGGAACATTGGTTGCAAAATGGCGCGAGCAGCTTTACTGACTCGCGCTGGGCGACAAAGAACTCGCTTTAAGCCAAGTGATCCGCGAAGTTTTGTGCACTAGAAGTGCTGCGTTTTAATGTTATGTAAACAAGGTCTCATTTTTTGGTAAGCGTTTAATTCTTTTGGGGATTCAATTAGCTAAACGAGTATTGTAGTAATGGTGGTCTTTTCGTCACAGCGTGGTTTTGGCTGTGTCGCCTTTTATTTCCGAATGTAAAACAAACTCTCACGAATCGGCCAACCGTGCCCGGACTTTTACTCGCCTGGATTTCCATTTGAATTGGAAAATATACCACATGTCTTATTAATCTGAAGAGGATATTGACGGAACTACCGCAAATAAAGGACCTTTGTTTGTATAACTAATAAATTTGTAGTTTTATTTTAAAATTGCGAAGGTTTATTCTCCGTTTTGCCAAATTTAGTGCCAAACCAAATTCTTTCCCCCACCCTGTGGTTGTTTTTTCATTTTTCGGTCATCACCTAACCTAACTATGGTATTTTTTCTTTTTCCGCGTTTTTGATAAATGCGGTGGCGCTTTTGTTTTGTGTTGGTATAACGCGATAGGATGCCAAATCGCACGTTATAGGATATAGAACGATCTTATACGGCGTGATGCTTATATGGGGGATAGAAGGATCATTATCGTTAAAACTTCCTGAGGTGAGGGGTTCGCCAGTTGTAGTTGACACCTCTGTGTGGTAGTTGTGTTTATACTGTGCTACTACTATGTACGAAATCACTTTCTTCGACGACATAGCCATTTTTTCCGGCTCATCCGGCAATGGGCCGCGCGTGCGCATAATTCGCAGCAATGAAAGGTCGAAGAAAGTTACGCTATCGCCGTCTCGCTCCGCCCGCAGGGGCGACGCTAGCGGCGTCCCGCTCGCGTGCGCGCGGGCGTCGAACACGTGCTCGCTGCTTTCCGCTGGAGTCGCCGTAATGTGTAATGTCATGACACCGGCTGCCGTGTGTTTTGTGTATGTTTGGCTACCGCGTTCCGGGCCTGCGGGTAGTCAATTATGCAGTGGGAAATCCACGGAAGCTATCGGATAAATTGTTATACGTAGGACATCCGAGCCAACCTCATTTCAATTTCCCGGCCCACCAACCGACGAGGACGGAAAGTATTGTAAACATGCAAATTTTTTTTTCGAGATGAACACGGAAATATCCATTTTGAGCCCCCCTGAGACGATTAAGACAATTTCCAGATTGAAGTCTGTATGTGTGTCTGTCTGTCTGTCTCTGTGTCTGTGTGTGTGTTCCTCCAATATAGCACTCACACGCTTTTAATCCCATTAAACTGAAATTTGGTATTCCGGCATCATTTGGTCATAGCGCGAGTTGAAAAGCGGGCTGTGGTTGAAATCACTCCACCAGGAGGCGCACTAGTCACATATAAATGTCGAAATTTGATAAAAAACCTTTAAGTCCACATTTTAAAAATAAAAAACCCTACATCCATCTTACGAAATGTCACTTTCCCGGCTTACCAACTCCAGCTATCACCTCCAGTTATAATACTAAAAATCGATATGTAGACTATCTGAAAGTTGGCAGCATTGTCTGCTATCGTAGTGCAAAACCCCAATATCTCCACTTATCTAGGTTAAGTTTAGGTCCACTTATTAGTTTCCACAAATCAAAAATTGTGGACGAGTTGAAACTTTAAAACGCGTTTATCTCAGAACTACTTAAGTTCGATATATCATGTTATAATATAAAGGCGACGATATGTAAGGACCTATTACTATTGAAGGTAGTATAAGTATTAACAACTCCGACAGAGTTTCACAAGCGATTTTTTGATAGTATTTTTTACATTTCTAGATTCTAGATAAAAGTGTAAAAAAAACATAAAAGGTACTTTGTTCGCTTCAATGAAAGTGTTCTAATCTGTGATTGTAATTAGTATTATGCGTTGAATTCTCACGCCTCAGTCGTTACCACGGCGCGGCGGTTTCAAATGGTAATAAATAACCGCTGCGTTGTTGTTAACATTTATTTTTGTTGTTTATGATCAATTTATACCAATGCGCTCAAATCAATCGCTTCAGCAATATAGCGTTGATTTAAGCACATTGGCTTTAGCCCCACAATGGGCCCGATTGCGTTTCTTTGTGAACTAAAACTAATATCACTCTCACAAAGCCCATTTGTGTAGAGTGAGAGGGGAGTCGGTCCAGTAGTGCTTCCTTGTGGGACCCCATGATTATTCTGGAGACTATTACTGGGTGAATCGCCTGCCCGGGTACGCTGTTTTCGGGATCCAATACAGCTGCGAAAACAGTTTAGTTCGATACCTGTAATACCATATTTCCCAAGTTTCATTAGGAGCATTTCATGGGATACTGTGTCAGGAGCTTGCGCGGGGTCGGGAAGTACAGTAATACACTTTTTGTTGGCGTCTACATACCTAGTGATATGCTCTGACATTTTTAGTACTGCATCTTGTGTTCCCATTTTTGGATCTGAAGCCGTATTGGTTTTCGGATGACATGTGATTGGTTTCTAGATGATTACAGAGTTGTGTAATTACTATTTTTTCCAAAATTTTTGCTAAAACATCAGGTACTGATATCGGTCGATAATTTGAGGGATCAAACTTCGATCCATATCTGTCACCTGATACTTGATAAGAAATATGTTTTCGGTTGATTATGTTTAAAAAAAAAAATGATAATATTATATTAATTAATTAAATTCACAAGTATATGTGCACAGTAAGAAACCTTTTTAGGCTACTTAATTTATTGGTCAATTTAGTTATATATTAATGTATATATTTATTTATTTTACTTATCTATAAACCTAAATATTTTCTTTTTCTTTATTTAATATTAGTTCTTTATTTATATACACATTTATATATTTATAATAACCTTAAAATTTATAAGAATGAATGAGCGATCGGAATGAATGAGAAAAAAAAAAAAAAAAAAAAAAAGAAAGAAAGTGAAGTCACTATGATTAAAGTGAAGTCTTAAATACTATTACCCCAGAACAGATATACAATCTAGTGTGGGGATAAAATCCACACAAATGCAATCTTATCTGCTTCGCAAAAATCAATTGTATTGTTTTGGATAATTTTATAAAATAAAAAATATATTTTTTTTTAATAAAAATAAATAATAATCCAAGCGAACGAGACAGAGCAATATGTTAGAGCGGAATATGAAACGAACGATAGTCGATAACTACTACTGCCGAACTTATACTCGTCCAAATAAATTCGAGCATATTTCATGCGGTGTAAGATTTGGTCTTGGTGGGCAGTTTTAATGCGAAAAGTGACAACCGGTCATCCACTCCGCTCTGGCGTATTGCACTGTCTCGTTCACACGGACTAATTTCCGATTTTAGTTCACGGCGAAACGCAATCGAGCCCAATATAGCGTTGATTTTAGCCCCATAATATATTATAATAGAAAAATGTTTTTATATTCGAATATAACTAAAAAAACAAAGTTGAAACTATATTTTATGAATTTAATTTTTATTTTACTCAACTTTGACATTTCACCGTAACAAAAAAATTAGCATGCTTGACTAAAAATTATATATATAAAAAATATATTCATAAAATAAAGCTTCAAATTTGTTTTTTAAATTATATCCGGAGATACCAAGGTCTTACTATTATAATATCTTGTAGGGATAGTTTATAACAATACAAGACATTTTTTTTCTTTGAATTTACTTATGTTTTGATGACATGACATCGAAATCATTTAACAGAGTCGGCGATTTTCGAAAAAAAAAATAATTGCTCATATCTCGAAAACTATAAGACTGCACAAACTGCACTTTTTTTGCTATAGGCTAGTCAAGAGCCGGGACATCCTGTATAATGAAATTTGTTTTTTTTAAATTTTCTCTTGACACAACCCTGGCATTCCAGTGGGACTCCGGAAGTTAGCTCGCCCTAACTAGGGGTGCCTAGCAAGGTGGGCTCGGTTGCACTTTGCTCAGCATATTGGAAATATAAACATTTGCGTTTAATATATGCGCTATGTAACCTGGGCTCAGACATACGTTTATCTAACTTTTCGAGTAGAAGCATACAAAGGCATTTGTTGATTTTATAATTTATTTTCTTTTGTTCTCATGTATTTGAATGCATATGTATAAAAATCTAATTTCTATTTTTTTTCTACTAGGGACTACTGGCTAGTACGCTATAATCAAATCGAATCTAACAAATATTTATTTTCAGTGTGTTATTTTCTGCATCCTACCGTTATTAATATTCTTCTTCAGTACCTTAAACTTGGATGGCGTTTCTCATGTTTAAAGGCCTTATACAGAATTCGGGAGTACCTCAGCCACTCCGGAGAATGCAAAATGCCTGCGCAAGATTTTGCTTTAGGATTCCTCCACGTCATCGCGTATAACCATTCCTTGCCAAGGCTTCGATGTTAAGAATGAATAAAAGAAGGCCGCCTAATCTTGCGACCCATGTACCCAAAGTAGTACGCAAAAAAAGCGGCGATATCTTTACTCGCTTATGACCCGGTCCCGTAACCGACATGACCATTCAACACAAGCACCTGAACAACTTGCAATCATTGCCAAACATAAAACCACTTTTTTCCTGTGCAGATTCTCTTATTATTCTGCGGTTGTATGAAATCGGTTGGGAATGAAAAAATACAACCTTATGCATTAAAACTACCAACGCTGATGACTAAGGGTATCCTCAGCATATACCTTAACCTCGTTTACAGGACACGCCTATTATTGGTACCACTATTTAAGAATATATATATATATATATATATATATATATATATATATATATATATATATATATATATATATATATATATATATATATATATATATATATATATATATATATATATATATATATATATATATATATATATATATATATATATATATATATTGTAACGTATATAGTTTTCCCATAGCTAGAAAAACTCTCGGTAAAGTAGTAACGTATAATTTATTTCCTAGAATTTCGAAATAGTTACATTGTAAAAAAGATTAACAGTAGAACCGGTGACGGAGATGATGACATGATAGATAGAAAAAAGAATAAGATAAAATTTATAATTAGCAATTGGAGAATTATATAATATATTAAAATGAAGTGAGTAGCATGAGACCTATCCAGGGTCGGCTAGCAAGTTTACAGTAAAGGAGGGCGGTAAGCGATTTTAAACGGGAACGGTTAAGGACGAGGTCCTCCAGTGACAATTCCCCCGAGGTTTCCGCTCCAGGAATCCGCGGTCTTCGGGATATTCGTCGGTATCGCTGATGTGGGTAGGTCGCGCTCGTCCGATGACGGGAGCAGTCGGCGATTTCGGCGACGACGAAGAAGAAGAAGAAGAAGGGCCTTCCTTAGGTTCAGGCGCGTCCCGATATCGCTCCCCTCCCGATGATTTCGGCTATGGAAAGCCGGCGAAGAGGAGATTGTCGGGGCAGTTGCTGGCAACACGATGGCACGACGGCTCGGCGATGGAAGTCGGCCGCGGCGAATTCAAAATTATAACCGAGATCCCTGTGGGAGAACACAGGATTAAAGTCAACCAGATTTCCGCGGGAATAGGAACAGGAAGCCGGGACTGGGACGACCCGCCCCTCGGCGAATCTCCTGCCGTTCCGATAATCTAGCCATCCGCTATCCCACCACACGGATTCACCGATCGGCACCAAAAACACAAGCAAGAACTCACCGGAATAATATGCGTAATCCCACTTAAATATTACACGGGACTCCTTTCCGGGATCTCTAGTGCCCGAGACGGCTGTAGATTTTTGAATTAACAATTTTTCAACACTGGGTAGATAGCGAACGATTTCCTCTCAAATCCGGCTTATTTCCCCGCCAAATTTTGAACCTATCCGGCGTCGTATTTTATTGTCGTATTTTAATTCCCCTGTGGACTTATAAATCCAAGTATTTTTCCAGGGACTATGCACCTAGATTTAATTACTTTTTTTATTTACCGTTGATTATATATTTTTAATAAAAACTGTAAATGTTTACGGTATTATTTATACTACTGGTAAAGACCGACGTTACGGATGCGCGTGCGCAGGAGATGCCGTCGGCTGCGTCGACCATAATGAAAGTCATTACTTTAATAAATTATTTTATTACGAAACGACCTCAGTTAATCTGTAATATTAAATTATTATTTATTTTTGGAAACAAAGAATTATTTGACGGCCGACGTCAATTCCAATGTACTACGGAGAGTCTATTGTCGATGGTACTGATCTTCTCTTCTTTATGCCTGTCAAACGTCACTTTTGTTTACGTGTTGTTTACATTAGGAGAAAATGTGTTTCGAAACGGGAAACCGTTTTATTAATGCCAGAACGACGCGATCCTGGATCAATCGGGATAAGAGCGCTTCGTTACAGCCCCTCCTTCTCGCCGAAAAAATTTACGGGATCGTGCGAAATTTTTTTGTAAGTATTCACTCACTTAATCGTACACCAACCGTACACTATGTTGTGACCGACATAACCTTACTTTGCCATGTTTTTATTTTTAAAAAAAATGTATTTTAACTTGTTCTCGCGTTAGTTTCAACGGAACTCTTTCTTAGTACAAGCTCTGTTGCGCTCTACGCACGTAATTTATTTACGGACATACAATGTTAGGGAACTTATGGACATGAAAGACGAGCCGGCCTTCGCCCATCTGGGTCGAAGAGTATTTGGGTATAAGAATACGGGACCCTCTCCTTCTGACAGTGATATCCCCCCGCCTCTCACAGCCCTGTCCATTCCCCCTGTCCGCAGTGCTACATTACCAGAAATAAATCATTCACTCTTCTCTTTCGTGCTTCTCTTACATCCATTCCCATGCTTCCTTCTGAGAACGGCTAACCGCCGCACCAGTCCTGTCACGATTCTGGGTTTTCTATACGATTATACAGAATCACTCCAGCAATTTCACACTTGCCTTTACATTTCAGAAGCTTAATCACTGAACTGAGTTCTCGCTGTACTTTTAACTACTTGGCTCGCACACTGCATTGCTGACGGGAGCATCCGCATCTCGCAGGTATTTATCTTGTGTTTTTACTATTTTATTATTATTATTATTATTATTGTATTTACTAACCCTCAATATTTGCTAATACTTAAAGTATGTGATCAAGGTTTGTATTTAATTTAAAGGACCTAATTGAGTAAAAACGAACGTGATTTTACTCCATACGGCCTAATCTATCACCAAGTATTTTAATGCGAACAAGTGTTCTGTGACCAATTTGATAATATGAATCTATTCTCTCTCGGCGATCCTTTTCGTATCCTTCGGATTATAAGGAGCCTTTGCTTGGATTTTAAAATCTTTGCAGTGATACGTTCCGGGCAATAATTCTCCATTCATCGACTCTAGCTTAAATACGGTATCAGATAATTTTTCTGCAATACGAAACCGTTCATAATTTGGGGCCAGTTTCGCCGAGAACCCTTTTCCCTTGTCAGACAAAAATCTGGTTTTCTTCCAAATCACTTCACCCACTTCTATGTTTGTATTATGACGTCCTTTGTCGTACAACCGCTTATTTTTATCGTGTTGTCTTTGTAAATTATTATTCACCACCTTGAATATTTTTTCCAGATGCCCTACTCGATTCATCCTGTCATCTAGATCCGGTGATAAAAGAACATCCTGAGTTTCGGCTGCCGTCATTGACGTATAAATTTCGCCAGATGACACTAATTCACGGCCGTACACGAGAAAGTTTGGGCTGAACCCGCTGGATTCCGACCTCGCTGAATTTATCGCATATTGATATTCCGGTAAGTGTGCATCCCATGACTTGTGGTTTTTTTCCACGTAGGCCGATAGCATTGTATTCAGTGTTCGGTTGTACCGTTCGACCGTATTTACTTGAGGCGTATAATATGGCGTTGTGAAGATACATGGAATATTGTATTCATTTAGGAACTTCTTCATTTCTTTGGATACGAAGGGTTTACCATTATCGGACAGTATAACCCTGGGTATGCCGTGGATTAGGAATACCCTATCTTTTATTTGTGGTATCATGCAGGCCGCCGAAGCTTCCTTCAGAGGTATTATTATACTATATTTACTAAAGCAACAAGTCACCAACAGTATGTACCGGTGCCTGTTTTTAGTCATAGGGAGAGGTCCGTGGACGTCCCAAGCGATGTATTCAAAGGGGCGGCTGCACTTTTTAGGTGTATTCATTTGGCCTATGGGTGGTCCGGTGCCGTGTTTTGTCGACATACACGTGTCGCACTCGGCAATATATTTTACCACCGACTGGTACAGAGCCGGCCAGTAGTAGTGTTGCCTAAGCCTGTGGTAGGTTTTATAGATACCCAAGTGACCTGCCGTAGGCTGGTCGTGGTATTTTTTCATTAGTCTCTCTTGATCCTCTTGCATTACGACCTCCTTCCATTGAAATTCGGGATCAATTTCTCCATCTGCCCTACTAAATCGATATAATTTGCCATTTACTATCGACAGGTTATTAAATGCTTGTGGATTGTTAAGGACACCGTTAAATTGTTGTTTATACCAGTTGTCCTTGGTTTCAGATATCGACACTGCCGATACAAGAGGAGCTCGCGACAACGCGTCTGGCACAATCTGCTCACTGCCCTTTCGGTGGATTATCCGCAAGTTATAAGGAGCCATGCGTATACCCCATCTCGCCAGCCGACCTGAGGGCGATTCCAGTGTCAGGAACCACCGGAGTGCCGCATGATCAGTGTGAACTTCAAACTCCTTTCCTGTATCTTAATAGCAACGCCAGTGCTCTACTGCATGTAAAACGGCGAGACTTTCGCGTTCCGTAGCCGAGAAATTTCTCTCGGCTGCCGTTAATGTTCGACTAGTAAACGCTACTGGTTTTTCATCTTCTCCTTCACCCTGTGTTAATACACCTCCTGTTCCGTATGCGGATGCGTCCGTATATACTCGAAAGGGTAATTCGTAATTGGGACACGACAAGACGGGTGCCGAGGATATCGCTGCTTTTAAGCTATTAAATGCGTCCTCCGCCTCCTGGCTCCAAGCGAATTTCGGAGACCCCGCTTTTGTCGACGTTAATTTGTTTAAAGGGGCGGCCTTAGTTGCAAATCCTTCTATGAACCGACGGTACCACGAGGCCATTCCCAGGAACCTTCGAACTTCCTTTTTGGACTTAGGTTGCGGGAATGATGTAATTGCCGATACCTTCGCTGGATCCACCCTCAGCCCGAAACGGTCAACCACATGTCCTAAATATTTTAGTTCGGACCTAAAGAATTTTGATTTCCCAAAACTTATCGAAAGATTGGCTGCCCTCAACTGATCTAACACCTGCGTTAAAAGCGATGCGTGTTCTTCGAACGTCGAACCTGTCACTATTATATCATCCAAGTATACAAATACCTTTTTTTGAAACGCTGGTCCTATCAAAGAATCCATCAAGCTCTGTAATATTCCGCAGCCATTGGACACACCGAAGGCTGTCACCTTAAATTGGTAGCTATTCCTGTATGGGACTGCAAATGCGGTTTTCGGTCTGGAGTCTTTGGAAATCGGAACTTGCCAGAACGCTGAACTCAAGTCGATCGACGACAAATAATGGGAGTTTCCCAAATTGTCTAGTATATCAGATATAAAAGGCAATCCATACGCGTATTTTTTGGTTACTCCGTTCAATTTCCTTGAGTCCAAACAAAATCTAAAGGTACCGTCTTTTTTTGGAACCATTAAAACCGGATTATTCCACGGACTTATTGCTGGTTCAATGACGTCCAAACTTAGCATTCTATCAACTTCGACATTCAGTGCCTCTAATTTGGACGGTGGTAATCTGTAAGAACGCTGCTTAATTGGCTGAGCATCGCCCGTATCAATCACGTGCTCGAGTAATGTCGTTCTACCTAACCCCATTTTTTCAGTAGAGATTTCCTTGTATTGCCGAATTATATTATCGGCTAACAATTGCTGGTCCATGGTCAAATTCTCGTATTCCGTTATTATCGGTTCCGACAGGCGACAAGTATTAATGTCCGATGCGACCGGAGATTTCAAAAATTCAATGTCGTTTGGTACTAAACCGAAGCTTTTCCATATCTGTATCCCTAAAATGAGTGGAATCTCTATTGCTGGAATTATATAAAATTTGCATGATTTGGTTGTACCTTTTATAGTTATTGGCAATAACATTGCACCCGTGCAAAACGATTTTATACCGTTTGCAGACGTTACCGCAAAAGGTGAACATTTTTCTATTAAAAATCCTTGTTTTATTATTTCTATATGGGCATTAGATCCGATTATATTAAGGGAAGACCCCGAATCCAATAAACCTAGAAGTTTATGACATCCAAACTGTATTTCTAAATAAAGTAAATTATTGGCGCTACTCGCCGGACTATAAAAGCTATTAACCTGTAATGGGGACTGGCAGGCCTCAGTAGATGGCACTATTGTTACTGTACGCGTTACATCTGCTGCCGCGTGACCTATCCTATACTGGCCATCTCTCACCTTCCCTTTCCATGGTTTTAGATTATTCTCCTTCGTAGCGCCTATTCCTCGTTTTTTGACATGTATTTTTGATCTGCAATTCCCTTAGTGTCTCCTTTAGCCTTACAGTTGGTGCAAGTCGGCATTTTCTGCCCGGGTGCTTTGCACCGAAAACACAGGATTTCTTTACTGCGAGGACAACGGAAACCTGGATGATCTGTCGTATCGCACCTCAGACAAGGTCGTCTTTGACCAAATGTACGAACTGCAAAAATGCGGGAATGTTGCTGACTTATTTTATTGTTTCCAGGTATCTCCTTACCAACGGAAACATTCGGACGATCCACACTGACAACTGGCCGTGGTGAGGTTGATAAGAAATCCGCCGGAGTTTCCGAAAAGAATTTGGATCGAGAATGATTTCTTTCCAGGCGCTCACAAAATGTCTGCAACTTATGTACAGAATCCGGTTCTAATAGACCTAGCTGGTTCGAATAAACGGGACGGACGTTCCTCAAAAGTATGTCTAATTTTTGTCCCTCAGACATTGGCCTCGCCAACCTACCGAATAAGGTATCCATTGTTGCAAAATAATCGGATACTGTCTCTTGTTTCCCTTGAGTTCTAACATAAATTTCCTTAGATAACCTAAACTGATAATCCTCAGGCTGATATTTGTCTTTCAGGATCTGTCGAAACTCGTACCAGGAATGAACGGACCCTTTAGTCTGGCGATAGAATTGCAGCGCGTTACCGCTGAGTAACTCTGGAAGTCCTCTAAGAAGTGCGCTCTCCGATATGCTACGGCTGGCCGCAAGCTCCTCGACTCTTTCCAAAAATTCGAAAACGCAGCTCTTCCCATCGTAGGATAACCGCAGCTTCGATATGTCTACCGGACGACCATTATGAATATCGAGCGTACTTTCTAATGTACCCGGATGACTATTTTTGACTATTGTATTATTATTTAATTTACTAGATGTCAAATCTATCGTATCGGTTTGGTTATTTGACGAGATATTTTGTAAAGCAACCGCTATATTGCTATCGCTGTTAATAACGCTATTTGAGACGGAGCTTTCTGAGCTTTTTGTTACGTCGCTTGTTGAATGTTGTGGAGTTTGCGTTTTCATTTGATTAAAAGATTCCCACAGCTCCTTTATAGAATCCCAAAATTCCGCTAAATAGACAGGCATATCCGTCGTTATTTCAAACCTACGATTTATCGAATTGAAATTTTCATTGAAAATGGCAGGATTTACTGGTTCAATATTGGTTTTAATGGCTTTTATATCAGCTTTAATCCTCAATATTGAGTTTAAAATATCCTTTTCATTTTCTGGCTTATATGGATAAGAAGTATCGGGATTGATTTCTAACAGATCACGCATCAACGATCTGTTACTTTCTACATTTTCCCTGGGAGTTCCACCTCTTATTGATATTTCAAAATCTAATTCCGTCTTACGAAGCAGCTTATATTTTAAAGGCATGGTGATTTCTTGCATGTGATTTCAATGTCAATACGAGTCAATCGAATCGCGACACGGAACGACTAAACTATCAAAAACAACAAACGACTCACCAAAGTTGAGGCTGCAAGGCTGAAAAAGAATTTGGTTGTTTACTACCGCTTAACGCTTATATTTATTTATTTGCAGAATCATAGAAAAGCTAGTTTTATGAAGATATTTTTAAAAAAAAATATATTTTTTTTTATTTTTTTTTATTAAAATTTTTAGATATAGTGTAAATTTGCTATATATAGTAAATGTTGGGCGCCAAAATGTAACGTATATAGTTTTCCCATAGCTAGAAAAACTCTCGGTAAAGTAGTAACGTATAATTTATTTCCTAGAATTTCGAAATAGTTACATTGTAAAAAAGATTAACAGTAGAACCGGTGACGGAGATGATGACATGATAGATAGAAAAAAGAATAAGATAAAATTTATAATTAGCAATTGGAGAATTATATAATATATTAAAATGAAGTGAGTAGCATGAGACCTATCCAGGGTCGGCTAGCAAGTTTACAGTAAAGGAGGGCGGTAAGCGATTTTAAACGGGAACGGTTAAGGACGAGGTCCTCCAGTGACAATTCCCCCGAGGTTTCCGCTCCAGGAATCCGCGGTCTTCGGGATATTCGTCGGTATCGCTGATGTGGGTAGGTCGCGCTCGTCCGATGACGGGAGCAGTCGGCGATTTCGGCGACGACGAAGAAGAAGAAGAAGAAGGGCCTTCCTTAGGTTCAGGCGCGTCCCGATATCGCTCCCCTCCCGATGATTTCGGCTATGGAAAGCCGGCGAAGAGGAGATTGTCGGGGCAGTTGCTGGCAACACGATGGCACGACGGCTCGGCGATGGAAGTCGGCCGCGGCGAATTCAAAATTATAACCGAGATCCCTGTGGGAGAACACAGGATTAAAGTCAACCAGATTTCCGCGGGAATAGGAACAGGAAGCCGGGACTGGGACGACCCGCCCCTCGGCGAATCTCCTGCCGTTCCGATAATCTAGCCATCCGCTATCCCACCACACGGATTCACCGATCGGCACCAAAAACACAAGCAAGAACTCACCGGAATAATATGCGTAATCCCACTTAAATATTACACGGGACTCCTTTCCGGGATCTCTAGTGCCCGAGACGGCTGTAGATTTTTGAATTAACAATTTTTCAACACTGGGTAGATAGCGAACGATTTCCTCTCAAATCCGGCTTATTTCCCCGCCAAATTTTGAACCTATCCGGCGTCGTATTTTATTGTCGTATTTTAATTCCCCTGTGGACTTATAAATCCAAGTATTTTTCCAGGGACTATGCACCTAGATTTAATTACTTTTTTTATTTACCGTTGATTATATATTTTTAATAAAAACTGTAAATGTTTACGGTATTATTTATACTACTGGTAAAGACCGACGTTACGGATGCGCGTGCGCAGGAGATGCCGTCGGCTGCGTCGACCACATAATGAAAGTCATTACTTTAATAAATTATTTTATTACGAAACGACCTCAGTTAATCTGTAATATTAAATTATTATTTATTTTTGGAAACAAAGAATTATTTGACGGCCGACGTCAATTCCAATGTACTACGGAGAGTCTATTGTCGATGGTACTGATCTTCTCTTCTTTATGCCTGTCAAACGTCACTTTTGTTTACGTGTTGTTTACATTAGGAGAAAATGTGTTTCGAAACGGGAAACCGTTTTATTAATGCCAGAACGACGCGATCCTGGATCAATCGGGATAAGAGCGCTTCGTTACAATATATATATATATATATATATATATATATATATATATATATATATATATATATATATATATATATATATATATATATATATATATATATATATATATATATATATATATATATATATATATATATATATATATATATATATATAGGATATTTAGAAGATCAGGATTTTTGTAGAAAGTTTGTTTATTTGATTATTATTATAGTTTGTTCATTTGTTTATGAATATTTACCGTCATTATTTGAATTAGATATTTGATTTGTTTATTTATTTGATTGTGTTCATTATATATTTAAATATATATAAAAAAATAGTGGTACCAATAATAGGTGTGTCCTGAAAACGAGGTTAGGGTATATGCTGGAGATACCCTTAGTCTTCAGCGTTGGTAGTTTTAATGCATAAGCTTTGTATATTTTCAGGTTCAATTTGTATATTTGTGTTTTTTTTGTTTATTTTTTGTATTCGCCGCTGAAAATAATAAATTTATTATTAATAATATTAAATATAATGATATTTTCGTGACTTCAAAAATTTTGAGTAATCTATGCATAGAAACAATACTTGCTTTTGCAAAACCTTAATCTTGAATTCTGTAATTGGAATTATTATTAAGGTATTTTTTTTTACCGATTGTCCATGTTTTATTTAAAACTGTTTGTAAAATGTAATTAAAATATTATCCAAAGATACATGACAATATGCGAGAGTTTATGGGTTCACGGAACTTTTAATTGGTTAGGGTGCCTGTACTAATACGACTCTTGGGAGTTCTTAAACTTTTATTGAGAGTCCTTAATAAAAACCTCCCCGATACAGTTCCTAGCAACTGCTTAACGAATTGTACGTATTTGATATAAGGCAAATATTCGTTAAACAGCTATTTGTTCATTTTTATAAACGCAGAAATGACTAAGTACGCAGCCAGCAAATAAAAACTACGAGGGCTGGAGAAGGTTTCAATTTGGGATACCTTGGGTAAGAAAGACATTCAGATAAAAGTAGGCTTAATACATTGCACCCCGAATGTACAATAAACTTAAAGAAACTGTTAAAGTATTAGAATATTAAATATTAAACAATATGAATTCTATTGATAGTTTCAATACTAGAGTTAATCTAGATTGCTATTGGCGTTCTGGAACGGAGAAATAACTTACAATTGTAGTTTAATTCTATTAAAATACTATGTCTATGAAAGTCAAATATAATAATGATTATTATTAAGGCTTATACTTCAAATAGGTAGTAAATATATCGTGTATGTATATTTTTAAAATCTATGCATTAACTGTATTTTTTATACGTCTACTTGAAATTCTAATTATGTCATAAATTGCACATCTAAGTACAGGTGTAAGCGTAGTTTTTATTTATTTATTTATTTAGGAATTAATTACTATAAAACATTGATTTGCTTAAAAACATAACAGGAACCGGATGGTAAAACCTTAACCTTTTGCTTATTTGTTTCTGTCACCCAACTGGGACTAGCTAGTTCTAGGGTGGACAGGACTCTAATATTACAATCAAGTTTGCTTGATTGCTTGATTGTTTACAAATGTACAAGTTTTAGTAAAAAGCTAATAACACTATATTGCCCTAAAATGTTGTCTTCAAAATAAAAAAATTAATAAAACAATAATAATAATTTAAAAAATAATAAAAGATAATATAATAATTAAAATGCAATTCCATTATACATATAATCGGCAATAAATATAATATAAAATTCGATTAGATAATTTAAATAAAGTTATATGTGAGAAAAGAAAGAAAAAAACATTAATTTGTAATATATGTTAAGTAATATAAGATTTTATATAAAAATACCTAGTCAGAAAAGTACAATTCATTGTCAAAATAATATATAACAGCAAAGTCAAATCATTTTTGGTAGTTAGTTCAAGGTTAAAAAATACTCAGCATACATGTTTAAAAATATGTTAATAATTTGTGCATCTAAGTTTTACTAAACTATTAAACATTTGATGTATGGTTAGTCTGTCATGATTCGATACATTTCTTTAATTTATTTTTGAATTCCCTAAATGTCAAAATTCATTTTTATTTCCATATTGATCAGATTGTAAAATCTCGGCGCAATGAAAGAGTAATGTCTGAAGAGTCCGAATGAACGTCCAGTTAGACGTGGTACGGGTCCCGGGTTCCATGGGATTCGGATAAACCGATTTGACGATTTATTTTAATTTAAATATATATTTTTTCCATTGTAAACATAGTTGACCTATACGAAGTGAAATATTAAATAAATAAATAAAATAAATACCTTTGAACCACTCGACACTCGACAAGATACCATTGAAATAATATTTCTAATATTTTCCGAGTAGTGCTGGACCGTTAGTGAGAGCAGCGCATGCGCAATTTGTCTCGATGTCGTCACGTCCCGGCCTAGTTGTGAAATAGACCTGAATGTCGGCTGGATTTCTTCGGAAACACAAGAGCCAGCGGCGAGAAAATAAGAATAAAAATGTCGGTTGGGTCACCCCAAGACTTTCACAGAAAGACTACCCAGAATCACAGTAACTGAGGAATGTTGGAAGATGCGTTATCTTAGTAAACAACATTGAATTGTATAACCGCAAATAAACATTTCATTTTATTCCGAGCAAAATCGAAACAGTTGCGTAGTAGCGCAACGCCACCTAGCGGAAATCCGGTGAAAATCTTCGAAAGCGCACGTCGGTGTCCAAGCAAAGACACGAACCGCAGTCGCGGTTCATTATAGGCAGTAGTGCGCAGTGACATAGGTACGTGGTAACAGGTGGCACTGGGCGCTCGCAACTTTATGCGAAGAAAACACATAATAATAAATAAAAAAATGTGGACCGATTTCAACCACAACCTTTTCAACTTTTACTGTGACCAAATGATCTACCGGGCCCCCAAATGGGAGCTAACGGGCCCATGATGAGGTGGCCACTATGACCCATGTGTTCAGGGTCGGTCACACTCACGGGTCAACACCCATCCGATGGCCTCCACGCATGGGGTGCGAACCTGGGTAGGACACTGGGTCAACCAGTCTCCCCTGGGAATCAAACCTCTGGCGCTCCTGGACGGTCTGCGCACCAAGCGGCGCAAGCCAATCGACTGTCCTCTCCGACTAACAGTCGGGGGAGTCTGGGAACTGTATTGTTTCCTATAGAGCGGGGGTGGTTGTCTACCTTACGGCGACTGCTCTTGAAATGACCATTGGCCATCCGATCCCGGTTCAGAGTCGGGCAAAGGACGCCTTGGTCCGCGATAGATTCGGTGCACACCGTTTCACCGCTTCGTAAGGGAGAGGACCGCGCAAGCGACCTCGAACTCGGAACCAATCGAGAGACCGGAGAAATCTGGTCACAATTGGAAGCAAGGGCGCGAGGGTCGGCCCGCCAGGCAACACTGGCTATCTCGCGGTAAGGCGTTGGCTTCTTGCGGGTTGTGACGTAGCTGGACGTTGGATTTGTTCTGTCCAAAGTCTTCTACGTTCACTGCAGGGCGACAGAACGAGAAAATCGTTAAAACGTCCTGTGGTGACGGGCTCGCCCATTGTAGTTGACTCCGCAAGTTGTGACCAAATGATGCCCACATGCCAAATTTCATCTCAATCGGATGAAGCTTTTAGGAGCTATCGTGAAGAAATACACAAAGACACACAGACTTACAGACATACTTCAGTCTGGAAATGGTCTTAATGGCCTCGAGGGAGGGGGGGGGGGGATTGTCAAAATGTATATATCCGTCTTTATACATATTTCCCTGCCGGGAACGTAATTACGGCAAAAATGCGTCACAGACATGGACGCTTCTGGTGTAGCATAAACTACTTACCGTTTTATTGGTTCCGAAGTAAGAGAAGTTCTTCACCTTCTGGCTTCACCTTCTTGGCTTCACCTTCTCTAACGACGGCGAAGAGAACGTTAGTGATTGAAATGTATCTAGACAGTTACGAAGTATAGTATAAATTCAACGAATGTCTTCGAGTAAGCTCCGTATTCATCTAATATGACCCAGTGTGACTTGTCCTGTTCCCCAACCAAAAACTACTATTTCATTATAAAGTCATAATATATAATTCGCAAAGGTAACTCAACGCCATATAAGAAAATGTCCATAAGACTGGTTACAACGTCTGGATTATTCGTTAGCGTAAGTATATTGCATCAAATGCAGTCTATTTTAAAGGTGATAAAATAAATTTGTACTGTTGCGTTTTATTGAACAATTACCCTAGTATTTATTAACAGAGCACCATATTATTATAATTTTTCGACAAAGAATTTTTAGTTTTATCAAAGAAATAACAACAAACCACTCATTTAATGAAAACATGTTACGTTCTCTTAGGCCAATGAACCTTGAAATTTTGTATACGCGTTCAATTATGTTATCCCGTTGTAAGTTTGACCGTGACAGTGCTGCTGCTGCCAGGGTTCATTTCCAACGAGGGGACTCCTCAACGGTCAACAGCACAGACAAGAATTTTTGGATACGTTCTTAATCATGATAGCACGTTCCAAGTTTCACTATGACGTAGCTGCTGCATCCCGGGTTGGCTCGGGACATATCATTTTAATAAAACTTGTTTTTAGAAATATGTTTTTACTATTAAGTTATTATCCTATTTATAATATCAAGCAACCGCGACAGTTTTCTATTTCAAATTATACTTTATTCTTTTATATTATGTTTGCTGTATAACTTTGTATAATGTTTGTATATTTTGTATGATGTTACGTATAAGGTGTGTACGTATATGCATCTATAATTATGGAGTTCCAAAATAAATTTGTTAAAGGAAATAATAATAATAAACCTTTGTTTGGTTGAAACAATTTGAGGAGCTTGTTACGTTGAAATAATATTTCACAGCTAACCTTAACCTAATGATAAATAAATCTTGAACCACTCATATTCAACTAGGCGTATCACAATTTTTAACACGTTTTTATTAGGTCGACCTGTATGTAACTATGTAATGGAATCTGAGGTAACTAATTTAACCATCTTCCAAGGATCGTAGCGTCATGAAAATTGGCAGATGTATGTAGTTCTGATGACAATACAATAATATGGTACTGTCGAACTGATCAGATGATGGAGTCGGAAGATATGAACTGGAACTTCATGATGGAACATCGTATCATAGCTGTGTTTGGACTTGTTAGAAAAGTCTTGGAATGAACTTTGACCACGATTAGGTTTCAAGGTCTGATGATGAAGCCGGAAGATAGGCACTAGCATTCCATGATGGAATATCGTATCATAGCCGTGTTTGGACTTGTTAGAAAGGTCTTGTAATAACGATAGATATGTGTGCAGTCTTTTCATAGTTTATTATGGTTTTGCAAATATACGTTTACAGATTAGATGTCGTTGTTCTGATACAATAGTCGTTTTTTTGGTTTTTACGTGCATTTATAAAAGCGTGTTTTTAGTGTTTTTTTAAACTATTATTTTATTTAAATGTGTTTTTTTCTCGGGGTCAACTCTTAGTCTATTAGTGGTTGTGTTGAGGCTGCGCGGCGAGGCGTGAAGCTACATTCCCGCGTGGCCCGTAACTGATATCACACTCCGCAGTTATATCAAAAGACGGGTGAAAGTGAAACAGTTATAACACAGACGACTATCCGGTCCTCGGGCGGACGCAGGCAATGGCATCTCTCTTCGAGCGCGATGCTGTGAGACTTGCGTTGCATTGGGAAACGTGTAGACGGTCCCCATATACATGCGTCACTATGAAAGAGTGAGGTACTAGAGCTGTTGACTACAACGGGCGAACCCGCCACCTCAGGAAGTTTCAACGATATTAGATCGTTCTTTCTCCCGTGAGGTGAGCGCAGAAGACTTAGGATGAAAAGATTTCAACGTCTAGTTAGGCCACACGCCCGTAAAAAGTCAACGCCTTACCGATAGATAACCAGGTTCAGTGGCGTTCAACTAAAAATTATGGGTTTAGTGCAAACTGGAGCAAAAGGCCCTTCCCCCTGAAAGGCATATATCATTTCATTACTGCAGCGGTTCCCAAAGTGTGGGTCGCGACCCACTAGTGGGTCGCGAGCCGATTCCAGGTGGGGCGCGAACACAATGTATGAACGTAGAGTACATGGCAGATAGACGAAGATATAGAATGACGAGTCTAAGTGTATTTGGGATACCTACAGACAATATAATTAAATAAAATAAAAAAATAAAATAAAGATAGCACTTAAAAAGAATAGAATAGCATTCATGAGAAAACTTGTCTTGTGGAAGAATAACACTGAACAGCGAAAGTTCGTCTGCTTTCCAGCTTTAGATACATTCTTAAATGAAAATCAACTGCGACCATCCAGTAACTGCGACCATCCAGTTACATAACAGTAACATCCACTAAAATTTAAATTCGTTAAAATGCGATTTCGAACATTCAACTAATGCCGATGAAGAGTTAATTGACTTGTCAGAAGATACCTACTTGAGGAATACATTCAATCGCCAATGCTTGACACAATTCTGGCTATCTCTACGAGCTACACATCCGCACATTTAAGCTGAAGCAGTAAAAGTTCTACTCCCATTCACAACGTCGTATTTGTGTGAAGTAGGTTTTTCTGATATGACTAGTATAAAGACAAAGTACAGGAAAAAGCTAGATTTGTCAAATTCTCTGAGCTTAAAAATATCTCGCATTAAAGTTGACGTAGAAGCTGTAATTTTGAAAAATGGAAAGCAAGCTCATCCGTCACTCCATTATATCGCCGTACCTACCCTATAATTTTCAAAGTAGGTAGGTATGTAGGTATATAAACGTAGTTCTTAGGTTATATTTTTTATGTTGTCGCACATTACAATTTCTTATAAAAATAAAGACCTACTTATGATACTTACAAATGAGTTAATTATTTTTTACATCAAACCACTCACTAACTTTTATGAAAAAGTTCTCGCTGGGTAGCAAAATATTGTGATTTTAAAAAGTGGATCGCGGGGTCAATAAGATTGGGAAGCCCTGCATTACTGCATACCTAGCTACTACATAGTTATATTGTAGCTACATTATAAATTGGCGTTTTCTAAGAACTACAGCGGAACACGCGTGATCATTGTTCCTATAATAATATGACGCTTCACTGTCAATTTAATTAATAAATTATAGTTTAGCACCTTTGAATGTTGGTGAAAAGAAAAAAAAATATATGTCGTTAATTTATTTTGAGTAGAAATACCAAGTGCGAGACTGGTAAAACTTAAAATTCCCACATAATATTATTACAAATGTACCAATTTTTGCATATCTCCATATTTAAATTAACTACTTAATCATTGATTTTATAGTTAAAATCAATGACTTAATGTATATCAAAAATATAAACATACATTTCTAGAGTTGTTTTCGTCTTGATTTGCAATCTGTAAAATCATCAATCAGTTTGAGACATTGATTTTTTCGGCTTCCTTAGCTTCCTAGCACTTGGATGGAACGTCGATCGTAGACTGGAGTTAAATTTTGGGCCCTCAAGCTACCGTGGGCTTCGGGGCACCGCACCGGTTGCACCGGCTTAGTTACGCCACTGACCAGGTTAATCACCCAACGGGCTGAAACTCGTGCCCTTACTAGCAGTTGCAACCAGATTACTCCGGTCTCCCGATTGGTTACAAATTCGAGGTCGCTTGCGCTTGCGCAGTCCTCTCACTTACGTGTCTACCGAATCCATCGCGAACCACGGCAACCTTTATCCGGTTTTTCACCCGAAATCGGGTGGCCGATAGGTCGTTTCAAGAGCAGTTGCCATAATGTGAACAACTACCCCCGCTTATAGGATACAGTACTGCTTCCAGACTGTCGGTCAGAATGCACAATCGATTGGCTGATGCCGCACGGTCCGCAAACCGTCCAGGAGCGCCCAAAGATTTAATCTTAGGGGAAATTAGCCCGCAGGCTGGAGTCCTATCCGGGCTTGCACTTCTTCGTGGAGGCCATCGGATTGGTGTAAACCCGTGAGTTTGACCTACCCTGAACATATGGGTCTTAGTGGCCAACTGCAACAGTGCCCATTAGCTCCCTGTATGAGATAGATAAAATACATTGATTATTTTAATATATTTTAATTACAACTTTTCGAAGTACCTACTTCCTATGAGATTCTATACAGTAGTTTATTGGCCAAAACAGGATTCAACCCTTTGAAGACCATAAGCGTTGCAATAGAGTATGGAAAATGTTGATACATAAAACTGTTTTTGTTTTTAATACATATACTGTTTTTAATTAATTTTGTAAGTCTGGTTTATATTCGTCAGAGTAATAATGTTGGTTAATTTAACTCCTATCAACTGCTTTAATAATTGACATAAAAAAAAATCAAAACAAAAATAGAGTAGCCTTAAAGCACTGGTTCTCAAACTTGTGAGAGTGAGTGGGCAACTATGAGAAGAAAAAAAACTAGAGCTCCCCAATTTCTTTAACTTGCCATCTATTGGTCATCTTAAAAACAGCTGTAGCAAATATTATTTTTGAACATGCAATATGACATGAATAGGATAATAGACATAATTTAAAGAGAACAAAACTCCATTTTTACTTTCCTGACGACCTATCGGAAAGGAAAGTATTGTGATCGCGCTAAAAAAAAATTTGAGATGAAGATGGGAATATATATTTTGAGACTCCCTGAGACGATTGAGACTATTTCCAGACCGATCTCTGTCTGTATGTATGTCTGTATGTCTGTATGTCTGTCTGTATGTATGTATTCTTCCACGATAGCGCCCAGACGCTTAATCGGATTGAGCTGAAATTTGGTATATAAGCTTCTGTTAACCGTCGGAGGAACCCATTAGTTTTTGGAGTCCCTACGCCCTACGGTTGTGGTACCTCCCATACAAATTTGGGGTTCCCGGCGAAAAAATTGTTTCCGCGATAGCGCCCAGACGCTTAATCTGTCTAAGTTAAAATTTGGCATAGAAGCTTCTGTTAACCATCGGAAGAACCTATTAGTTTTTGGGGTACTTACGACCAACGTTTGGGGTACCTGCCATACAAATTTGGGGTACTAGAGTAAAAAATGTCGCTGTTTTTTCGCACCTCCCCGGATACTAGTCAGGAAAGTCTTGGGGTGACAACCGATTTTTTTATAAGGTGCAGCAGCCATGTCATGTTGAAACTTAGAACGCGCTATCATAATTGAATGCGTATACAAAATTAGTGTGTGTACTGTTGACCGTTGAGGAGTTCCCTAGTTCGAAGCCAAAGCCGGGTGCCGCAGTCCTGTCTTGGTGATACTTAGAATGGGCTATCGTAATTGAATGCATATACAAAATATTGTGTCTGTGCTGTTAACCGTTAAGAAGTCCCCTTGTCGGGAGCCAATTCTGGGTGCAGCAGCCATGTCATGGTGAAACGTAGAACGGACTATCATAACTGAATGCGTATATAAAATTAATATGGCCATTAAATAACAAAATATGGTTTTAAAAAAAAAGAAAATAATGCGGTCATGCTTACCATATACAATTCATTGTCATCGGAATTGTCATGTAATCTGACTGACTGATTGTCATCATGTCACTCTGACTCTGACCTGCTGTTCAGCGAAGCAAGTGTTTTGGATATTCGTCAGTTGTTCGTGAAACAATGCCTAATACATTTTTACAAGACCTTATAGAGAAACGTTCCCGAAGCCAGCAGCAAAGACCAACTAGAATGGCTGAAAGGACGAACTATGTAATTCCTCACGTACATACAACCTTTGCCCAAAGACAGTTGTATTTCATCGCCCCAAAAATTTTTAATACTTTAGAAGAGTCAGTAAAAAATGTTCAAAATATACACCAATTTAAGATAAAAGTAAAAAAATGGCTCCTTTACGAAGTAGGTCGTACAAAGACTGAAAATGAATTGCTTCATACAATAATTTAAAATATGTGTGTGTGTGTGTATTATTATATATGTATGTATATATGTTTGTATATATGTATGTTACTAACCCTTTATCATATATATTTGTATTAATATGTTTACTATTTTATGCCATTTTATTTTTTAATTTTCTTTTTTCCAGTTATTTTCTTATATTTTATTTCTTTATTCATTATCTTAGTGTTAGTATTGAAAGTAGTCTATTAGTCAGTACTACTCAAACGTCACTACTACTCCAAAAACAAAGGCTATATATTTCGTATGCCCAGATACAGGCTGTTCGGTCTAGTTGGGCATTCGTCTAGAATGATCGTATGGGATGTATTAATTTTCTTATTACTTATATAAATAATTACAAATCATATCTGTACGATCTCACTGTTAACTCTATACCAAGTTGTAACAAATAAATAAAAAAAAAAAAAAAAAATTGAACCAGCATGTACATTTTCAACTTCATTTAATAATATTTGGGGAGTTCCCTCAATTCCTCATGGATCCCATTATCAGAAAAGGATTTTGATAAAAATGGGACCAACCTGAAAGTATATCCTTTCAAATAATAAAAATAATTTTCCAAATCGGTTTATAAATTACAGAGTTCTGAGGTAACAAATATAAAAAAAAAATGCAACCGAATTGATAGCCTCCTTCTTTTTTTGAAGTCGGTTAATAAATAGGACATGAGCCATATCCTATTAATAACGTCATCGTAGAATGTTTCAATGAGAGCAATTGTAATGGAAACCTAATTAAAATTTAGAAGTATTTTTATTAACAATAAAATAAAGCGTTGAATTAAATATGTATCTAATGTGAAGGATGAATTTGATGCACTTTAACGAGTGTGTTAATATCAGCCTCGAATTTACTTAAAAAGTAAATATATTAAAAATAATAAAAAACCCGACGGCCGTTACAGAAAGCGAACTATTGTACTTATAATTATATTTATTACGGTTTTTTTACGAAATATGTGTGGTTTACGTATTTATTCATATAGATAGATGTATATTTTCGGAATTTACTCAATCATACTAAACAAGATAATTTCATTTGATACTAAACAAGATATATTTTTTGTTAATTTATTGACATTTACACATTTAGGCAAGTATTATTTGACATTTGGACAGTACCTATAGGTACCCTACAATCAAGAAGAATCTAACAATATCACACACTACCAAATCGGTTCAAGCGTTTAGAAGTTATGGTGGAGCGAAAAAAAAAGGGTTTCATCATTAATACGTACCGGTTTTTTTCCAAGCACAATTGCGTAGTTTTATATTTTATCGAATGTTAAATTGGAATTAAGTATTAAGAACCAAAAAGGGTTATTTAAAATTCGGTAATATTTTTTGGAGGAGGAAATATTCCTATTGATCCCCCTCCTGAGGTTGTTAGGACCATTTCCAGACTGAAGTCTGTCTGTGAATCTGTGAGTGTGTATGTGTTGGTCTGTGTGTGCGTGTGTGTGTGTGTTTGTGTGTTTGTGTTTGTGTCTCTCTCTCTCTCTCTCTCTCTCTCTCTCTCTCTCTGTGTGTGTGTGTGTATGCCTCCACGATAAAACCTAAATCCTTAACCGTTTGAGCAAGCGATTGGCATGCAGGCATCATTCGATCACTACAAGAATTGAAAGATTGTAGTTGAAATCGGTCCACCAGAGGGCGCGCTAGTTATACTTCAATCTCGAAAAAATGCAGTTAGAGACTTGAAATTTGGTACACAGATGCATTGTTGCACCGAAATTACGTTGTCAAATTTCGGTTGAAATGCAAGCGATACAAATAATATTTAAAATCGGAAATATTAAGGTGATATAAGGAAATACAACGTGATTTTTGGCAAAATACAAATTTAATACGGAACATACTACAAATATGCTACGAATTAGCGCGGGGGAGGTTGAGTTGGCGCGGAATGGGGTGGGGGGAGGGGTTGTCTACTTGCCGGAAAAGTCTTGTGGTGACGCAACCGATTTTTTAAATATGCCTTTGCTTGACTAGACAAATATAACGCGGCCTAATTTTCTCTGAGCCTTCTACTGCCCCCCCTAAGAGCCGCCTCCCGCGCCCACGAGGGGGCGTTATCGCTCATTTTGAGAAATACTGGTCTAAACCAAGATTTAAATCACTCGCAGAAGTCTTTTTGGGAACGTCATCCAGAGCAGACATAAGAGCATTTCGGGCATCCTCAGGGTTGTCAAAGCGAGTTCCGCGGAGTCCAAGTTTGATTTTTGGGAAGACGAAGGATGCACACGGAGCCAAATCAGGCCTGTAGAGCAAATACGATGGCACTTGAAATATTGTGGACTTCAAAAATCGCTTGCGCAATCAGGCGATTGAGCGAGGGAGCCGGAAGACGGACGTTTCCTAAGAATCGGGGCTAGCTGTAGGTTTCACTTATCCTTAGAGACGATCCATTGACCCCTTAATCCCGAGTGAGCTTGACGGGCAAAGTATTGCCACTAACGTCAGGTAGAGGCCGCGCAAGCGACCTTCGATCTATGACCAGACTGGAGGATAGAGAAATCCGTCCAAATCTGGTAGTAAGAGGGCGAGAAATCCTGCTGGGTGGCATTTCTCAGTACCTCGCGGTAAGGGGTTGGACGTAGCTTGACTGTGGATTTAAATGTCCACAAAGTCTATACTATCACTCCATGGGAGATAGAATAGCTCGATGTCATTATAACTGCCCGGAGTGGCGGATTTGCTTGTAGAAATTGACACCCCATAGTTAAAAGTATGAAGCGTTGGCTTGCGGTAGATTTTGGAAATACGCTTTCGAAAAGCTGCTGTGAAAATAACCAACTTCCGAGGAGTTAAGTACCGTAGAAGACAAAATCTGAACCGGCAAAGCAGTTCTCGAGTTATTAGCAGACAGATAGACGGAGGCCCATCTCCTATTTTCTTAAGAGTATGCCTACTGTAGCTACTGGCTATTCTGACAGTTTGCTTTACCTCCGCGTACACTGCATCCAGTAAAACCTGTAGTATTTCCTTCAGCAGTTAGTCAAAGAAAACACGTTTGTAGGCATGTAAGACATGTAGGTAAGTCAAACTGGCAATATATGACTTATTGTATTTTGACATTTCCGATGTAGAACCACAACACTATCGAGAAATATGTTTTTCACACGGCAACTTCGACGGCATTTAATGATGCCATGTGAAATACTTAATACGCTTGTGTCTGTGAAAATCTGTATTGGTATCAATCAATCAAGGTAGTATAAGTGAAAAATATAGCTCTATCCATATAGAGGTGCGTTTTTAATTGATCAACATCTTAAAAGTTTTTTAAAAATTTTTATTTTATAAAATTATCCAATACAATACAATTGATTTTGCGAAGCAGATAAGATTGCATTTGTGTGGATTTTATTATCCCACTAGATTGTATATCTGTTCTGGGTAGTATTTAAGACTTCACTTTAATCATAGTGACTTCACTTAATTTTTTTTTCATTCATTCCGATCGCTCATTTATTTTTATAAATTTTAAGGTTAATATAAATCTATAAATGTGTATATAAATAAAGAACTAATATTAAATAAAGAAAAAGAAAATATTTAAGTTTATAGATAAGTAAAATAAATAAATATATAGATTAATATATAACTAAATTGACCAATAAATTAAGTAGCCTAAAAAGGTTTCTCACTATGCACATATAAAATTGTGAATTTAATTAATAAATATAATATTACCATTTTTTTTAAACATAATCAACCGAAACATATTTCTTATCAAGTATCAGGTGACAGATATGGACCGAAGTTTGATCCCTCAAATTATCGACCGATATCAGTACCTGATGCTTTAGCAAAAATTTTGGAAAAAATAGTAATTACACAACTCTGTAATCATCTAGAAACCAATCACATGTCATCCGAAAACCAATACGGCTTCAGATCCAAAATGGGAACACAAGATGCAGTACTAAAAATGTCGGAGCATATCACTAGGTATGTAAACGACAACAAAAAGTGTATTACTGTACTTCCTGACCCCGCGCAAGCCCCCGACACAGTATCCCATGAAATGCTCCCAATGAAACTTGGGAAATGTGGTATTACAGGTATCGAACTAAACTGGTTTCGCAGCTGTATTGGTTCCCGAAAACAGCGTACCCGGGCAGGCGATTCACCCAGTAATAGTTTCCACAATAATCATGGGGTCCCACAAGGGTGAATCATTACGACCAAATACACAACTTGTCACATATTTTAAAAAAATAATCTAGCAATAGGTAAATTATTGCGAATAAACAATATTCGCGATTTTTGACATACCGCTAAATGGCGCAACTTGCTCAACTCTTTTTATTTGATTGTAAAAACATTGAAGTTTTCAAAAAGAATATTGTTCTTGAAAGATATATTTTTTCTGGTTTTTCGCAATTATTTTAATCATAAGTTGCTTATTTGCTCGTACTGATTGACCCATTTCAAGGATGTCACTAATTAAATACTCAACCTATATTTATGCGAGCATATACAAGGTGAGGCGAAATCGCACAACCAACTAGACCTAAAATAAATAGTTATCAAATTAATGAATAAAAACTAAATATATGTTTTGACGACCAGCAATTCAACAAGTTCAATATTCTTTCGCGCAAATCTGATAGCATTTGTAATGTGAAATAAAATGAAATACCTTATATTGCAAATAAATCATGTCACAATAGCTACGCGGACAATACGTTCCCCCAACTAAAGCAATGGGCCCATAGAGTAAGACAGACATTGTGTCAGTGGTTCTGTTTCACAATGTTATTTATATACTCTCATGGTTGTATTGATCGAAAGCCTTCTTTAGATCAGGCACGTTCCTAGATATTACGATTGTACGTGATGCGATTTCTTTTGTATCTGTATTGGTACTTCGGTTGTAATTATACCTAGTAAATCAATACTAATAATGGTACGATAGAACAATTGACTCGTTGATACATGTACAAATATTAAAAAGAATAAAAAAAACGACTGCCGGACATAAAGCGAACTATTGTATTTACAATTGTTTTTAATGGAATATTTGTGGTTAATGTATATATCTATTTAGATAGTGTTTAATGTATGCTAGACAGCACCTCGCAGAAACTCCAATTAATGCAGACATTCACTCGCATCATACCCGCGGTAGCTCCCTTTTATGCGTACCCCGAATACGTCTGGCAAAAGTACAGAAAAACTTCTTGTACCTTAGCATTAAATTCTATAATCTACTCCCTAGAAAATTTAAACAGCTGGAGGACATAAAATTAAAAAAAACATCAAGAAGATGCTGATAGACTACCCTTTCTATAATCTGGCCGAATTTGAGGGCCATGATTTTTCAAATATTGTGCCCATTTAAATTACTTAAAAAAGTAGAGCCTTATTGTCTGATTATTTTATATGGTCTTATATCTGTACTTTTAGTTCAAAATGCATAACGTAGATTTAATTTGATTATTTAATATTTTACTGACAATACAATACAATACAATACAATACAATACAATACAATACAATTTGAATATTACGATGAATAAGTTTACTACGTATCTTTTCGAATTACTAACTACTTCAAATATTAGGCTTCTATTTTGATTATTTATATTTATAGTTTGACAACCTATTAGTTAATTCTTGACTACCTATGTATGTTCAGTGAAGAGTAGTAACGAAACTTACTACCTAACCCAATTATTTTGACACGTCCAAGAGCGGTCTTTAGCCGTCAATTGGACAAGACGAAAATGTAATGTACATGTACCTAATGTACACGAAAATGTAAGATACATTTATATTTTCGGAATCTACTTAATCAGACCTTTCATTTGCCACTAAACACAATATATTTAAGTTAATTTATTGACATTTGGATATGTGGACGTTTAGACAACTGCTTACTTGGTGTTTGGACAGTAATGTACCCTATGACAATAGAAATGATATTACGATTCTATCAATATCAAGCATTTCTAAATTGGTTCAAGCGTTTAGAAGTTATGGTGGAATATAGAAACGGAAAACAGGTTTCATCTATGCAGATGAAACCTTAACACATTCCACTCCTGTTTAGTTGGGCAGTCGAGTAAAAATAAGTAGGTAATAATCATAAAAGTATTCTCACTTTCAGATGTGAGGGACCACCCCTCACTATAGACTCCAATTTGCTCGATGTGAGGTGGTGGTGTCATCTTGGGGTTTTCTCTGTAATGAAAGGCGGTCTTGATGAAGCCGAAGATGTTTATTGATGAGTTTGATTAAAGATTGGCAGTTATAACGCTTCCGAATATTGATCGCGGCGCGTGGTTAGAAAGTGATCGCTCGAAGAATGATGATTGCGGATATGATGCCGGAGGGAGACTACCCGAGGAATGATGCGACTGATGACCGGTGGGTGACTACCCGAGGAATGATGCGGAAGGCGACCGCTCGAGAATGATAATCGCGGAGGGTGGCTACCCGAGGAATGATAATTGATTGGTCAAATGAATCTATTTGCTAGTCATGCTTTTGTTGACTGATATGTAGGTACGAAGTCCGTACACGGATATAGCAATTTAATAAGTTTTCCTGTGAAACTAAGCATAATGAATTTGAAACTTAAGACGCATACACATTTTCATCAAAATTTCATCATTACAGGTACCTTTGATTTGTTAGGTTATTAAATTAGGAAATGCCGTACTACGTTTTGGCAACCAGGATTTTACGATGAAACGCAACGTATGATTAATTCAAGGAACAATTTATTTGCCAGAGATACTATGTAAGTTTGAATTGTACGCACCGGTAAATTACACAGCGAGGAGATCGCATCTATTGTTTAATGTGCCGTACCACCGTACAAATATTTTTGTAGACAGGCCAGTGGGAAGGGTTATAGCTCTTCTTAATTCCTTACCCACAGAAATAGATATCTTTTGTATATCCATTTGGCAGCTAAAAAGGCAACTTCCTGCTATCTCATGTTTATCGTAATCTGTCTTTTATTTAGTTTTATATTTTTGTTTTTTTTTTTCTTGTTCAATGTTAGCATTAATTTAGTTATGTAGTCATTTATTTTTAGACTTACACTCTAGCTTTAATATTCAAGGGCGAATTGGATTCATCTGTAATGCCCTTGAATACTATTTGAAACTAATAAATAAATAAATAAATAAATATGGATGACACTCATAGTTCCAATCAATGCTTATTCTTGTCGTATGCTCAGTAACCAAATGCGGTGGAAAAAGTATTGAGAACGCGCTATAAAGAAATCGAGATGAAGACGGAACTATCCATTATGACTACCCTCCTCCCCCACCATGAAATGATTTTTGTTCAAGTCTGTCTGTGAATCCGTGTATGTGTGTTTGCGTGGTTGAGCGTGTGTTTGTGTTCCCCCGCGATAGCGCCCAAACGCTTCATTCGATTGAGCTGAAATTTGGCATGCAGATATCATTTGGTCAAGGCAAGAGTTGAAAAAGTTGTTCGAAATCGACCTACCAGGGGGCGCACTAATCATACTCGAAATATTGGACTTAGAAACTTAAAATAGTCCACAGTTGGATGTGGACTATTTTAAGTCTGGACACAAATGCGTATTTGGGCCATATTTTAACCAAAATTGTAAAATTTTGTTGGAATATCTGTCATTTAAGTGACATATATATTTTTAAACTCTGCCGTATTTAAGAAAATACTAGAAATACCGAAGATCATATTGGAAAACAGCCATTTTAATATAAAGGTAATACTATAAATATACTACTGTGAGGGACCACCCCTCACTAGGCTCCAGGATTGTTCGGTGTGAGGTAGTGTTATCAACTTACGAGTTATCTCCGTATTGAAAGGCGGTTTTAAATGAAGTAGAAGGAATTTTTTGATCGAAGGTTTGATATTGCCAGTTATAACGCTTCCAGAACAGTTTACGTTGACGCAGTGGCGTCGCTAGACCTCTGTAGGCTCGGGGCGGAAATAATCTGAGAGGCCCCCCAGGAAGTGATAAATCAAGAGAAACTATGTCAAGAATAAAATTAGGGCGGAAAGTAAAAACCATCTCAATCCATGAAAACTCAAGTCTTATTTATTAGGGTCAAGGTGAAAAACAAAAGGCAATAACTAAAATTTTTGTGTTAAACAACAAAATCAAAACACTTTCTGCCTGCGCACTTTAGCTTCAGCGAACTCCTTAATAATTGCATCAAAATTCGCCTTGTTTGCTGTTTCCCTTTTCACTGACAGAATAGCCAAACCGTTAAGCCTTGCTTGGCTCATTGTTCAGCTTGAGCTTTGAAAAGCTTCTTTCGTTAGAAGCCCCAGAAACACACACTGTCAAAAAAAGTTTCAATGCTACATACACATTGGGAACAGATTCTGTGAGGTCCATTTCCACAATGAACTGTAAGACTTTTAGTGATATCCACTTCTTCTTTTGGAACCCCAGCAAAAAATCCATTCTATTAACATGGAAACTAATTAATATGGAAAATAAGCATTACATTTATATTTTTCATGTGGGCCTCCTAAAAAAAAATACCATTTGGTTAGCGATAAGCGATAAGACCATTCAACACAGAACCCTTGAACAACTTGCAATCATTCCCTTGCAATACAAAACCACCCATTTCCAGTGCAGTTTTTTTTATTATCCTGTGGTTGCTGAGAATCGTGTGGGGATGGTTTAGCGATCGAGATCAGTTGGAATATTTAAGAACCACTACAAGAATATATCATTGAAAAAAAAAATCAAAGCCAAAGATTTTTGGTTTTTTTTAGTGATTATATATTTTTTATTTATTTGTTTATAGATTTTTAACGTGATTATTCCATGTTGATTATTATGATTGTAATTATTTTAATTTTAGATTTTAGATTGTGATTATTTTATTTTTATTTCATTAAATAGTGGTGACCTGTAACAATAATGGGTGTGTCCCAAAAACCAGGTTAAGTGATACCCTAATTAAAAGCGTTTGTATTTTTTACACAACCTTTAGTCTGGATTGCCTTTCTTCGTAAACTAAAATCGGAAATTAGTTCGTGTGAACGAGACAGGGAAATACGTTAGAACGGAATGTGAAATGAACGGTTGTAACTTTTCCACATTTAAACTACTCACCGAAGGACAAAGCAGCTAAATCTAAAGCAAGAAATGTGTCCAAATTTATTCGGACGTATATAAGTTCGACAGGTATAGTCTACGAAATACTATTTAACAAATGTGTCGTTAGCACATTGGTACCTTTTTCACAAGGATCGAGACCTTTTTCACACCTATCGTCGAATGTCTAATGGCGCTTGATATGGTTAGACTAAATCGCCTTGATCGCTTAATAATATTAATTATTTATACGTATCAATTTTCAATTTATACGAATCTTACAATGACTGCTGAATTAGCATTAGAATAAATTTAGGAAAAATCTTTATTGTAGTAAAAAGTAACAAAATTATTTGACAAAATTTACTTATAAAAAATACTGGTTATTTCTTCTACAATGATTATTATTACTTTATCAATTTTATAAACTGAAATAAATGTTATACTTTTTTACAATAACTCGAACATGTGATGAAAGTATTAAGACTAAGGATTAAAAGTGAAAAAGTTCACAAATAGGACTATTAATTAGTGAAACCCTAACAGTTCGATGTCGAAATCATTAGTAATTAGTGTGTATTTTAATATATCGGTATGAAGTACACATTTTACAATTATTGTTATAATTGTGAAATCGAAATCGGTAATCACCGAATTTAACATGGTAAGTAGCTAACCGATTAAGACTATTAATTAGTGTAACAGTAACAGTTCGATTTTGAAATCATCAGTATTTAGTGCGTATTTTAATATATCGGTCTGAAATACACACTCTACGATTATTGTTAAGTATCTACTGCAATATTTACTCTGATCGTTGGTGGTATAAAGTTCAAGATTTTATGATCGGGCCCGGTGCAGCGGTCAGTTTGTGCCTTTAAAAGCGTTTGTTAAAGTGTTCCACGCAGGTAGAATCGATCTCCATAGTAAAATAAACGGTAACAACTTGTTGGGAATCATTGTTTTTTTATGACATTTTAACGACACTTTCGTCAAATAATATTTCGTAGACTATAGTTTTAGTGCGGGAAAATGACGATCGTTTATGACATATTCCGCTCTAACGTTTTGCTCTATCTCGTTCGGTTGAACTAACTTCTTTTTAAGTTCACACAGAAATGCAATCGGGCCATTTATTTATTTTCAGTTTAAATTTCAATTTTCTGTTTTTATAAAACTAAGAACTAAAATTACAAACATAATTTGAAATAAAATGATACCAATGATCCGATTTAATAAATATTTAAAGAAAAATCCTTCTGAAATTTTGTTGAATTATAAAACGGATGGCTGATAAGCATCTCCTTGACGTATTTTTTAAATTTAGCATCATTCGTAGGGGATTATATTAGAGCTTCATTATATTTAAGCTTCATTATATTTAAGCTCCGTTATATTAAAGCTTTGGCATTATTAATAAAGTATATTTTTAGGAGGGAGAAAATGGTAAATTTAATACTAAGTAAACGCAGCTATTGTCTACTTTGCCAACCTTTTGCGGGCTTATATTGACCGAAATCCCCCTAGAAACACAATTAAGAAAGTTTCTTACTTCAAAATTGTACCTATCATATATAATAAATATACCAAGGCGAGGGATTATTATCTTCAGGCAAAACTACCTAACCAAAAAGACAAGATGAAATCAAAGTGGATAATCGCAACGTCGATATTCATATAATTCATTAGTACTTTTTCCCTAACTGATTTTCTATTAGCAAACTGATTTCATAATATTCTCTTTTTAACATATTGCAGCGCGTAGGTCGCTTTAACCCAGTGGTTCTCAGACTTATTTCGTCTACCGCCCTCTTTGAAAATCAATTATTTTTCAGCTTCCCCCATTTTTTTTACTATACAACATCTTAAAAACCACAATGAAATTCATTACTTTAATTCTAAACGAGACTTGTATTTACCAGTGGGAGCAATTAAAACCCTTTATAACGTTAAGAGTAACAGCCCAGTTCCGTAACAGCCGGACAGTGCAGTAACAGAAATAGGGCAGTAGAAATAGGGCACTCCTTCTTGTACCTGGCTGATCAGAACGTAATAACCTGTTATCCATCCCTGGTCATAGCAGCGACTTTTTTTCGTACTCCTTCTCCGTGGAAGCTGCACGATTCTGGAATGCTTTACCCAATAATGTTAGAACAGCCCCCAGCACTTCCTCGTTTAAGGCCAGGCTCAAGGAGCATATAATCCTAAAACCATAAACTAACCAACCCTCCTCTTCCCCCTCCTTTTCGCTTTTTTTCTCTTCCTTCCTCTCCTTCCTTTTCTCTGCGTCTTTATTTAATTATAGTAATTTGTTTTCCTTTTTTTATATCTTTTTCTTTTTCGTTTTCTGTCTGTTTCTTTTTTTTAAATCACTTTAATTTTTAGTATTCTTTAGTGTAGCCAACGTAACAAATTATATTATAAACTCAAGCTATAGGTTAGCTGATAGACCTTGCCGCAAGGCAATAAGCTCGCCTTTTTTATTTTGAAATAAAGAGTTTTTTATATTATTATTATTATTATTAATAATAACGGGCTTATATTCTAGTTCTAATAAATTTCGCGAATCTCACATATTTTCTAAAGATACCTAAAAAACACTCAGGATTGTTGCGAAAGTTGCCTGACCTTGTGCACAAAATGTGTGCGTTGACAATAGCTGTCAAACGCTCTTTACGTAATGAGTTCATTCCGTAATAGAATAGCAAGATTAATGGCATGCGAAATGTGTTTTGAATACAAATGACATTCTAGAATACAATAATCTGTACAGTTTGTTTCTTTTTAGGGGTTCAGTTTAAAACACTAGTCACGCGGAAAATTCCGTTCCGCGTAAAGATGTTCCGGTTCTCCTGAGATGCAGATACGTATAATTTTGTCCATTATGCCTTACGGTTGACCTTTTTTTAAAGTTTGTATTCAGAGGCAAGCAAGTCAGCCGGGACCGCTTTGCAATTAAATATTAGGTGCTTTTATTTACGTGACAGACATAGCCGCTCGGGCGCTAATTTCTATCTCGTTGGCCGATTAGTAGAAGATAAAAAAAAGTAGGTGCTGCTATACAGGGTGAGTTTTAATTAACCGGCATCAGTACGAGCAATCAAGCAACTTCTAATAAAAAATAGTTAAAAATAGTTTAAAAAAATGTTTTAAAAAATGCTCTAAAAAATTATTTTAACCTGTTTTTTTTTTAGTATAAAAAGCATTGGGTGCAGTGCGCTATTTAGCGGTAGGTAAAATATCGCGAATACTGTTTATTCGAAATATTTTACCAGCTTTTGTCAAACTTTTACTATCGCTTGTCAAACTTTTACTCACAAGTTAAATTGTACGAATTCACAAAAAATAATACTTTTTCTTTTTAGTTTTTTTACAAAATTTTATCAAATTTGTATAAAGTAAAGTAAAGTAAAAGGTATTTATTTCCAATACAACCATACAATTGTGTAGGAATGACAGTAATTAATCTTAAATTAGTTACTCAATTTAGACAAGAGATGATATACAATATATAGTTTTAAACTTACCAATTTACAAAAACATAGACTATATGATAACAGTTTACAACAAAACAATTAACGGTAAATAATATGTATTAGATTAAATGGGTAGATACGATGCTATGTATTTTCAAAATATTTTAAGAAGTCGTTATGGGCATACATGTTGATTTTAAGCAGATAGACTCGGATGGATCTCTTGAAAATATCGATGTTTTTAATTTCTTTTAATCTTTCGGGCAATTTATTGAAAAGTTTGAGGCCTAAGTATCGACTAGTCGCCTGGAACTTGGCAGTACGTGCTACGAACGGTTGGAGATACAGGGTTTTATTCCTGGTGTCATGCCGATGTACTTCCTCGTGGGATATGGCCGAGCTCTTATTGCAATAGAATTCGCAAAGAGCTTCTTGAGCAAAAATCGCATATACGGTCAATATCCCTAGTTTTTGGAAGTGTTCACGACATGACTGCCGTGGACCAATACCTACTATCGCACGTATGGCTCTTTTCTGGAGAGTGAATACACTGTTGATGTGTGCTGCATTACCCCATAAAAGAATACCATAGCGCAGGTGTGACTCAACTAGCGCGTAATAGGCCGATATTACTTCAGTTCTCTCCAAACAATTTCTGATGCGTAATAGAGCATAGCAGGCTGACGAAAGTTTTGACTTAACATGCTCTATATGTAGATTCCATGACATCTTTGCATCCAGATGTAGTCCGAGGAATTTAACTGATTCCGCAAGTTCAACCGGGTAGTATTTAACCATTCCGCAAGTACTGATTCATTCATTCAAGGATGGCGGGTAATTAAAACTCAACCTCTATAAAGATCCTCCCAAGCCTAGTCCAATAGCAACAAAATTCGACTCTTGACAGAAATAACTGATAACATTGTAAAATTTGGCATAGATGGTCATTGAGGTGTACTGTTATACATAATAAAAGTCGCCTACTCAATCTTTTGCGCTCAAACCGCCATCTTGGCAAAATATCGATTCGATTCAGAATTTTTCTCTTATATCTTGCTGACTGTTAGAGATACCGGAATTATTCCTTATATAATAAAATAAAGCCTAAAAAATTCTCTCCAAAAAATTACACACATTTTTTATATCATCTATATTATTAATAATAAATTATACTTTATTTTTTTTAATTTCTATTTTTCGGAAAACGTACAGCGTTTTACACATCTAAGGCCAATTAAAAATGTTCATATCCACCGTAGAACGGGCTAGTTGGGTTACAAAATAAAATAAGAAAAAGGTTAAAGTTTTGCCATTCTGTATATTTGAAACAAAATCAACATTTTATAGTAATTAATTCCTAAATAAATAAATAACCAAATATCCCAAAACTTGAATTTTCTCCAGCCCTCGTAATTTTTATTTACTGGCTGTGTACTTGGTCATTTTTATGTTAGTTAAATTGAACGAGCAGCTGTTTAACGAATATTTTCTTTATATCAAGTACATGCAATTCTTTAAACAGTTGCTCGAAACTATATAAACTGGAAAGGTTTTTTATTATTGATTCTCAATAAATGATTCTAAGCGTTGAATTATTCTTGAGCTCAAGTTTAGAATTCTGTACGCGAATTGTAAATAAATTATGATAACAACTTATAGTTCGAGAGTGGAAACTTCTAGGTCGAAAAAAATTGGTTGTGAATTTTATAAAGAAATGAATAACACGTTTAAATTTAAAGCATCATGTACATACAAAAAATACAGAGGCACCGAAGTCATTTGAGGTCGGTAGTTGCGTAATAAATATTTAATAAAAATCCATTTGTAACATCGATTTAAATGAAGTGAAAACATTGAATATGGCGAAAGGCAAACGATGCGATCATTCGACCGATTAATTAAATTCCACCACGTTACTTCCCCAATCGACCGCATTGTGAGACACAAATAGAAGTACTAGAATGGCAAACGATAAATTGTACACTTTTATTACATTTCCACATGATGATTTCAATGAGTTTTCGATGGTGTTTCTCTCCGGATTTTGAGCCTTTATCTACTTTTGTTTAGTGTGAATTTCGAAAAGAATTTGAAAAATCTTACTTACATATAAATTTATATCGGTTTAGTAAAGTGCGAAAAATCAGCACTAGTTAAGGTATCTCTGTTTCTACAATAAAGCCCCAACGCACTTTAGAAGCAGAAATGGAGATAACCAATTTAAATAAAAAATAGTTATGAGCACTCTAGAGAGAAATCCATTATATTTTACAAAGAATTTTGAAAACGAATCCATATTCCGAAATCAATATTCTGTTAATTCTTATAAAACATTGATACTCTCATTGATTATGTATGGCATTAGAATGATTAATGCCATAGTTAGGCGGTGTCGACTACAACGGGCGAACCCGTTGCTCCAGGCTGGTATAACGATATGTGATCGTTTTTTCAGCCGCGGGATTTAAGAAGTAAGAAGTAAGAAGATTTTTTTTCAAAAACCCGATCTGGGTATAGAAATTACACATCTAATGGTATTTATACAAATAAAATTACATTTCCAATTACTCATAAAATTTAAAAAGAGTCTATAAAAAACTAATTCAGAAATTCAATAACAAAGAAAAATGAAAAAAACAGAAATAATGAGAAAACATAGAGAATTAGCAATTCAATAACAAATATATATAAAAAAATAGAAAAATAGAAAGCATCTAAAAAGTTCTACATAAACTACATTTAATAAGGATCAAACTAACATAAAAAGATACGAATAAAATTATCAAAATATTAAAATAAGAAATTTAAATTACAAATATAAAATAAATCAAAAAATAATAATAACAAAAAAAAACTAAAAATATTCAAATTAAAATTCAAATTATGTAAAAATAATCAAAATCAACGTAATGAAATCAGAGTCAGAAAAGTAATAGGTCTACCCTGGACAACGGCGGCTGCAACGTCACCGAAACGTCGGGTGCTACAAATTTCACGCGGTAAATTCGTTTTCTATCCTATTTATAACCATTTGTTTCGTTCGATGAGTCATAGCCTGTCTGAGCAGAAGGTCACTTCTTACAAAGTTTGTCATAAATGGATCGATTCGTAAATTGCGTCTAAAGACGAGGCACTCCTCCGACACGGTATTAGTAGGTACCCTGCCCGAAAGACAGCCAAGAGTAGTAGACAGCGATGGGAAATACTTATATTAAAGGTATTTTTTTTGTTTTTTTTTCAACAATGTTTTTTTTTACTAAAAAACGCTACGAATTAAATCCAATTCCTAATATATTATCTTTATTGGTTTAGTCATTATTTTATTTTTAGTTTTCCTAATCATATGTTATTTAAAAAATCCTACATTTCATAATAATAGTTGTTATATCGTATAACTATCACGGTGGATTATTTTCTTTATAGTTGAACTTGTAAAAATAAGATGTTGAAATAATATGACGCATCTAAGAGTATGATAACTCGTTTTTGCACGACTAACACGTGATCTCGATGAGCATCGCGACCCCAGAGTTCGCTGACGTAACAAAACAGGGCGTGCACGTACGAAAGTGGCACATTCGGGGCGCCTTTAAATCAAACAGACTTGTGAGGCAAAATATAGCAGAGCATGCAGACTCTAACTTACCATTAAGAGGCTAACTCGCTGTAAACCACGAATCCAAGAAACCTAGCTGAAGCTAGCGGGGTTAAAGAGATACCATTTTGTATGATGTTCAAACAGTTTGATGTCGAACGTAAATTAAAATGTATCATATTGGTCCTGGTGATATTTAGAAACATGCCATTTGCCTTATAGTGTAAAAGCCAGCGACAAGAAAGTACAAGAGTTTTGGAAAACTGATACTTTCCGATCAGACAGTATTTTCGCCATAGAATGCCAGGGTACAGTCAGCAGTCCAGATTCTGGGACAACTAAAGCTGGCGTACTAGGAAAGATGTAGTTTTAATTAGTACTCCCAAAGCGTTTCATCATCAGTGATTCAAGCGAAAATTCACCAGTAGACAACGGATGTAATAAATGATGTGTAAGATATGGTCAGATTGCTTTTTAATCGAACGCGTGGCGTCAGCATCTCTATACCACTATATTGCGCCATTGCGACCGTTATAATGCGCTGCAGTTTACTGATGAGTCATAGACCGATGCTTGACGTGTATGGAGATGCTGACGCCGCGGGTTCGAATATGAAGCGGTCTGATCATATTATATTTCGAGTTATTTATTGCATCCAATGTCTACTGATAAATTTTCTGCTTTTCTAAAACACGTTGGGAGTAGGTACTAATTAAAGTTAAAACCTTTTCTAGTACGACAGTGCCAGGTGTCCCGGAATCTGACCTGCTGACTGTAGCCCGGCCTTCTTTGGCCAAAATACTGTTTGATATACAAGTATCAGCTTTTACAAAACTCTTTTTGGTCGTTGGCTCCTCATACTCCTCCCTAATCACGTATGCCATTTTTGATGATAGTGCGAGCATCGTCTGCATATTACAGCAGGTTGACATCTCACGTTGCCCCCAGCAATGTCATTCATGAATACGATAAATAATGTATGTCAAAGGCTAGATCCCTGGGGAACACCCCGGACCTACGATTTTTCCGAGCCGAAGCAATGACTTGTCATTGTCGCTCAGCATTTGAGAAAAAAAAAATAATTCACGAAATAAATATACTCGGTGGGATTTCTTGCGAACGGGAATATAGAACATTTAAATAAATTTGCACTCCTTATTACCTATTCGCTAATAACTTGTCCTTATATGTGACATTAATATAAAATACATACAACCAAGACAAAGCACAAGCCAGACTGTAATTTAATCTTTAATCCTTTAGATCCGAGCAAATTTTACTATCTAACCTTGCTACAGCTTTACACACCGAGCTTTTGATTTTCGCAGAAGGATCTATCAACACATCAACCAATAATTATAGTGATTTGTTTTAAAGAGTTATATTATCAACTGATAATAAAGAAAACCGAAGGGAATTACTCGCACACATAATCAGCCACATACATACCGACCATCGCTCGACTTTCGGCCGTTCGAGTTTTTTCAGCACCATCCCATTCTGTCTATAACGTAGATTTTTTCTAGACGCTACGGGAATTCCCCTGGAGGAAAGTTCCGAAATCAAATGAACAATTAATAGTAGGCGAGTTGGTGAAATCAGTTTTTTCAAACACTTGAATTTGGCGTCTTCGGGACATTGCCACCCGGGTACACAGCCCCCCCCCCCCCACTAGATCTGTCGCTTCTGGAGAATACTAAACAAAACATGCCCACGTCGGACGAATCAATACCAACTTCTGTCTCTGCTTTCTATGATCAAGAAAGCATGCTGTAAGTTTTCGGGTAGTATCATCAAACCTGTTGTCTAATTGCCGGGAAAGTCTTGGGTTGACACAAACGTTTTTGTTTTTACAAGCTTTTATTTACATAAACTTACACATAGCTTTTATTTACAAACCTTATTTACTAAAACAGTATGTTTGTTTAGGTCAAATCTTGCAAGCTAAATTAAAACCACTTCCTCTTATCCTATGAACTTTTACAGGTTGGTTCAGTTCCGATGACAATGCGTTTTTGTGGTAAGCATGACCTGATTCTAAGACCAGGATCGGCTCTCGACGAGGCTACTCTTCCACGATCAACAGCACAGACAGACAATTTTGTATACGCATTCAATTATGATAGTCCGTTAAAAATTTCACCATGATATGGCTGCTGCACCCAGGGTTGGCTACCGACGAGGGGACTCCTCAACGGTCAATAGCACAGAAACGAAATTTTGTATACTTATTCAATTATGATAGTCCGTTCTAAGTTACACTATGGCATGGCTGCTGCACTCAGGTTGGCTCGGGATACAGAATTGCTTGTTTTTTTAAAATGTGCTTGTTTTTTAAAAGTGTCTTAATTATTAACCTATGAAAATAAACTATTAATGATTGAATTAGATATTTTTTCATAGTTTGTATGGGGAGCAAGTCATGGTCTTAAAATCGTGTAAACACACCGAGCACTCAAAATATATTTTTTTACAATATCGCAAGTCTTTTATTTTTTATTTTATTTATTTAGGTAAGTAACAGCATGAACTTATAATTAGATACATAATTCTTAAAAAAAACATATAATTATGCTGATTGTAACTTACGCCGTTCGAAATGATTTGAAAAATATTTACAACCTAAATTATGAAACAAAAAATACATCCGTAAATATTTATTAGTTGAGAGAAAATGGATCCATACCGCGCGGAAACAGATGACAGTTCTCCCGACGCGTTTTTAGACGGTCAGTGTAACTTTACCGAAAATGTAACTTTGCCGGGAAAACTCATCGTCCAAGTCCAAACGTCAAGGAGTCGTCCCCACCAACCAAAAAAAAATGTCAAATGACCGCAAAAGTTGTAGAGTTAATCGCAAACATATAAATCATACTTATACAACATAAATTCAACATAAGTAAATGGGAATACATATATTGAGATGTCAACCACAACGGGCGAACCCGTCACCGCAGGACGTTTTAACGATTCATCGTTCTATCGACCGTGCAGTGAGCGTAGAAGACTTAGGACATAACAAATCCGACGTCTAGCTACGCCACAACCCGTTAGAGACCAACGCCTTACCGCGAGTAGCCAGGTATGTTACCTGGCGGGCGGCACTCGCGCCCTAACTACCAATTGTGACCAGATTTCTCCGGTCTCTCGATTGGTTCCGAGTTCGAGGTCGCTTGCGCGGTCCTCTCCCTTACGAAGCGGTGAAACGGAGTATACCGAATCTATCGCGGACCAAGGCGTCCTTTGCCCGACTCTGAACCGGGATCAGATGGCCAATGGTCATTTCAAGAGCAGTCGCCGTAAGGTAGACAACCACCCCCGCTCTATAGGAAACAATACAGATCCCAGACTCCCCCGATTGTTAGTCGGAGAGCACAATCGATTGGCTTGCGCCGCTCGGTGCGCAGACCGTCCAGGAGCGCCAGAGGATTGAATTCCCAGGGGAGACTGGTTGACCCAGTGTCCTACCCAGGCTCGCACCCCATGCGTGGAGGCCATCGGATGGGTGTTGACCCGTGAGTGTGACCGACCCTGAAAACAGAATGGGTCTTCGTGGCCAACTCAGCAAGGGCCCATTAGCTCCCTGGGAATACATATATAAGTTATATTATATTTATACATACATATTACATATCAATAATTACAAGCAGTTGTCGCTGCTGCTTCAAGGGCGGTTCGTACTGCCGATTTGAAGCTAATTTTGTTTCTACTATAAATGTCAAGCCCTGTGAATTTATCATTATTCGTACGTGGCAATCGGTTAAGCATTGAATTGCGCGTGTAGTTAGGATGTCGTCTCGGGGGCTCGAATAACTGTATAGATCGGGTCTTACGTTGCGGCACCTTCAGAACGATGCTCGAAACTATATATGGGCTATCCAGCGTCCCATTGACGATGTCATGTAGCGCAGTCATATCCGCAGCAGTTCGCCGATCCTCAAGCGACAACATATTTATTTATTTCTTTTATTTATTTATTTAGTAACACATCTAGTAAACAATTAATGTCATATTTGTAAGTAAGATGTTAGCAAGAAATTGATGCGACATTATTTTTAATGTTTGACACAGTCGCCTAACTAGGGCTAGGCCTGTTCTAAGGCAGATTTTTAATGACTATATACTAAGTGTGCACTGTGAACTTAAACTATAGTTAGTAATTATTTTTAAATCGACAAATATGAAACTACACATATTTAGCATATACAAATATAGATACTCATATACATCTATAGATAAAATATATATCCATATATGCACACATACACATACATATATGTATACGAAAATAATAATAAAACTAAAATAAATAAAAATAAAAAGTAAAATAATACACATATATAAATCAATTACATATTGATGTAACGTTTACATACCTATAATAGTCATTTAAAACTAAATACTAAGTACTAAATACTATCATTCAAAATACAACAGTCAGCAAATTCCTTAAACCGGCCCTACAATACAATACAATACAATACAATACAATCAACTACTCCAGTAGATAGGCATTCCTACACTTGGATGCGTCACAAAATTAAATGCTAAAAATTTCATTATTATAAACATAACTATCGTGATAGTTGTCATGGCTGTAATATTATATTCAATATTACCTACATACAAATAATCAAAATATGCTAATGTGATGAGTCAGGGAGAATAATATATTAAAATAGAAATGCAAATTCTATGTAGAATAATCAAAAAATATATATTTTATTTCCAATCCAGCAATATGCCATCGTATTTTTAAAAAAAAAATGAATTTAATTATATGAAAATTAGAATGTCAGCTATCATAATACCATTATGTTTAAAACTTTACGCATTTCATTAATCATCAACATGGAAAATAAACTCAGAATTTTCAAACTCCCTTATACCATAAATTGGGTTTCTTACCAAATTATGTATAATTATCTTTTTAAATTGGTCCTCTCCAAGGCTTTTCATTTGCTCTGGAATCTTATTATTGAAGGACAAATTTTGGTGAATAAAACTGTTTCGCACTTTGCTAAGTCGCTGTCGGTTTATGTGGAGATTGGATTTATTCCTCGTATCGTGATGATGAAAATCAATATTTACCGGAGCTTCTGTTAGGTGTCTACGAGCGTACATAATATTTTGGTAGATGTAAGAAGAAAATAGAGTCATTATTCCTGATTTTACAAATAGCGGCTTATAAGAACTTCTTGGTGAGACTCTATATAAACTGCGTACCGCTCTTTTCTGGAGGAGAAAAATTCTTTTTGAGTTTAGTGCCATTCCCCGAAACAGTAGGCCATACGTTATTAGGGAGTGGAAATATGCAAAATAAACGTATTTAGCTGCTTCAAAACCGCATAAACTTCTTATCTTTCTAATGGCGAATTGCATATTGGCGAAATGGAACTGCATATTTTTTTACTGAGATCATTTAAGTGATCAGACCATTGTAATTTTTGATCGATTTCTAATCCGAGAAATTTCGTGGAGGAGACATTTTCTAGTTGGTCCCCCATCTCCAACAACCAATCGGTTAGTGATTTTTTAAAAGTGGATGTGTTCTCACTACTTTTAATTTCTTCGGGAAGATTGTTGTACATTCTAGGGCTAATGAACGTGAAATGGCGCTAGCCAAATGCTGTAACATTTCAAATTAAAGTAAAATTTTCTATTATAAGAAAAGTTATCACGGGAATTTCAAGTTGTTATCAGTATCGATTTTCTATATTAATTCATGTAGCGTTTAGACCAGGAACCTACGCATATCTAATAACATACGCATACTTTCCAACTCTGTAGCGTTATGTCTTATGTAATAGAAAGTAGATGTATGTAGTGTAACTAAATTGTCGGTTATAATCGATATTTATTCATATAATTGCGGTTCGTTTTCAATAATCGCTTAATCACCGGAAGCTCAACAAATTATCGCAAACAGTATTAGCATGACGAACCAGTTAATTTAATTGAAAATTGAAACAAGCTATGCACCGATAAATTTAATGTAGTTAGAAAGAACTTGGGTCTGATGTACATTTAAATTAGAACCTTAACGGTTTAGCGCCAACTTAATCTTGTCTGGTTTATATGGGAGTTAATGGGCCCTTGCTGAGTTGGCCACGAAGACCCATTCTGTTCAGGGTTGGTTTAACTCACGGGTCAACACCTATCCGACGGCCTCCACGCATGAAGTGCGAGCCTGGGTAGGACTCTGGCCTTATGGTCAGTTTCCCCTGGGAATCAAACTTCTGGCGCTCCTGGACGGTCTGCGCACCGTGCGGCGTAAGCCAATCGACTGTGCACTCTGACTAACAACTTGGGTTGTCGACTACAACGGGCGAGACCGTCACCACAGGGAGTTTTAACGATTAGTCGTTCTATCTCCCTGGAGTGAGCGTAGAAGACTTTGGACAAAAACAATCCGCCGTCTAGCTACGCCACAACCCGTAAGAGACCAACGCCTTACCGCGAGATAGCCAGTAATGATTACCTGGCGGGCCCGACCCTCGCGCCCTTACTTCCAATTGTGACCAGATTTCTCCGGTCTCTCGATTGGTTCCGAGTTCGAGGCCGCTTGCGCGGTCCTCTCTCTTACGAAGCGGTGAAACGGTGTATACCGAATCTATTGCGGACCACAGCGTCCTTTGCCCGGCTGTCACCCAGGATCGGATGGCCGATGGTCGTTTCAAGAGCAGTCACCGTAAAGTCCGCAACCACCCCCGCTCTTTAGGAAACAGTACAGCTTCCAGACTCCCCCGACTGTTTGGGAGCTAACGGGCCCATGATGAGGTGGCCACGATGACCCATGTGTTCAGGGTCGGTCACACTCACGGGTCAACACCCATCCGACGGCCTCCACGCACGGGGGGCGATGGGCACGCGACAGGGGGTGTAGGATGGGCAGCGACAATTGATCGTTCTGTCTCACCTCAAGGGAGACAGAACGATCAATATCGTTAAAACTTCCTGGGGTGATGACCTCGCCCGTTGCAGTCGACAACAACTGACGCTTTTCACGCTATTTCAAGTAGTCTAGTATAGCAATATTCAAAAGTGAAATGCACGGTGGGCCTAATATAATAATATTGTTAGGTACTGTAAACGTTGCTGTGCTCTTTTATAAGATGACAAAACTGTTCTGTGGAGCATAAGTAAATCAATCGCAAGACCGGAATCGCCGCCTGGGGACCGTTCGTTAAAAAAGCGCTGATCTGACACCGATGTGCCCATCCAGTCGTAATTTTTTGCTGGCTGTTCTGTGAAGCGGGCGAGCAGCCTACTTCAATTGTGTCCGTTTAGTTACGAGTAAAAACCCGAAGAGATAATAAATTTGCATCAAACTATCGAAATTCTAATTCAGTTTTAGCTCAATGTTAAAACATACTCAACATACATGTTTAAAAATATGTAAATAATTGGTGCACCTAAGTTTTATTAAACTATAATTTCTAACATTTGATATATGGTTTGTCTGTCATGATTCGATAACCATTTCTTTATTTTATTTTTGAATTCTCTAAATGTCAAATTCATTTTTATTTCCATATTGATCAGATTGTAAAATCTCGGCGTTATGAATAAGAAATGTCTTTGTCCAAATGATGTTTTAATCCTGGCTATTAAATTTGAGTTATTGTCCGAAAATAGCTTTAAGAGGGAAGTTTTAAAAAAAAGTTTGCCTAAAATCAAGGACTTGAGCTTTTTTATAAAATTCATTAGTGGGCTGGCAATATGGTCTACGAAGAATAATTTTTAATAAAAAATTATGCGCAACTTCCAATGGCTCTAGCAGGGTTTTACCACATCCACCCCATTCAATTATGCAATAAGTAATAAGCGATTGAATTTGATAAGGCCTTGAATGGCATTAAAACAAAAACATCAATGGATATCTGGGCACACTCGATTAAATTAATAAAGAATATAGCACCAACGATTTCCAACACCTTGAGGTCTATTTTTAATAATTGTATGAAACAAGGTGTGTTCCCAAATTTAATGAAAATAGCAAAGATAGTACCAGTCTTTAAAAAAGGGAACAAAACTGATCCTGAAAATTACAGGCCAATTTCACTGCTTCCAGCTTTCTCCAAAATTTTCGAAAAAATTTTATTTAACAGGCTATATCTATTCGCAAATAAATTCGATATACTAAATAAATATAAATATGGTTTTAGGAAGAACATGTCCACCACCTCGGCGATTTCGGAGATGGTAAATTTCATTACCGACACTTTTGAAAATTCTTCCCAACCCGTGGCAGTTTTTTGTGATCTGTCCAAAGCGTTTGATTCGGTTGACCACGAAATACTGCTCAATAAATTAAACAGTTATGGGATTCGGGGCAAAGCCAATAACATGATGAAATCCTACTTAACAGGCAGGTCACAGGTAGTAGAAATAGATGGATTTAGATCTACACCTCAACCGATAACCTGCGGAGTTCCCCAGGGATCGATTCTTGGTCCATTATTATTTTTATTTTTCATTAATGATATAGGCAATTGCTTGCCCGCCTACACCAAAACCTTGCTCTATGCGGATGATACAAGTTTCCTGTTTCACGATAACAATCTTAACGACCTAATGACCAATGCCAATCATGCGTTAAACCTAGCAAGTTCATGGTTCACAGAGAATAATCTCTTGCTTAATGCAAAAAAAACCGTAACTATGCACTTCTCCTCAAAATATAAATCGTCTGCTATACCATTCAATATAACTCTAAACAACAGTACTCTAGAATTAAGCAAATCGACAAAGTTCCTAGGTATCATGATCGATCATCATCTTAGCTGGAACATCCATATTAATGAACTATGTAGTGCGCTTTCTTCGGCAATATATGCAATAAAAAAGATTAAATTCTTAGCTGGTGAAATCGCTGCAATAACTGCGTATCATGCCTGTTTCCATTCTAAAATGACTTATGGTATACTGATATGGGGGAATGCCACAGACAGTTCTAGGGTTTTCATTTTACAGAAAAGTGCATTGAGAGCAATTGCAGGAGTATCCCGTGACACGCACTGCGAACCATATTTTCTTAAGTACAAAATACTGACTTTTACGTCTGAATATATTTTACAATGTCTACTATATGCTAAATCAAATATTAACGAACAAGAGGTAAACGGGAATATGCACTCCCACAATACACGCAGACGTGATGACGTTATCCTGCCTAAAGTACGCCTTACGCAGACACAAAAGTCCTTTGGATATTTGAGCTATAAGCTCTTTAACCAGCTACCACTCTCCACAAGGAAGATGGAAACAAAGGCGTTTAAAAGATTTATAAAACAAAAGCTGCAATCCACACATGCTTTCTATAAGCTGGGTGATTTTTTTGAGCATGCCAATTCTTTGAAATGGGAATAACATTAAAATATGTAACTTTCAGGTACCTCATTTTAGTTTTTATTATTTAATTATAATATTATGAATTTAATATTTAATATGTAGATTACAATGTGTAATGTAACATACCTGATCATATACATACGTTGTTTTTTTCCAATTTTGTTTCGATACTTCCAATTGTGTGATTATTTTTTGTATAAAGTGCTTGATGACTATTAATATTCTTATAATAATAATCTATTTTATATGTATACTCATGTACATGGATTCAGCTCTATTATTTTTTTTTAAAAAAAATATTTGTCTGTCGTGTAAAGCCGACTTTAGTCAATGCTATTGTTGAAATAATATTTATGCTTAAATAGTTTTATATCTACATATAAACTGACGAATTCTAATATGCGATAATTAGCTTTAATTCCTAATTCATGCTGTTATTGTATATTTTGAATAAATAAACTGAATACTGAATACTGAATACTGAAATTCACATAAAGCATAATAAACAGTTTTTAGTGTTTTGGAATCCAGAATATTCCTCAGTTCTTTGAAAACATACCCAAGGATTCGCACCTTAATACCAGATTTGGTCGCATTTTTTCGTCCTCCAATATGTTAGCGGTTCCGAAGTCTGAAGATGACATAGCAAAGAATACATACCGAATGTTATGATAGCTTCTTTGAAAGCAGCTTACTTTGCGTACAGGTGTATGATATTTATACGAAAGCTATAGACAAATCAGAAAATGATACTGAGGTAACTATCTGCTAGAGTTTTTAAACATGCAATATTTTTAAGTAGTGTCAGCCAGGTACTTATCATCCTGCCTACATAGCAGTTAGGCGGTGTCGACTACAACAGGTGAACCCGTCATCCCAGGCTGGTATAACGATGTGATTGTTTTTTCGGAAAAGGAATAAGCGTAGAAGACTAAGACAATGGACAATCCACTGTCTAGCTCCGCCAACTAGCCTGCGAGAGACCAACACTTACCGCCCGGCGCCAGGGCGGTAGGACGTCTCCGTCAAGAATTACCCTTCTGGATACCTCCTTTCTCCCGACTGGTGACAGGATCGAAGTCCCTTACGCGGCATCTACCTGCTGTAATTTAGCGGCGATTCAGTTTGAATCTATTGCGGACCAAAGGCATCTTTTGCCAGGATCTGAATTCAGGATCAGGTAGCCTAATGGTAATTTCAAGAGTGGTTGACAGGTCAACGTCCAACCCCGCTGTTTAGGAGACAGTATATTTCCAAAGTCTTCAGACTCCTTCAGCAATTAGCCAGAGTGCACAACCGATAGGCGTCGCCGAACGGTGCGCATACCGTCCAGTAGCGCCGAGGGGCCATCCCACCAGGAGAAACCGATCCACCAACCGCGGGGCCTGAGACTTGAGAGTCTTACCCGGGGTAGCCTTCCACGAGAAGAGGCTTCTGAATAGGAGTTAAATCGTGAGTTGGGCCGATCCGAGAACAAATAGGATCTTATCCGTGATATACAACTAGTATATCATGGTAGGGTATTCGCTAGTTCAAGGGCTACATTCCCTACATTCCCTATCCACCCATCCAGGTCCAGTGACCACTAAATTAACAATTGTGATCTAACTATATTACGCACACACACCCGCACTAAATCATCACATGAATAAGCACACGAACACATACCGGATATCGCGGAAACTTGCATAAAAACATATTTTTGTCTTTTCCGCCGAATGTGTCGATATTAGGTTATGTAAATAGTAGCGAGACACGCACTATCGTGCTAGGTAATACTATTGCTAGGTGCGAACTGCATAAGAGACGTGCGAAAGAAACATTATGATGAATAAATAAGAAAGAATTCTTATTTTGGGCTAATTGCGCGACATTTACATACGGCGAGCCATCATCATCAGTATGTCCTCAAACGTCTTGTTCGCAGAGATACAGTTATTTAACATTATGTGGTTAGACATTTGACTTAGAAGTTGCCAACTACTGCAGGCGAACCCGCCACCCTAGGAATGTATAGCGATATATAGTCCAACGCCTTACTGCGAGGCACTGGAAAGGGAATACTGCGGGTCAGCTTTACGCCCTCACTAGCAGATGTGGTCGGATTTCTCAGTCCTCTAGCCTGGTAGCGGATTCAAGAGTCGCTCACGCGACCTATACCAGACATAAGCGGTAATTTAGTTTCATTAAATAGCGGAACGAAGCGCCCTTTGCCCGTCAGGTCGAAAACTACCCCCCGATCTCTAGGAAACGTACGTCTCCAGATCCCCCCGTTTATTCGCCGGATGGCCAGCGTGACTAGCAAATCGGACAGAACACCAACCGTCCAGTTCCCAGTTCCATGTTCCTCCGGATACGCAAACTTCCGATCCCAAACGTCTCCGACTGCAGTTTACAGCCTGCCTGACAGCAGCCCTGATGAATCCGGAACCCCATCTACGAGGAGGCTTCCGGATGGGAGTAAAACCATGAGTAAGATAGGCCAAGGTGACATAAAATTGGCCAACACTGTTCACATCTCCAATCGTTCTTCTTAACTACTAAAGTAGTGATATACACGTTAAAACTGAGCATAAAATTACAACGGGATGCTCCGCAGTCCCTAAACACTATGCGTAAAACCGAAACTTTTTTGTCCGACACCTATCTTTATAGGGCCCAAAATTTATAACCAACTGCAGATATATAAAGTCAATTCAATGAAATCGTATAATTTCGGAATTTCCCTGGCAGAGACATTACACACACTGAGTGCGCGTTCATGCGTTTCAAAATCAAATGAACAATCGATAGTACGACGCCCCCTGCATAAGTTTTTTCAAACACATGATTTTGACGCCCCTTAAATTGGCGCCCGGGGCAGTTAGCCCGGTTTACCCCTCCCCCCCCCCTCTTGATCCGGGGCTGGAGTGATCATCTAGATGCCTTGGTCGTTTCTTTCCAGTTAGAGCTCATAGAATTTGACAACTTTTTATTATAAAATAAAATGTAATAGTATTGTATTTTTACGTTTAGCATGCGTCTATCTATTCCTACTCTCCTCTGTCCATGGTGCAAGATTCTGGAACGATCTCCCGGAAAATATACGAAACTCGCTTTCTTAACCATTATTTAAGATTCACGTCAAAGATTATTACCTTTCTAAGAAGTAACCAGTTCAACCGTTTCTCTCCTCTTCCTATCCCAATATCCTCTCCTCGGAAAAACTTAGTTTAGATACATATACTGGTCTGTATTTTATGCAGACGAATCTAATCATCTTTATTTCCACAATGCGCGCATGTACCACTGTGATTAGGTTAGTTGTAAGATATTGCCATGTGGCAATAAGCTCTATTGTTTGTATTATTCTTGCTCTCCTGTTTGTACTTCTCTTTTATTCTTAATTAAATTAAATTTTATTAAATTTGAACTATAAATATATTTATTTATTACATAGATATATATTTTATAAAATTGGTATATCTATGTGTATATACAGGTGGTGGGTCCAAATAATTTATTGCTAAAAAAAAACATTTAATTTCTTAAATTGCATAAAAATATGCACATCTATAGACGGGCCAAATTATCGCCTAGTTAGATGTGCTATTGGCAGGAAAGGTCATGTAAGATGTGTTAAACCTCCCTATATTAATTATTAAATAATTTGTATAATTATTATAAGAAGCAACCGTTACATTATCAATGAACTGTACACCTAATCATAAGTATCTCAATAAATAAAAATAAAATAAATAATAAAAAATAATTAAGTGCAAATAAAGAGTATATTTATTACGAGTATTATTTATTACGAGTATATGCGTATACCACTTATTTACTTTCAATAATAACTTTTCATTTCCATTTTCCACATCAATTTTGATTTGTGAAATAAATTAATAACTACAGAGTACGGTTTATCAAATATAAACTAGTATTTAATTTAGTGTTGCTTTTTGAGATGACGAAATAGACAAATTTTTGAATCGAGGTCCATGCGCTATTGGCTGACATATTAACCGGATAGCATAGATGTTGTAATACGCAGTCAAGTCTGAGAATCGCACATCTATATGGATTAGGTAACGTTATTATGACGGTACGTTTCTATTTGGCTGTCAAATTGCTATATCTTAAATAACACCCGCTGCGAGGCGCGGCGCAAACACTTGAATGTTGACACGAAAAAAGTAACACGAACATGTGGATACAGATGACGCACTCCGACACTATTTTCAAAAGACAATCCACCAGCGTGCGTCTGGACCAGGTGTATAGTGTACTAGATTTTTGAAATAACCTCATTTGACTTTTACGGCCCACCAACCGACGAGGAGGTAAAGTATTGTGAAAGCACTATTTTTCTTTCTAGATGTAGACGGATATATACATCTTGTCACCCCCTTCCCCCCCCCCCCCCATTCGAGACGAGTAGGACAATTTTCAGACTGAAGTCTGTTTGCGTGTCTGTCTGTCAGCGTATGTGTGTGTGTGCATTCCTCCACGATAACGTCCAAACGATTCATCCGATTGTGTTGGAATTCGGCATGCAGGCGTCATTTGGTCATGGCAAGAGTTCTAAAGTTGTTATTGAAATCGGTTCACCAGAGGGCGCGCACTTCATACCTCAATCTAGAAATATTGGAATGTAAAGTCTTCCATTAATTAATAAGGCCCCTAAAAGCGTCGAAGCTTGCGATGCGTGGATCATTAGAAATTCGAATTCGATCATTAGAAATTCGAGATGACGCGCGTTTGAAAATAATAATAATAATAATAATAATAATAAACTCTTCATTTGCACTTAATTCGTATACAAAAAGGCGAGCTTATTGCCACATGGCAATGCGGCAGTAAGAAAATGAACAGAAAGAGAATACGCGCCAACAGTAGAATTTCATCCTATTTTGGGAATGTAGCCGAACCGTGCCAACCTTATGATTTGAGTTACGTAGTGAATGATTTCATTAATTTTATTAGCCCAAAATGACAATTTGCTATGTTAGTAATCCGGAAACAACGTATAACATATAAAATCGTTATCAGTTGCAAGCACCCACGCGTGCCATTATGCTAGAAAGAGAACGACTCTAAATTAGTTTGCTAATAGAAATGCGATTAAGAAAAAAAACCGATTGTAACCCCAAAACTGTCCCGGCAAGTAGCCAAGGACTTAAGCGAATATTTTGAAGAAGATGTCCGGGGAAGGAGGTTATAGATATATAGATAGAGATCCTTTTTTGCACATTTTAAGAAACAAAAACATACAAAAGGCGGACTTATTGCCTAAAATACAATATCTTTCAGTCAACCTTCGTGGAAGTGTAAGAATTTAGGTGCCAAGAGATAAAAATTACCAAAAAAAAGAAGAAGAAAAAACTTATTACATAACAAAAATTAATCAAGTAACAAAATGCCACTTTTAAATATAATTATGATTTGGAATATTTGCAAGGAGCGAAGGATAGGAGAGGATGAAATGAGAGGTAGGATAAATAGGATTTTAGGGATATGAAATGCTTTTTCAGAGAAACTTGAAAAGTAGAAATCGTTGGTGCGTTTGACGGGATTTGACGGGAGCTGGTTCCATAGTCTGGCTGCATGAACTGTGAAGGAATAAGTAAAAAAGGAAGAATTATGAGTGGGAGTCGCAATTTTACTATCCTGACTGGAACGGAGTGGAAGAGCATGGCTTCCTAAGTGATTGAACTTTTCGGCTAGGTAGGAGGGAGCGGTAGGATTGTTGAGGATGTTATAAAGAAGGAAAATAATATGCATGTTTCTACGTTCAAGTATTCGAAGCCAATTTTTTTCGCATGGAAGATATACCTAATGCATACATTTTGCAACCGCTCTAATTTGGCATTGTCTAAATTGTCATTTCATTTTCTGTTGTGCTCATGAATTTGAATGTATATGTATATATCTATAAAAACATGCCGACACACTAAGTCAATCCAATTAAAATCTAAAATTACACAACATTTACTTCAACTTGGTAGAAATGAGATGGAAAAGGCAATAAGTCATATTTTAAAGTAAAGGTCTGCATTATTATTATTATTGTTTCACTACACTTTATATTTTAATACTATTTATTATTTGTTCTACAAACTTCATATTACGACATTTTATATTAATATTTATTTTCAGGACCATGCTATATCAATATTTTAAATATAATTATAACTTCAATTTGAATTTGCTTATCTATTTTATATTTTATCATATTTTGTATTTTTCATTTTAATATTATGTGCACATGAATAAATCTTTGCCATACATAGAGTTTTCCTTGGTACGGGCTATGGCATAGTTAGGCAGATTCTGCAACTAATACAATTGTAAATGTATGTTTTTGAATGAATAAAATTATTATTAAAAAATAAAAATAAACGAGGGAACTCCTCAACGGTCAACATCACAAACACGACATTTTGTATATGACGCATTAAATTATGATAGCCCGTTCTAAGTTTCACTGTGAATTACCTGCTGCAATTATTAAAAAAAAAAATGAAATAGTTTTTTTTTGTTAAAATTAAAAAAAAAAATATAATAATATGATCAATATTAACTCACGGCAGCGTAGTGTAGGTCGACTGTCAGTTACGTAGTCCCCGCTTATCGACTTCTAGATGGGAGCTCGTGCACACGTTCAACGCAAACTTGCCGAAATAAAAAAAACACCAACGGTAGAAGTGCAAACATTTAAGATTTCACCGAAATCACTATACGCGCTCGGGCACTTTCACCTGGCGTACTCGCTAGCTAGATCCAACACCTCACCTTATCGCTCGCCTCTCTGAACACCGGAACGAAACTGACATAAAAATAATGATAAATAAATAAATAGTTAAAAAAAAACACTAAAAACACGCTTTAGTTTTCAATATATAATAGGTTTTTTATAACCTTGAATACTGATCGTGTTCAAAGTCCATTACATGACCTTTCTCACAAGTGCAAACACGACTATGATACGATATTCCATCATGGAATGCCAGTTCCTGTCTTCCGGCTTCATCATCAGACCTTGAAACTTAATCGTGGTCAAAGTTCATTACAAGACCTTTCTAACAAGTCCAAACACGGCTATGATACGATATTCCATCATGGAATGCCAGTGCCTATCTTCCGGCTTCATAATCAGACCTTGAAACCTAATCGTGGTCAAAGTCCATTCCAAGACTTTTGTAACAAGTCCAAACACAGTATGATACGATGTTCCATCATGAAGTTCCAGTTCATATCTTCAGACTCCATCATCAGATCAGTTCGACAGTACCATATTATTATATTGTCATCAGAACTACATATAGCTGCCAATTTTCATGACGCTACGATCCTTGGAAGATGGTTAAATTAGTTACCTTAGTTTCTATTACATAGTTACATACAGGTCGACCAAATAAAAGCCTGTTAAAAACTTCGGATTCCATTAATCGGATGAATACACGGTGACACGATCGCTGATCAAACTATAGCAGTGAGATAAGAGATACCCTGACCCAGACACCTGTTTAACCATTGATGTGCTACTTCAGTATATAGTTGTCTTAAAAATCTGATAGCGAAGGTTTCGTGCAGCTTAAGAGCCGTATTACAAAATAGCGTAGGTATTCTTTTAAAATGAGTTGAAAAAATGAACGCATTTTTTTTGGATGTAACTATAAAAGATAGGATAAATAAATAAATAAATAAATAAATAACTATTCAACCCTGGGAGAAAAACCGCGGCACTGAGCGCTCTTCTCTTGCGCAAGCAAATATATACACAATTTCTAATTGTTTTTTGCAGTGTTTTCTCCTTTCTAATGACAATAATTTATATTATGTCGTATTGCTAAAAGAGTGAACTTTAATATAGTATAAGTATTATATAAGAATCTTATTTTATTTCTGAGAAAATTAGAATGATACAGGAAGATTTTTTTTTTAATTTTGTGTAATTGTAAGTAATGTATACCTTGGATATGTGGTCAAAAAACGAAAAAATAAAGCCGTAGTGTACATCAAGAATACATGACGGACATAAAAAAAAATAGTATACGGTTTTCGTTGTAGTGATATTACTGTATTAAGGAGCTCAAAGTTTGCCTTCCGAGCGTTTTACGAATAACGACTTTCGGAAAATGGGCTGAATAAGTAAATAATATTCGTTACATCTAAAATTAAAGGCCGCTATGGTCAACATCAAGAAATGGTCCAGGTAATTCAGTAATTAAAGTTTGTAGAAATCTCTTTATTTCTTGGAATTCGAACGCCAAAAATCCACTTTTCTTGCCTTTCTGGAAAAAATATGTGAACGGGCTCTTAAGCCATAAGATCCAATGTGTTCGCGGGTCGGTTTAACCCACGGTTCAGCTCCTATTCAGTAGCCTTTTCGTGTGGAAGACTACCCCGGGAAGGACTCTCGCGTCCCAGGACTCACGGTCGGTGATCGGTTTCCCCTGGGGGATTGCCTCTCGGCGCAACTGACCGGTTTGCGTTCCGTGCGGCGATAGCCAATCAGTTTGTGCACTCAGCCAATAAGTATGGAAATATGCTGTAACCTAAAAAGCCGGAATAGATTTTGACAAGTCGTCTTCCAGTCTTGAAATGACCAGTCGGTTACCTGATCCTGAGTTCAGAGCAGGGGAAAAAATTGTCATGGTCCGCGATAGATTCAAACTGAATCATCACTAAAAATACGGCAGGTAGAGGTCCGCGCAAGCGATTTCGAAGCCGTGATAGGTCGCAGATATCATAATGGTTAATTTCAGACGGAGATATCCTGTCAAAACTGGTAGCCAGGTGGCGAGGTGGTCCGCTGATCACTATCGTTAAAACTTCCTGGGATTACGGGTTCGTCCGTTGTAGTTAACACCTCTAAGTGTCTTAAGAATCTGATATTTCCGTGCAGCTTGGACCGATGACCCGTTTGTTACCTTGAGTCCTTACGGCGACTGCTCTTGAAACGACCATCGGCCATCCGATCCTGGGTGAGCAGCCGGGCAGAGGACGCTGTGGTCCGCGATAGATTCGGTATACACCGTTTCACCGCTTCGTAAGGGAGAGGACCGCGCAAGCGACCTCGAACTCGTAACCAATCGAGAGACCGGAGTAATCTGGTCACAATTGGAAGTAAGGGCGTGAGTGTCGGCCCGCCAGGTAACATTCCTGGCTTTCTCGCGGTTAAGGCGTTGGCCTCTTACGGGCTTGTGATGTAGCTATGTAGATGGTGGACTGTTTTGTCCTCACGTCTTCTACGCTCACTCCAGGGAGATAGAACGACTAATCGTTAAAACTTCCTGAGGTGACGGGCTCGCCCGCTGTAGTTGACAACCCAAGTTGTTACCTTGAGTTGGCTTAAATCACGGTTCAGCGCTCACCCGGTAGCCTCCTCGAAGAAGGACTAATCTAGAAAGGACTCGTTGGACTCTGCCTGCGGCTGTAAGCCCTGTCGTGGCCCAGTCTAAGCCCAGTTGATGGAATCGGATGTTCCAATCTCAAAGTCTCAATCTCTAAACTTGCTCAGCATTGTTAGTGATTTTTAAATCGATTAATTTATGAAAATATTGGGAATATATATTTAGCGCGCCAATGCACAGTGGTGAGGGAGACAGCAAGTCGACCGCATAAGTTGTCATGGCAACCGGATGACAATGGGAAAAAGAAAGGAACTAAAACAGAAGAAGAAAATAAAACAAAACACGCACACATTTGCAACGCTTAACACCTCAGCATCTTACAAAGTCAAACAAATTTAATGTAATTCAGATTAAAGGACAAGATCCACTGTAAAATAGCCGATTTCTTTCGATATTCGGTAACATTCGAGCTACGCATAGTTGTACAAATCGATTTTTAGAAGTCGCATCGAAATGAACGCAGTTATATGGAATCAATATGAAGATTCTTATATCCACAAGTTAGAGAAGTGTTTTTTAAGATGTTTTAATTTAAACAGTACGGATATTATCTGTTCCTATATCCCACTGCTTTTACTATGAGCATTGTTAACGCCAGTTTAATAATTTCTTTTTTTTATTTTTATTTTTTTTATATTAATTAATTATACTGCAACATTGGCAACATTTTACCTATCTGGTCCGATCCTAGCACGCATTTAATATCGCAAAGAAGGGCATACCGTCAATTACGTTTTGGATGGCGCTGGCAAATGTTATGACCGATGAACGCGCGGTAAAATCGAGCCAGAAAATCATATATCCGCGTTAAAAATTAATGTGAACAATTAATGTTTTAAGTGTGTGATTCGGACAATAGAACAACCTCAAGATCTGCAATCAGGCCTGAAGAATAGTCGCTGACACGCCGGCACAGTATCCAAGTAAGTGCGTGTTTCCTTGGTTTTCCTTCCCTTCAGACCAGTTGTAGATATATCCTATGAAAACAGTCCACTTTCAAAAATTCATAATATTATAATTATATTCTGCTTAATTTCTTTTCCGCTTTATAACAAATACCCGCGCCGCATCAAGCATATTTGGTTATTTGAATTTTTAAATTTATTTATTTATTTGGTAATTATCTACAGTAAATGGACATATACAATTACAATATCATATACGAAAATCCACTAGCAAAAACTGATAACATGTCGTGACAGAAACTGTTGCCACTGATCCTGTTTTAATGACGCCTAACTAGGCATTAGCCTGTTCTAAGACGTACATTTACATTGTTGTAAATATATGTATGTACCAATATAAAAAAATAAGCGTAGTAGAATATAGAAATACTTCTTTAGTTTTCAGAAGGGAATTGCTGATCATCTCCTATATTTTTAAGTTGATTCGAGGTGAAACTGACAATCACTAGTCTTCTATCAAAGGTAAGTTTGTTTGTGCCCGATAATTATCATCGTGCTCGATCGAGCCACATGTTTGAGGAGCCGTCTTTGCGCAACAATGTTTCGACGGCACCAGATGAATATTTGTTTACTGTTAGTTTAATGTATGTGCAAGCAAACCTGGAAAACCAGGAAAAGCACTGAACTTTTCATGAAAATAGTACAAGCAATAAAAATAACATCGTTATTCCCAAAGTGAGACTGTGTCTATCCCAGAAATCATTTTATATTTGAGCTTTAAATGTTTTAACCTGTTGCTATCAAAAATTAAAAAAAACTCATTTATGTAAGCATACCACTGCATTTAAGAAATGCATAAAATGAAACCTAGCCATAAATAATTTGGCCATATATACTCAATATAATTCAGGTGAATGTAACAATGCTGTCTCAGATTTGAAAAAAAAATTATGGCATTTGTCAAACCTGTTTGTTTATTTTTGAATAAACATTTTTTCATAGCTAAATATGTGATATTTATTATTTATTTATTTATTTATTTAAGAATTAATTACTATAAAACATTGATTAGCTTACAAAAATAACAGGAACCGAATGGCAAAACCTTAACCTTTTGCTTATTTGTTTCTGTCACCCAACTGGGACTAGCCCGTTCTAGGGTGGACAGGACTATAATATGGAATATGTGTTATTTCATTTTTTATTTATTGCAAAAAAAATATACTGGAAATATTTTTACACAATGATTTTGCGTCACTCATAACTAGGTAGTGACTGTTCCAAGGAAAACGCCAATATCATATGATATCAATTATAATAAAAACAGTTTAATGAAAAAAATGGTAAGAAATTGATATAGTAAATTTACAAATAAAATATAATAGTGATAATATGATATCGATTATTTCTATATCTGTTAGAATATATTTTTTAATTTAACAGTGCTGCCTTAGATTTTAAAAGATAATTATAGCATTTATCAAAACTGTTTGTTTATTTTTGAACAGATATTTCTTTAAATACCAAAATATGTGATATTTGAGTATGCGATAATATGATATTGATTATTTCCATATCTTACAAAGTATATTTTTATTTTAAGTAAATAATTTATGTTTTGTATGTTGTTATCTTAGTATTACTTCTGGTGTTGATTATTCTCGAAACACTTATTGAATATTTAAAAAAATATAATGACTTTTAGCTATATTATTTTTTAATTTGAAACTGATAGTTTTTTGTAACAAAACCGAATTGATTTTATATAAAAAAAAGGAACACTTAATTATGTTATTAATAATTTCGCACTAGTGTAAAATGACGTATCCCATATCTTATAACTTTTTGGGATTGATGAAATATGGTTATGAGTTTACATAAATTTATATTGTATGCTATACATTATGTTTTCTCTTCAGGTTAGCTTCATAGCTACTGGTAATAATTATTTCTTTTTAAGCAGGATAATTACATTACACTTTATAAAATTACATTTATTACATTTTATATTACATCTCAATAAATTGTCCATGACTGTATAGTTTATTTGTTTATGAAATAATACAATAAATTAAACTGAAAATGATCGCGTACAAGATTATGTAAAATTACAGATTATGTCAAATTGCAGCTAATAAAATCATAAATATTTGTCAATTATAGTACCTAAGGTTTTGACTTACGACTATGATATGATGTAACTCTATAACTGGAGCTGTCAACTACAACGGGTGAACCTTAGGAAGTTTTAACGATATTAGATCGTTCTGTCTCCCGTGAGGGTAGAAGACTTGGGACGAAAACAGTCCACTGTCTAGTTACGCTCATCCGTCTCAACGAGGCACCAGGAAAGGTAATCAGGGGGCAGCCTCGCCCCCCGATTGGGCGGATTGGATACTGACAAATAGGTGTTTATGAATTGTTTTAAAGAAAAACTTATTTAAATGCCTATATCTCTCTTATTTATTGAGTCTGACAAAATATAACGCATTTTCGGAATCAGCGTGGTGAATAGTCAGATGTTAAAAAATCAAAAATGTAGAACTGGTAGCAATACCTAATGAATACCTTCATTTTCCAGTCCATCCTAGAACGGGCTAGTCCCAGTTGGGTGGTAGAATCAAATAAGCAAAATGTTAAGGTTTTGCCATTCGGTTCCTGTTATTTTTATAAGCAAAAACAATGTTTTATCGTAACTAATTCCTAAATCTATACTAATATTATCAAGAGGTAAAGTTTGTGATGTTGTAGGAAGTAATCTCTGGATCTACTAAAATGATTTTGAAACGTTTCATCTTATTTCTGAGTGTCATAGGCTATATATTAATCCGAAAAATGAAAAGACTTTTTCGTGGTAGTCGGATTTGCAAAGTAAGTCGGAGAATAAGCGGTCGAACAAAAAAGTTTCTAACGAACGCTGCCTTAACGATGAGAGATATATGATTAAGTTCTAGATAACAGTTGTAGAGCTTGATAATGCCTACGAAAAAGTCAACGATAACTTTGTCTAACTTTTATATTTAAGTCACAAAAAGTAGTATTTTATATTTAAAAAATAATTTAAATCGTTAGGTCATGTTTATTGGTCATATTATCAACAATTATGAATTCTTATCAAAATAAGTAAATTTATCGTCTCAAGTGTTTAAAGCAAAAGACTTTTCCATTTTAATGCATATAATTTCCCTTTTACTGCATAAATAGTTAAAGAGATAATACGCTCACAAATAAGACACACAAGAAGGCACTCACAAATAACGGTATTATAGTCCAATTGGCATGCAAATACATACATAAATATGCAGTAAAAATATAACCCTTCTTTTGGCAGTCAGGAAATACATCATAGCACTCAGTACTAACCGAACCACACTCATAATTTCATCACAGGTAAAAAGTTTTACCGCCCAACGAAGTGGGCACGGGTCAGCTAGTAAATAAATAACTAATAATAACCCAGCTACGGCAAAGCTTGGCCAGATTTAGCTAGTATTTAATATAATTTCATATATATAACATGTATATATATATATATATATATATATATATATATATATATATATATATATATATATATATATATATATATATATATATATATATATATATATATATATATATATATATATATATATATATATATATATATATATATATATATATATATATATATATATATATATATATATATATATATATATATATAGAAATATTAGATAGTTTTGTGTATATATTCTTTTTAGAATTGATCAATAAGATGATTATAAAGTAAATAATTATAAAAGCCACTTACATCGTGACGAAGGATTCCCTTGATCGGATTCGGGAATGCTTTAGGTGTTAACGAGAATGATGAATGCCTCTCACTTGCGGAAAGAGGAGTAGGTTTAAGTTGGGCCCATTTTTCAACTAGTAAACGCTCACCCTTCATCCGTGTTTACTAGTTGAAAAATGGGCCCAACTTAAACCTACTCCTCTTTCCGCAAGTGAGAGGCATTCATCATTCTCGTTAACACCTAAAGCATTCCCGAATCCGATCAAGGGAATCCTTCGTCACGATGTAAGTGGCTTTTATAATTATTTACTTTATAATCATCTTATATATATATATATATATATATATATATATATATATATATATATATATATATATATATATATATATATATATATATATATATATATATATATATATATATATATATATATATATATATATATATATATATATATATATATATATATATATATATATATATATATATATATATATATATATATATATATATATATATATATATATATATATATATATATATATATCTATATATATATAACTGGGGGCTAATGGGCCCATGATGAGTTGGCCACGATGACCCATGTGTTCAAGGTCGGTCACACTCACGGGTCAACACATATCCGACGGCCTCCCCGCATGGGGTGCGAATCCTGGGTAGGACACTGGGTCAACCAGTCTCCCCTGGGAATCAAACCTCTGGCGCCCCTGGACGGTCTGCACATCGTGCGGCGCAAGCCAATCGATTGTGCTCTCCGACTAACAGTCGGGGGAGTCTGGGAACTGTATTGTTTCCTATAGAGCGGGGGTGGTTGTGTACCTTATGGCGACTGCTCTTGAATTGACCATTGGCCATCCGATCCCGGGTAAGAGGCGGGCAAAGGACGCCTTGGTCCGCGATAGATTCGGTGCACTCCGTTTCGCCGCTTCATAAGGGAGAGGACTGCGCAAGCGACCTCGAACTCGGAACCAATCGAGAGACCGGAGAAATCTGGTCACAATTGGAAGTGAGGGCGCGAGTATCTCGAGCCCGCCGGGTTTATTCCTGGCTAACTCGCGGTAAGGCGTTGGACTCTCACGGGTTGTGACGTAGCTGGACGTAGGATTGTACTGTCCAAAGTCTTCTACGTTCACTGCAGGGCGACAGAACGACTAATCGTTAAAACGTCCTGTGGTGACGGGCTCGCCCGTTGTAGTCGACACCGCAAGATATAACATGACTAAATGATATTTCCTTATGACTTTATCTTTCTTTTTTCTCTTTCTCTTTATTTTATTACCTCAAACTTTTACTTTTTAGACTATTCTATTCGTCTCACTCTATTTAACTGATCTTCATATTCGATTTAAATGCTGATTTTATAATGGAATTGCTATTATTTTTGAGGACCTCGTATTAAGGCAATTTAGTTTTTAGCAAGCATTTTATTACAAGGTTTAAATAATCATTATTGTCTTTCTTATTACATTCTATCATTTATTACAAGGTTTAATCAACAATTAATATTATCTGTCATTGTTATTATATAATCGCATTACTTAATTTTAATTTTAATTCTATTCTATGTGAATAGAATTGCGGTTTTATAATGGAATTGCGATTTGTTTTTTTAGGACCACATTTTAAGACAATTTAGTTTTATGCGCATTTTACTAAAACTTTTACATAATTCATTGTAATATTAAAGCCCTGTCCACCCTAAAACGGGCTGGTTGCAGTTGGGTGACAGAATGAAATAAGCATAAGGTTAAGGTTTTGGTATTCGGTTCTTGTTATTTCTGTAAGCAAAACCAATGTGTTATGGTAATTAATTCCTAAATAAATAAAAAAAATCTCAGATAAATAAATAAATTAGAAACCTATCCACCCTAAAACGGGTTAGTCCCAGTTGGGTGACAGAATCGAATAATAAGCATAAGGTTAAGGATTTGCGGTTCGGTTTCTGTTATTTTGGAGAGCAAAATAAATGTTTCATAGATTTTTTCGTAAAAAAATTATTAAACAAAGCTTCGTGTTTTGGATCGTTTTCTTAGCACTACCCCTTATGATTGCTACCCTGCGCCCTACTCAGGAGAAAAAATATAGAATATAATATTTACATTCGACGTCAGATGTTGGTGTATCAGAATGGCGAAATCAATCCGGATTTAACTTTCACGAATCTCTTTTGAAACAAACCGACGAAAATGCCCCAATAACGACAATATCACAAGCACTTGCTAAGGGTCTTTGAAACTATCGATTGGTTTCGACGCGAGCGCTAATCGTGCGAGCGCTCCTTAACCGACAAACTGACCGGCCATTAACTGATCGCGAAGTAAACTAACCGAAGAAGTAACGCACTGCAATACCTCTCACCTGTCGGTTTAAGTGAGAGGGGAGCTTTGTTAAGGAGGGGGGGAAGGGGGGCCTAATGACAGTGCTTAATGCAGACCTTACGTGCTGGCGGAATTCAATGTCGGAACATTGGTCGATAGAGACATTTTCGACACATCTAATTATTCTAGAATAGAATAGAATAACTTTATTGTGCTATAAAAACATAACTTAATGAATATTACGCTGGTTTTATAAAAAAGACAATTTATGCACAAATGGCGGACTTATCGCTATAGCGATATCTTGCAGTCAACCATTTGATAAAATAATTCCTAATTTTCACCGTACAATACACAAAGAAGTAGTAAAGGTAAATTTAAAATAAACTTATACAGATACATGTCAGTAACTTATGCTAAGGTTGCCCAGGGAAGGATAAAGGAGAGGACAAGGTGAGGTATTTGGTTAGTGGCTGTGTAAAAATAAATGTTTCTTCAACAACTTTTTGAAAGTATGCAACGAAGGTGCATGCCTGATAGAGTGAGGGAGCTGATTCCATAAACGAGCAGAATGGACTGTAAAAGAGTGCGTGTAAACAGAAGAATGATGTATCGGAATAGCGAGTGTGTTATCCCGGCTTGATCGAAATGGAAGACCGTGGCCTCCCAAAGGCTGGAAATTCTCCTTTAGATAGGAGGGTGAAGTGGGGTTATTGAGTATGTTGTAGAGTAGTGACAACGTATGAAAATTTCTTCGATTGCGAATAGGAAGCCAATGAAGTTGCTTACGAAAGCAGCTAACGTGGTCGAACTTTCGCAAATTAAAAACATACCTGAGTAAGATATTTTGCAGACGCTCCAGCTTATTCAAAATAACCTCACTGGCATCTATATAACAATGTTATTCTCGTGTTAAGTATAACGTTATAACCAGTAATTACCAAGTAAATTATTAAAAGGAACAAAAAACACGACTGCCGTTACAAAAAATGAACTACTGTATTTATAATTATTTTTTTAACGTTTTTTTATGACATATTTGTGGTTTATGTGATTATCCGTAGTATATTTTCGGAAAGTACTCAATCAGACCTTTTAATTTGACACTGAAAACTATATATTTATGTTAATTTATTGACATTTGGAGATTTGGACTTTAGACGACTATTTACTTGATATTTAAACAAATAGGGTATCCTATGACACTGTATTGTTAGAACCGTTATGTCATCCCGAGTGTCATAGGGAAATTTAACTGTCCAAATATTGTTAGGTTGTTAGAATGTTTATTTCATCCGGAGTGCCATAGGATATGTGCGACAACCCCTTGCTTTCTTTTAAGAACCTAAACTGTCCAAATGTCAAAAAATACTTGTCTACATGTCCAAATGTCAATAAAGCATAAATACATCTTAGTTAGGGTCAAATGAAAGGTCTGATGAGTACATTCCGGAAATATACATCTATCTGTATGTGTCATAGGATACCCTAATACGAAGTTATGTATTTATCCATATAGATACATGTTTATTTCCGACCTTTCATTTGAAACTAAACACGATATACTTATGTTAATGTATTGACATTTGGACATTTAGACAACTTACTTAATATTTGGACAGTTAAATTTCCCTATGATACTCAGGATGACATAACGGTTCTAACAATACTACACAGTTTTAAATCGGTTAAGATGTTTAGAATTTATGAAAGAATAAAGAAACAGAAAACATATTACGTGTATAGTAAAACCTTGAACACATTACCCTTATATTTTGTTGGGGAGTCGTATAAATAGGATAAAAACGATTTTAGCGCGTAAAGTTCGTAGCACCCGACGTTTTGGCGATGTTGCAACAGCCGTTGTCTTGACAGCTGCACATAAATATTTTTTTAATTAGAGATGGTAGTAAACATTGTGGCAAATATGAAGAAACTGTAATAAAACTCGTATTGCTAAATTTTGCTTTAGAGATGTATTGAAAATATGTAATTATTTAGTAGGGTGTGCGAATACGCGTTTAATTTAGGCGGTTCTCACATAATAAAGTTTCAAATATTACCGAAAATATGCGAGCCCGCAGGAATCGTTTCAAGAAATATCATTCAAGGAATAAAAGCGAAATATTCAAGCATATATTAATACAAGAAATCGTAAATAACTCTCCCTTTCATAACTCTCCCTGAGACATTATTACAATCGTCGAGAAATGAGAAGCCGTCCAATATCCCGCCGAAATCTTCAACTCCCTCAATCAATCCGGCATGCCTATTCATTAATTTGAAATGAATGTTGGAGTATACACCAATTCCGCCAAAATTATGCATTGTTTGTAGATCGGTAAACTTCAAAACAACGTATGAGATGCGACTATTTTGACCTACGGTGGCACTGGACAGAAAGTCAAAATTCTAGTATACATATTAGTTTATTTTTTGTTTATTTGTTTAAGAAAACGCGCTGTTAATAACTGCATTATTGCAGTTACCGTTACAATTACAGTTATCCTGTAACCAGTCAGGAGGTAAGAGGTATCCTGCCGGTTAATTCCAGATTGAGATATTCTTCCAAACTGGTAGTCAGGGAGCGAGGCTACCAACTGGTTACCTTTCCCGGTGCCTCGCCGTAAGGCCTTGGCCTCTGACTGGCAAGTGGCGTAGCTAGACGGCGCGGATTGTTTTTCGTCCCAAGTCTTCTGCGCTCACCTCACGGGAGACAAAACGATCAATACCGTTAAAACTTCCTGAGGTGACAGTCTAGGGTGGGTGGACAGGGCTCTAATAATACAATAGATTATTTAAACTTTTTAGTAAAATTATTATAAAACTAAAATGCTTTTGAAATATGGTATTTAAAAAGATAAATCGCTATTCCATTATAAAATTCCATTATAAAACAGAGTATAGTCGTGAAAAAAATATCAAAAATTTATAAATATGAAATATATGGTAAGTAATATAAAATTTAATAAAGTAATGCCTAAACAAAATAAATAGAATGCATTGTAAAAACAATATGTAACAAATTGTAAGTATTTTTGGTTACAAAGGTTATTGATAATAAGATAAGTAACGGTAAGTGGATACATAAGAAGATAGTAAGATAGTATATAAGAAAATGAGTAATAAAGAATCAAAATTTTTGGTAATAAGATATTATATTTATATTATGGGTTAATAATTAGCGCGGAGTCAAACAGGATTGCATAATATCTCTTCTATTTTTGAATATGTTTCCAATTTAAAAAGATAATTGTTAATAATTTGGTAAGAAACCCAATTTATGGTATACGGGAGTTTAAATCTTAGTTTATTTTCCATGTTGATGATTAGGAAAATTGTGCAAAGTTTTAAACATATTGGTATTATGATAGCTGACATTCTATGTTTTATATAATTTATTAAACATCTATTCATTTTAAAAAAAACGAAGGCATATTGCTGGATTGACAATAAAATAAATTTACTTTGATTATTCTATTATACATAGAATTTGCATATCTATTTTAATATATTGTTCTCCTTGACTATTAATCACATTAGTATATTTTGATTATTTGTATGTAGGTAATATTGAATATAATATTACAGCCATGACAACTATCATGATAGTTATGTTTTTAATAATTAAATTTATAGAATGTAATTTTGTGACGCATTCAAGTGTAGGAATGCCTATCTACTGGAGTAGTTGATTGTATTGTATTGTTCTGTATTATATTGTACTGGAATAACTCAAGCTCCTCTTGACAATGTTGCAAGAGTATGGGCTGAAGTGACGAGCTAGAGAGAGAACATAAACGACTAGTACATAATTAACGTCACTCAGGACGCCCCTTGGCATTATCTGTTAGTATTTTCTAAAGTATATTCTAATGGTAGCATTATCTATAGCTGAGGTACCCAAACTTTTTTGTCCCGTAGACCATTTGCTGTTTTTTACTTTCCTGGCAAGAAAAGTATTGTAAACGCACTTCTGTGTGTGTGTGTGTATTCCTCCACAATAGCGCTCAAACGCTTCATCCGATTGAGCTGAAACTTGGCAAGCAAACTTAGAGGTACGGAATTATCGCAAATAAAAATTAGAAATTTCGGGAAAAAAGTGAAGTTTCGAAGTTTTACATATATAAAAAATATCATTTTTTACACTTAACATTTAGATTTCATGTAAATTAAAAGCTAGCATAGTTGTCATTTCAACATTTGACTGTTTTAGAGACGTTTTTCTGTCCGTAACGTCGACATTGTTATTATTATTATTTTTTTATTTTATTTTATTTTATTATAAATACTAAAGAAGCGTTCTGCATCTAGTTAGTTTGACTACAAATGCCTTGTAACGCTGCTTCAGAAAAGGCTGAAAAGCAGCATTTAGTAGCCCCCAGTATGTTCTCAACATTGGGATCATCATTCCTGTTTATTGATTGAAGCATTAGGTGATGAAAGTGTGTCATCAATGAACTTATTTTAAATAAGCGCTCTAAGAAAAGTTTTTTTGAGAAACTTCCAGTACATAATTTATTTTGATTTAAGACTTGCAGCAACAGATGGGCAAAATAACTGACCAATTTGAAAGTAGGCTTTATTTGTTGCGTTTAATCTCATGTGCAGAGAGACTTTATTGAAAGTATTTTCAGAGGAAGTTTGTATTACCTATTACATTTAAATCCAAATCCATTTTTCCACAATTATTTGGGAGCAAATGCGGCGTTTTCTCATCAAAACAACCCTCAAATCTTAACGCAAAAACCACCGATTGCTATATTTCACAAATATAACACATTTTTTTGCATATATTCCTATCTATTTCGTAAATCGAAAATTCCGTACCTCTAATCATCTCTCATCAATTATAGTTGAAATCAATCCACCAGAGGACGCGTTAGTCATACTTCAATTTCAAAATATTGCAGTTAGAGACTTTAAATTCGGTGCATAGATTCCTTGTTGAACCTAAATTTTGGTTGGAATAACTCGTATACTAAGGGACGCAAAAAAATAAATACCGCCGTATTTTTGAAAAATACCATTTAATTCTACAGAAATAATACATAATACTAAATAATACTACTTTTACTATCATAGTCACTATCAGGTGGGGAGGGGGTAGGAGGGTGAGGGTTTGAGGGGTTTGACGCGCGGAAGCCAGGGGGATTGTCTGCTCGCCGAGAAAGTCTTGGGGTGACATAACCGATTTTTTTTGTTTTCTGTAGACCCCATTGCCTGATTAATATTAAAACTTTTCCTAAACTTATTAATTTTAAATGTGTTTTTGGTAGCTGGCACAGTACTGATCGCATAGATAATAAAGGTTTTGGTAAAAAGGACAGTTGTAAAAAATGAAACACCTGTACAATATTTCTTGCGAAGCGACCACGACCTTGAAGTATGATCCATCTGAGAAAGCCACATATATAGCATTATCTTGTACATGTAGCATGTAGCATTATCTTGCTTGCACATGTAGCATTATCTTGCTTGCTCAATCATTTGACGCGTCTATCCTACTCGCTCGCACGAACACCCGTTGAAGTGCAATTTATTCACATATCTCGCTCGCACCTTGCCTCGTTAGTCATGTACGCTGGCCTCCTCAATCGAATAGTGATGCCATTTAACTTGAGTGTTGAGTTCCTTTCATGACACTTCTGACGCGCGCGGTTGTTTATTGCGATTAATGTAAGTTTGAAATAAGTTTAACATATATAAGTTTAATTAATTATATAGTTTAACATATATAATTTAATTCTCAGATGATCACATGGTGAAGCTTGAAGGTGATCTGCCAACGACGAAACGTGATCTTGTAAGACCATCCGCTACCTGGTTGAAAACGGGTAAAAAGGACCTGAGAGAATTCGACGCCGACACAGTACAAGATCGTGCTCAGGGGAGGAGAAAGACAAGGAAGGCCGACCCCAAGTAAATGGGACAGGGTCTAGGAAGAAGAAGAAGAAATTTAATTCTGATAATATAAGTTTAACATAGTAATGTTGTACACACAATCTGTTTCAACTGTGATACAACATTTACTGAATGTCTTATTTTTCATGATGGCCTGCCTTAATTACATTATATTACATTTTCGTCGTGTCAAATAGACGGCTAAAGGCCGCTCTTGGACGTGTCAAAATACTTGGGTTAGGTAGTATGTCTCGTTACTACTCTTTACTAACATACATAGGTAGTCAAAAATTAACTACTAGATTGTCAAACTATAAATATAAATAATCAGAATAGAAGCCTAATATTTGAAGTAGCTAGTAATTCGAAAAGATACATAATAAAATTATTCATCGTAATATTAAAATTGTTAGTAAAATGTGAAATAACCAAATTAAATCTACGTTATGCATTTTAAACTAAAAGTACAGATATAAGACCACATAAAATAATCAGACAATAAGGCTCTACTTTTTAAGTAATTTAATTGTGCACAATATTTGAAAAAATATGGCCATCAAATTCGACCCAGATATATACTCTTATAGAAAGGGTCGAGGAGATGCTGATAGATTAGAGCCTATCAGCATCTCCTTGATGTTTTTTTTAAATTTTATGTCCTCCAGCTGTTAAAATTTCGTAGGGAGTAGAGATTATAGAATTTAATGCTAAGGTACAAGTAGCTTTTCTGTAGGTGGGAGCTACCGCGGGTATGATCGAGTCTTGTAACGTGTACCCCCATTTGTATCTCATGCACCCCCATTTATTCACACCGACATGGACCCCCTCCAACTCGAAATCGACTCATGAAGTTCCATTTAAACCACTTTGGGAGTCACTGATCTAAAGTAATGTTTATTTCAAAAGGATATTTATAACACGCCATTATTGGAGGTGCACTTAAGAAAAGCTACTTACTGTTATGGGCTAATTAGCCAACACACTGCGATTAGAAAGAATTATTACAAAACTTACTGCAGTGGGCGACCGTCGCTTTTAGGACCACCATGTAATGTCAATACTAGTTGGCATTTTTCAATATTTCTAAACCATTGCAATACTTTCTGGTGTCCACATATAATTGGTGTCCGCATATTGGGAGCTAATGGGCCCTGTTGCAGTTAGGCTACTAAGAACCATGTGTGAGGGTTGGACAAACTCACGGGTCAACACCCATCCGGCAGCCTCCACGCAGAAGCCGAGCCCGGGTAGGACTCTGGACTGCGGGACAGTTTCTTCTAGGAGTCAACCTTCGGGCGCTCCTGGATGGTTTGCGCACCGCGCGGCGTCAGCCAATCGATTGTACATTTCGACTGACAGCAGGGGGAGTCTGGAAACAGTACTGTATCCTATATAGCGGGGGTAATTGGTAGTTGTTAACGTTACGACAACTGCTCTTGTTACGAGCATTCCGCTACCCGATACCGGGTGAACAGCCGGGCAAAGAACAGCCGGCAAAGAACGCGAGTATCACCGCTACGCAAGGGAGAGGACCGCGCAAGCGACCTCGGACCTGTAAACAGTCAGGAGACCAGAGTAATATGGTTGCAACTGGAAGTAAGGGCGCGAGTGTCGGCCCGCTAGGTTATTAACCTGGTTATCTCGCGGTAAGGCGTTGGCTTCTTACGGGCGTGTGGCGTAACTAGACGGTGGACTGTTTTTATCCTAAGTCTTTTACGCTCGCCTCACGGGAGACAGAACGATCCAATATCGTTAAAACTTCCTGAGGTGACGGGTTCGCCTGTTGCAGTTGGTAACTCTAGTTGTTTCCTATAGATCGGGGGTACCTATTAACGTCTTTAAGGCAACCGCTCTTGAAACGACCAATCGGCTACCCGATACTGGGTGAACAGCCGTGTAAAGGATGCCGTGGTCTGCCATAAATTCGGTAGACACTGTATCACCGCTAAGTAAGGGAGAGGACCGCGCAAGTGACCTCGAACCTGTTACCAGTCGGGAGGCCGGAGAAATTTTGCCTAAACTGGTAGCCAGGAGGGCGAGGTGGCCCCACTGGGTTTCCTTTCTATCGCCTCGCCGTAAGGCGTTGGTCTCTGTCGGGTTCGTGGCCGTTGCTGAACGGTGTTTGTTTGGAAATGAAATTATTTGTTTATTAATTGATTTGAAACGTTAGTTACGTAGAACTTCATATCTTTATACGTTTGAAGTTAAAAGTATAGGTTATATATTCATATTCATTTTATTAGTATACTGGTATACAAATCACATACAGATTAGCAAACATTCATACATATTAGCAAACAAACATTTTTTTATCGTAAAGAAAAGATAAAATAAACAAAACAAAACAAAGAAAAAAAAACACAAGAATAATGTAGAAAGAAGAAATACAAGACAAAATGCAAAGAGATCATTAAATACTTTAGCCACCAAAGCATTTTAGACGTCACTCGAGTAATATTCCTCCAGTGAGTAAAACGCCTTATCTGTAAGGTATCTCTTAAGGCATCTCTTAAACACGTCAAGAGATTGCGCCTGTCTAATGTGCTCGCTGAGTTTATTGTAAACCGCTGGGCCAGCGATATAGGCTAGCCTCTACGACTTGGATAATGCATGACTTACCGAACGTAGCATGCTACGGGATCTTGTTGGATAGTGATGATGCACACCATTGACTTTAAAATCGGCTAGATTTCTGCTAACGAACAGCGCTACTTCCATTATATAAATTGACAGCAGCGGCATGATGCAGATATCTCTAAACAGAGGCCTAGCTGGCGTATCAAGCGCCACACGCGCTCTTGTGCGGACTGTACGTTTCTGCATAACGAAAGCCCTCTGCCTGTCGGCTGCTCGCCCTTATAACACCGCGCCGTACGTTAGCAGTGAATGAACGTATGCAAAGTAACACATGCGCAGCGCGAATAAATCGACAAATGCAATAGAGTGCATAGCACGCTCTTCCCAATTTATTACATATAGCATCAATATGTAGGTGCCATCGTAACTCATTATCGATTACGACTCCCAAGAACTTTGTTGAGGATACCTGAGTTCATTCTTCGTTATTGACGGTCACATGTATTTCGGTTTTAGTAGGTCTAAGGCTGAAATACATAACATTAGTTTTGTTAATGTTGAGTACAGGCCATTAGCATCAAACCTTGCACCTAACTCATTCAACACAAGTAGGGTATTGCTGGTTAAATAGTGCATAGCACGCTCTTCCCAATTTATCACATAAAGCAGATATTTAGGCTGGTACACTTACTTAAGACTGGTCGCAGTTATTAAGACTGGTCGCCCGGTCACAGCGGGGCTCTCCTCCTCTGGGGGAGGGCTTCCCCTCTTGACTGTGCTGTGCAGAGGCTGCTTCATCGCCCGAAGTCGCCCATTTTGTATTGTGACGTACCTAGCCGCCCCTGTGGGTGCGTGCCTTCTTGCGGGTTCTCCCGATGTAGATGCCCCCGACGGAACCCCTGCCGTTTGCTGCCGGAACCCGGGACCACTCAGTAGCACGGATTCACCATCTCATCGCCTACCATTCACCCTACTTATTATAATTATTTCTTTTTTTTTCTTTTTCTTCACTCTGTTTATAACTTTAGTACGTAAGCTAAAACTTGTATATTTTATAATTTTAGATAGTAAGTGAATTGTTGACATTTCTATGATTAAATAAACAGTTCACGGGGTACCGGAGGGGGTAGAAACCAGGAGAATCTTCCTACATATCTCCGTTCGTCCACCCCTCACATAATACCCTTCTGGTACGCGTGACGTTGCCGATGCACGATATCCCGGGCAGATAAAACGACCCATGTCGTTAGAACTGCCCGGATGGTGGGTGGGGTTTCTCCCCCCTACTGTGACCGCGTAGCCTAATAATGGTCGCAGTTATTGTGTAAACGGTGTCTGTATGTACAACCACTTTACAACCGTTCTACCATCTAGCTATTCGAGTTATGGATAACTGGTTCCGGTTTACCTAGTGATTATTGTGGTATGTCAGTTATTGGTGGTAATAAACCTAGCCTCTTTCTGATCAACCCAGAATCGATTTGTAATTAAGGCTGAGGTGTATGATCGTTACAACTGCCACCACAGTCACCGGTCTCAATGATTTGATACCAAATCTCAATTACGTTAATACTCGTCTTAAGTGGCACTTGTAACAGCCTGGTGAGGTACCATGCTTACGTATTTATTGAGGTTACAGCCAATTCAGCTGGGATTAAGCAATTACTATTCAAATTGAAATTCCTTTATCTGGGTAATGTTTAAAAGGCGATGTGTTAAGTTATAACTTTCGCAATAATAACAGTTGCATATTTACAGTAATATGTAATGTGATGACAACTTATAACTCATCGACGGCTAACGGTTCCTGTGCAGTTGGCCAAAATTACCTGCTCGTTGTCTTTGGTCGGCTCCACTCACGGTTTAGCCTCAACCGGTAGCGAACGGATTCGTGGAGCTTGGGCCATAAGATCCATTGTGTTTTCGGGTCGGTCCAACTCACGATTCAGCTCCTATTCAGTAGCCTCCTCGTGTGGAAGACTACCCCGGGAAAGACTCTCCCTTCTCAGGCCTCACGGCTGGTGGATCGGTTTCCCCTGGGGGATTGCTTCCCGGCGCTACTGGACGGTTGACAAGGAGTCGGGATACTATGGAAATATTCTGTCTCCTAAGCAGCGAGGGTGGATGTTGATCTGTCGTCAACCACTCTTGAAACGACCAAAAGGCTAGCTGATCCTGAATTAAGCCGGGCAAAAGGTGCCGACGGTGCGCGATAGATTCAAATTGAAACACCGCTGAAAATACAACAGGTAGAGGTCGCGTAAGCGACTTCGAACTCGTAACCAGTCGGGAGGTTGGAGGTATCCTGATGGTAAATTCCAGACGGAGACATACTTCCAAAACTGGTAGTCAGGGGACGAGGCTGCTCGCTGTGTACCTTTTCCGGTGCCTCGCTGTAAAGCGTTGGTCTCTGACAGGCATGTTGGCTTAGTTAGACAGTATGTGCAGTGCCAGTGTAAAAAAATGTGCATTGCCATATTCGCCATTAGAAAGATAAAAAGTTTATGCGGTTTTGAAGCAGCTAAATCCGTTTATTTTGCATATTTCCACTCCCTAATAACGTATGGCCTACTGTTTTGGGGAATGACTCCAAACTCAAAAAGAATTTTTCTCCTCCAGAAAAGAGCGGCACGCAGTTTATATAGAGTCTCACCAAGAAGTTCTTGTAAGCAGCTATTTGTAAAATCAGGAATAATGACTCTATTTTCTTCTTACATCTACCAAAATATTATGTACGCTCGTTGACACCTAACAGAAGCTCCGGTGAATAGTGATTTTCATCATCACGTTACTTTTGTCACCAAAATTTGTCCTTCTATAATAAGATTCCAGAGCAAATGGAAAGCCTTGGAGAGGACCAATTTAAAAAGATAATTATACATAATTTGGTAAGAAACCCAATTTATGGCATAAGGGAGTTTGAAAATTCTGAGTTTATTTTCCACATTAATGAAATGCGTAAAGTTTTAAACATAATGGTATTATGATAGTTGACATTCTAATTTTTATATAATTTATTATACATCTATTCATTAAAAAAAAAACCGAAGGCATATTGCTGGATTGACAATAAAATATATATTTTTTGATTATTCTACATAGAATTTGCATTTCTATTTTAATATATTATTCTCCCTGACTTTTAAATCACATTAGTATATTTTGATTATTTGTATGTAGGTAATATTGAATATAATATTACAGCCATGACAACTATCACGATAGTTATGTTTATAATAATTAAATTTTTAGCATCTAATTTTGTGACGCATCCAAGTGTAGGAATGCCTATCTACTGGAGTAGTTGATTGTATTGTATTGTATGTTTGTATTCGTCTCTAAGTCTTCTATGCACACCTCACACTGGAGATAAAACGACCATTATCGTTAAATCTTCATGAGAAGATGGGTTCATCCATTGTAGTTGACACCTCTAAGCCTGGTTGTAAGGGGTCGAACTTAAAAAGGACTTTTCACTTGTCACAGCAGGTGGATCAGATGCTATAGGGGATGAAATTCGAGCGCTGCTGGTTTTTTTGCGCATCGTGCTGCGTCAGCCAATCGACTGTGCACTCCGGCGAATAACGAAGGATGGGAGGAGGTAGTCTAGTAATGTTTTTCTAAGTTTCTTAAGCAACGGAAGTGTTTGTAAACATTAGTATATTTATATTATTTTTGTAGTATTTCCGTGGTATTAAAATGGCTATTTTCCCATATGGTCCGTTTCTCGGCTAGACTCGGGCGGCTTGACTCTTTTTTGGTGTCACTTGTATAAAAGATTGCAATTGCAACCAAATGTTGCATTTCGAATTTCAAATATCTAAGTCCAATATTTCGCGATTGAAGTATGATTAGCGCATCCCCTAGTGGACCAATTTCAACCTTAATTTCAACTAAAATCTTTTCAACTCTTGCATTGACCAAATGAAGCCTGCATACCAAATTTCAGCTAAATCGGATGAAGCGTATAACCCCTATCATGGAGGAACACACACACGCACACACAGACACAAACACACGACTCGTTGGCCACTCGATCCCGCGTTGAACGACGGGCTAAGTATGTCATCGTGCGCGATAAATTCGAACTGAATTACCGCTATCATCAGGTACTTAGTGGCCGAGCAAACGACTTCGAATCTACCACCAGACGGGAGATCGGACAATTTCGGCCAAATATGTATCGTAGTTAGTAGTTAGACGCAAATTATTGTAGTTAGGGTGCGAGGCTACCTGCGGCCTTCACTTCCCATTGCTACGCGGTGAGCCGTTGAACTTTCACGGGTATCTTGGCACAGCTATACGGTGGACTGTCTCGCCCCTGGTCTATAATCTGTGCCACTGTAAAGTTATATATTCATCTATACTAATATTATAAAGAGGTAAAGTTTGTGACGTTGTAGGAAGTAATCTCTGGATCTACGGAACCGATTTTGAAAATTCTTTTACCAATAGAAAGCCACGTTATTTGTGAGTGTCATAGGCTATATATTAATCCGAAAAATGAAAAAACTTTTTCGTGGTAGTCAAATTTCCAAAGTAAGTCGGAAAAAACGGTCGAACAAAAATGTTTCTAACGAACGCTGCCCTAACGATGAGAGATATATGATTAAGTTCTAGAGAAAAGTTGTAGAGCTTGATAATGTCTACTAAAAAGTCAGCGACAGCATATGTCTAACTTTTATATTTAAGTAACAAAAAGTAGTATTTAATATTTAAAAATTAATTTAAATCGTTAGGCCATGTTTATTGGTCATATTATCAACAATTATGAATTATTATCAAAATAAGTAAATTTATCGTCTCAAGTCTTTAAAACAAAAGACTTGATTCCTTTTACTGCATATAATTTCCCTTTTACTGCATAAATGGTTAAAGAGATAAGGCACTCACAAATAAGACACTCACAAGAAGACACTCACAAATAACAGTAATAGTCAAATTGGCATCCAAATTCATACATACATATGCAGTTAAAATATAACCCTTCTTTTGGCAGCCAGGAAATAAATCATAGCACTCAGTACTAACCAAACCACACTCATAATTTCATCACAAGTAAAAAGTTTTACCACCCAACGAAGTGGGCACGGGTCAGCTATTAGTAGGTACTATTATATAAATAAATAGGTCCCAAAATCTTATCCCATCCATGGTATACTCGCAAACTATGACTACCAGAAAAACAATAACAGCAATATATAGAACAAACTCTCTCCTTGTTAGGTTCCAAACATGAATGAAGTATGTCGACATTATTGTAATAATATGTAATAGTGATTATAATAACTTATAACCTTGTGTAACTTTGAATAGGTGTACCCTGTAAACATTGCGGAATGAGTTCGTTAATACGGATTACTAAGATATACCATATTGCAATATTTTTTGAAAATAATTTTATAATGACGAAACACTTCGGGCGGAACTGGGCGGTTTGCACACCGGGCTGCGTCAACCAATCGCTTGTGCAATCCAGCGAGAAACCTGGGGAGTCTGGAGACGTACGTTTCCTAAGAAGCGGGGGTGTATGTTGACCTGTTTTCATGCCACTCTTGAAATGACCTTGGGCCTCTCGATCCCAGGAACGCCCAGGTCCGCGATAAATTCTAACTAAATTACCGCTATAATACAACAGGTAGAGGTCGCGTAAGCGACTTCGGACCCGTAACCAGTCGGAAGGACGGAGGTATCTTGATGGCTAATTCCAGATGGAGATATCCTGCCAAAACTGGTAGTCAGGGGCGAGGCTGCCCGCTGGCTACCTTTCCCGGTGCCTCGCCGTAAGGCGTTGGCCTCTGACGGGAAGGTGGCGGAGCTTAGTTCCGCTTTTTTAAGATTATAATTTGAATCAGATATTTTTCATCTACAACTGAAATATTTTGGTTTACAGAAAAAATATTTATTTTTGATACTCAAACCCTTGCTAAAATATCATTTTTAAATTAGTAGGTACACTTCAATAAAGGAATTACGACTTTTTTTACAAATTTAATATTGATCATTATTTTCCGTGACCCTTCATATATGCAGGTTCGTATAGATGCGAAAAGGTCATTATCGACGGCTACTAATGAGGGTAGAACCTAATTCCAAACACGCCAGTTTGAAATTCTCTTCTTCTTCTTCTTATTTGTGACAATTCGACGCAGCTTGGTTGCTTGCGATTGTGGCAGTTTGAAATTCGTCAACTATACTGCCGAAATCTGTATAGGGCCTAGATACGTGTCTATCATCACCCTACTCTACTGTTAAGATGCTCTTTAAATCGTACATTTGAATCTAACAAAAATTCAGAGAAATTAACTCGAAACGTTTACATAATACACCTGCGCAATTAACGTCATAGTTTTACAGCATAACCAATAATATTTGATCGTTAGCTCGGTTGCACGAATCGTTTGGAAATGAATAATTTATGAGCATTTTGATTATTTCTTCTTACTCCTGCGGCAATTATTTACGATAAAAGGCGAACTCTTACGCTTGCGAAGGCAAACAATACCGGGACAATGACAAGACCTAAACTAATAAAAAAGAACTCTATATATAATTCTTATTTTCAAAAAAAAACAAACTCAAAATGTTCTTTATTCATATAGACACAATAAAATATATTTTTTAATTTATGTTCTTATGATGCGTCCAAGCCTTATATTGTATAGCACGCTTTTTTATACAATTTTGATGGTAGCTTCAAACTTATTTACAGATAGTCTCTAATAGTATGAGGAAGTTTGTTATAGAAGCGTTTACATTGTCCCAAAAAAGAATTGCTTATTTTGTGGAGACGAGTAGCACGTACAATAAGGCATGCTTATGCATGAAATAAGATATAAATCGTAATTTCTGGTCGAGATATATATATATATATATATATATATATATATATATATATATATATATATATATATATATATATATATATATATATATATATATATATATATATATATATATATATATATATATATATATATATATATATATATATATATATATATATATATATATATATATATATATATATATATATATATATATATATATATATATATATATATATATATATATATATATATTGTGATGCAACAGTAAGAATATTTATCTCTTTGAATTTTTCTCTAAGGGAAACTGATAGTCGAAAATGAAGGTGTGGAGGTGTCATGAACTTTTTCCAAAATATCCCTAATCTCCGTCGCCGTTATCCCATCCATCCAGAAACATTTAATCGATGCACGAAATTCGTTTTTTTTTCATTTTTGGAAAAGTGCCTGACTTGACATTATATATTATACGCGGATGACTATAAAAAAATATGCTTAAGTGGATATTATGGCCGATTATCTCCAGATTCAGGTGTACAATGACCAAACTCTTCGATTACTGGCAAAAAAAAAATAAGCAAGCTTTTTGCCAAATGACAATATCTTTTAACCAACTAAATCGCAGTGCAGTGGTACATGCGCGCGGTGTGGAAATAAAGATTTAATAACGAATAAGGTTGGGTTAAAGATAAAATGTAAACTATAATATTATACTTAAACCTAAGAATGCCGAGGAGAGGAAATTGAGAGAGAAAGGAGGGAGCAAGGGAAGAACTGGTTACTTGTTAGAAAAGTAGTATTTTTTGTGGTTAGCCTTAAATGAATCTAACGAATGCGAGTTTAGTATGTTTGCTGGGAGATAATACCATGGACACAGAAATAGTAGGGGTAGAAACCACAATTGTCACAAGGAATTTTGAGGAAATGATCTGCAAATAGCTTTCATAAAATTAATGCTATACAACGAACCGACTACGCTAACTTATTCTGGGCGAATAGAGGTTGAGGTAATTATGAAGCCCTCCTCGTAGCCTTATTGGGGAATTATTTGCATCCTAATTCAATTCGCATATTAATTCATACCTTTCCTAAACGTATTTCTATTCAAATTTCGCCAGACGTGTCTAACATCCAAAGGAGGATGCGACTAAACGTCCCCACCACCAATATCGACCGGACATATGTCACCAAAAAACTTTCCTCAATAAAAAAGTTAAGGCTGCGTGGACATGGCGACGTAGCGTGGCTCCATAATCACTACCGGTGATAAGCAACGATTTTTACACGACTTCTCAACAAAATGGAGTGTAATGTGTTCAGGTTTCATGTATGTATGTTTGTTTATTCATATATTTGCATATATTTGTATATCTATGTTTATTAATATATTTGTATATATTATTACTTATTTTCCACTTAAATTTATTGAATATAATGTAAAGTTTACTTTATTTTAGTCCCTAATTGCATACATATTTTTTTCTACTTTAAATTTTAACAACAACAACCAACCAACATGGCGGCCAAGCAGCGACCCACGTGGCTTGGTTATATTTTAACACTGGCAATGAGATGAAAATTTCGAAAATTACGAATACACTGACAAAACCTAAATTAAAAATTATTAAATAGTTTGTAATTTCTTTTTAAGCGGTTTATGAAATAAAAATATTCCTTATTGAATGGCGAATACGCTTGACAGTATTGTCGCTCGTTAATAATATATTCCAAAATTCTGAAACATTTCTATAGCTTCGACGAGTTCTAAAGATATGCTGTATCGTTTGTAGTCTATATATTATTTGTGTATTATATTTAAACTGTTTAGGTCACTTCCGGAATCAACGACAATGCTGAATAAAATAGTATTCAGGAAATAAAGTCAAACTTTCCATTCATGCTTTTTACGATATTGATGAATATTATTTTATGCGCTTCTGGTGGTTTATCTGTTAAGTAGATATTTGAAATATTATTATTACCAAGTGGACCAATTTTAAAAAAAAATGTTTTTCTTTTGTTGTTTTTTAAAATGGTTATTATTTTTGTTTCTTTCAGTTGTCTTTTAATTTGATATTATTGCTACAAATATTCTTTTTGATATGCTATTCCATTTGACATATTTTATTTATGTATTGTCTTTTCTAGTTTGGTTTTTATGACTATTTCTACCATACCTAATCTCTGTTCACATGATTTAATATATTATGTCTCATTTGACATTTTAATTTGGGCGTTGTTTATAGTCGTAATCTCAAATATAATGTCTCAAAAATGCAAAATGAGACGTCTAACTATATTAGTGGATGATTTGTAATAATGTAGGTGTTAACTACTCGAAATGTAGCAGTATGTTGCTTGTTATTTGGAGGCATATTACGTGTAATGTAATGTCAGATATTTTTTATTATTACGCTGATATGTAGTTATGTAAATAGGTATGTTCTTAATATATATATATATATATATATATATATATATATATATATATATATATATATATATATATATATATATATATATATATATATATATAAATATATATATACATATATATATATATACATATATATATATATATATATATATATATATATATATATATATATATATATATATATATATATATATATATATATATATATATATATATATATATATATATATATATATATATATATATATATATATATATATATATATATATATATATATATATATATATATATATATATATATATATATATATATATATATATATATATATATATATATATATATATATATATATATATATATATATATATATATATATATATATATATATATATATATATATATATATATATATATATATATAAATATATATATATATATATATATATATATATATTTATATATTATATAATTTTTTTTTGACGATTTCACCAGGTTACGAGTATGTACCTACCTAGTCTTTTTTGAAAAGTAACGATAATCATGGTTATGATTACATACTTAGCGAAGTCGAAAGAATTTTCAATCTATCGAAAACATTCAACCCTTACGTATTCACGGAGCAGCTAACCAGTGCTCCGTGTACGTATTGTATGGTACTCAGGAAATACTTAGTTGAGCATTACATAAGTACTGAACCGATACTCGGCTATGAATTCGGGTGTAAGCGACAAAATACAAAAAAGGACCGGTCCGCGATTCATGACGTTTTACTGCTCCTTTGTTGGGTGACATCCGTCACCCGCTCAATCGGAAGCTATTCAGCTTCCAAACGCTCAGACAAAAGGACGCACTCGTTTTGAGTTACCGCAGAACCGACGCATTTGTTTTTCGAGTTTCATGGCCTCCATGTAAGACCTCGGAAACGCATTTCACCTTATCGCTTAATTCGTCCATAAGCCCCAGCCAACCCTACCTCCCCCCCCCCCCCCCCGTGCGCAACACAACCTAGTTTGAGCGCCAATACTTAGTATATTTATAGTATTTTCCGTAGTGTTAAATTACTATTTTTCCAAAAATGCCGTAGTATTTTCTTGAATATGGCGGACTTTAAACATTAATCGCTTCGCTTGTATGCCACATAATCAAACCAATTTCACAACTTGATTTCGTTACCGAATTTGAAGACTCTAACTGCAATATTTCGAGAATGAAGTTTGACTAGTGCGCTCTCTGGTGGACCGATTTCAACTACAATCGTTTCAACTCTTTAAATGACCAAAATTGGCATGATGCCTGCATGCCAATTTTCAGCATAATCAGATAAAGCGTTTGGGCGTTATTGTGGAAGAACATACACAGACTTACAGACAGACTTCTGTCTGGAAATAGTCCTAATCGTCTTAGGCGAGGGGTCGAAATTTATTTATCCGTATTCATCTCGAATAATTTTTTGTCGCGTACACAATACTTTTCCTCTGCCTTGAAAATAAAACATTTTACTAAAACAAAGCGCTTTAAGTAAGTACTTCACTAAAAAGCAATTTTCGTTTAGATCGTTTTGATTGAAGTCGTAATATTTAGATCGTTTCAATCGCAACTGTATTCATAAATTATACCGCGTTGATTGCTGTTGGTGTTATAAAAACAGGAAATAAAAAATGAAAACATTTAGGCTATTTTTTTTTATATTTCTACATCGTTAATCTTAATCTATTAAATACTTAATTAATGAGTATATCAATATTTGCCTAAATAATGAATATGTCTTCTTATAACCGGCTTTGAGTGTCGCAACCGTATCAGATGATATTTTTTTTTCACTATTTACACCAAACCAATTTACACAGTAACTCACTTTACCGACGCTATGCTCAAATGTAAATGTTTTGCCATATGTAAATTAGGGATACCACAGCAAAAACTAGAAAAGGTGCCAAAAAATATATTTAGACCGTTTTGATAGAACATTTTTACGCGCTATGATTTAGTATGAGATTTAGATCATTTTGAAAGAAATTTATTTTAATTTCATATAATCAACCATTTTCGATAGATCTACCAACCACTCCAGAATAATTAACCACTAGCGATAGATCGTTTTGAAGGAAATTGGTGATTTCTGTCTCATTTTTCTACGGTCATAAGTAGTAAATAGTTTTACCAATCGATGAACGCACAATAGCGCGTGTGGCGCTTGATACGACAGCTAGGCCTCTGTTTAGAGATCTCTGCATCATGACGCTGCCGTCCATTTATATAATGGAAGTAGCGCTGTTCGTTCGCAGAAATCTAGCCGATTTTGAAGTGAATGGTGTGCATCATCACTATCCAACAAGATCCCGTAGCATGCTACGTTCGGTAAGTTATGCATTATCCAAGTCGGAGAGGATAGCCTATATCGCCGGCCCAGCGGTTTACAACAAACTCAGCGAGCACATTAGGCAGGCGCAATCTCTTGACGTGCTTAAGAGACGCCTTAAGAGATACTTTACAGATAAGGCGTTTTACTTACTGGAGGAATATTACTCGAGTGAAGTCTAAAATGCTTTGGTGGCTAAAGTATTTAATAATCTTTTGTCTTGTATTTCTTCTTTTTATATTATTCTTGTGTTTTTTTCTTCGTTTTGTTTTGTTTATTTTATCTTTTCTTTACGATAAAAAAAAAGTTTGTTTGCTAATATTTATGAATGTTTGCTAATCTGTATCTGACTTGTATACCAGTATACTAATAAAATGAATATGAATATGAATATGAATATAACGGCCCAAGGGGTACCCAAGGGGTATTTAAAAAAATGTTAGGGTCCAAAACCGATTAAGATCGTTTTGTTCGCCGACTCCTCATTTGTAAAGCCACGACCCTCGAATACGGTCAGATTAAAAAAGGGTAGCCTATCAGCATCTCCTTAATGGTTTTTTTTAATTTTACGTTCTCCCGCTGTAATTGTACTACTAATGTGACTCCACATGTATTACTAAGTTGAACTTAATATTATTACTTCTTTATTATTATTTATTTATTTATTTGTTACAACTTGGTAGAGAGTTAACAGTGAGATCGTACAGATATAATTTGTAACTATTATATAAGCAATAAGAAAATGAACACTACCCATACGATCATTCTAGACGAATGCCCAAATAGCCTGTATCTGGGCATACGAAATATATAGCCTTTGTTTTTGAGTAGTACTGACGTTTGAGTAGTACTGACTAATAGACTACTATCAATACTAACACTAAGATAATGGCATATATTAGTACACATATTAATACAAATATATATGATAAAGGGTTAGTTACATACATATATACATATACAAACATACGTACATAGATATATAATTATGTATGTATTATTATTATTTATTCCGTAGCCGGCGATTGGGGAGGGGATCGCCTTCGCAGTTAATACGCTGTCGGTGCCGCTGGATCTCGTACTCTATTCACGATTCGCTTCCATTCTTGACGATTTTTTGCCACGTCTCGAGCATCCCTAGTTACATCCATTACTTCTTTACACAAGTATAGTGCATTGTTATAAGTCCCTTATTGCTACACTCTGGGTACACATTTCATACAAAAAGGACACGCGCATAATTTAATTTCAATTTATTTATTTTTTTTATTTTATTTATTTAAAGCAATGTACATAATAAGCAACAAGCGTAACAAATTATATTTAATATCTACACTTAAATAAAACCCACAGCAAGTTGTGTCACGCTTATAGTGAAGATCGGTCCCATGTCGCCCAACTAAGTATGAACACTTGTTCTAGGGCAGACATATTAAACAAATACTAGTTTTAAAAGAAAACATAATCAAAAGAAAAAAAGTAGTTTGAACAAAAAGAAAAAAAAAGCGAAAATAGAAAAAAAAACATTGAATTAAATAAAAATATGCATAAAAATAAAATATGTAAATATATAATTATATCCAATAAAATTTAATTCAATAAAATCTGTTTCACGAAGTCACCTGGTTCGGTAGGCTTCGAATCGCTATAGCGCTCTCGTAGTTCACTTTCACTTCTTGGCGGTCGACTGCATCTGAACTGGACCGAAAATGAGGTAAAACAACCATAAACTGGTCTCGCGGTGAACTTTAAATGGGCCAAGTTGAAAGGCATTAATTACAAATCGAGCTTTAAAAACACTGGAAAAAACCAAGTTGTAAAAATACGATTATGCCACAATAATATATGCAGTCTAGATTTTGTCACGGCAAAAAACATATATTTTTTTAAACTGATTCTGTGCTATACCTATGAGTAAATACCTTAACCCATATATGCCCAGAACTATTTTGGGATTTCGATTTTGGTTATTATATACCAGTATTGACTACTTTAAGTATATATATATATTTTGTTAACTAGGTATTATAGTTAAGTGCCTGATCCGTCTAAAACACAAAAAAGAGATTTAGTACAGGTTTCCGCTGTATATTTGCCTGACGTATCGTTTTCGAAACACGGAAGTTATAAGGACATTATAGGTATTTATAAATTACTATTAGCTAATTCTAAAAACACGAGTAAGTTTATAATTGACCACAATTTACTACAAAACTATGATACTTGTACAGAGCTTAGTCAGAGTGCACAATCGATTGGCTTGCGCCGCACGGTGCGCAGACCGTCCAGGAGCGTCTTCGTGGCCAACCCAGCATGGGCCCATTAACTCCCTAACAACTTGCTGTCTCAACTACAACGGGCGAGCCCGTCACCACAGGACGTTTTAACGATTTTCTCGTTCTGTCGCTCTGCAGTGAACGTAGAAGACTTTGGACAGAACAAATCCAACGTCCAGCTACGTCACAACCCGCAAGAAGCCAACGCCTTACCGCGAGATAGCCAGAGTTACCTGGCGGGCCGACTCTCGCGCCCTTGCTTCCAATTGTGACCAGATTTCTCCGGTCTCTCGATTGGTTCCAAGTTCGAGGTCGCTTGCGCGGTCCTCTCCCTTACGAAGCGGTGAAACGGTGTGAACCGAATCTATCGCGGACCAAGGCGTCCTTTGCCCGACTCTGAACCGGGATCGGATGGCCAATGGTCATTTCAAGAGCAGTCACCGTAAGGTAGACAACCACCCCCGCTCTGTAGGAAACAATACAGTTCCCAGACTCCCCCGATTGTTAGTCGGAGAGCACAGTCGATTGGCTTGCGCCGCTCGGTGCGCAGACCGTCCAGGAGCGCCAGAGGTTTGATTCCCAGGGGAGACTGGTTGACCCAGTGTCCTACCCAGGCTCGCACCCCATGCGTGGAGGCCATCGGATGGGTGTTGACCCGTGAGTGTGACCGACCCTGAACACATGGGTCATCGTGGCCACCTCATCATGGGCCCATTAGCATCCGATCCTGGGTGAACAGCCGGGCAAAGGACGCTGTGGTCCGCGATAGATTCGGTATACACCGTTTCACCGCTTTGTAAGGGAGAGGACCGCGCAAGCGACCTCGAACTCGTAACCAATCGAGAGACCGGAGTAATCTGGTCACAATTGGAAGTAAGGGCGCAAGTGTCGGTCCGCTGGGTAACATTCCTGGCTATCTCGCGGTTAAGGCGTTGGCCTCTTACGGGCTTGTGGCGTAGCTAGACGGTGGACTGTTTTGTCCCCAAGTTTTCTGCGCTCACTCCAGGGAGATAGAACGACAAATCGTTAAAACTTCCTGTGGTGACGGGCTCGCCCGCTGTAGTCGACAACCCAAGTTGTCTTAATAGCTGTCTTTGGTGGTGAACGGTTTCGTGCAGCTTGGGCCACAAGATCCATTTTGTTCTTGGATCGACCCAACTCACGATTCAGCTGGGTACCTTTCCCGGTGCCTCGCCGTAAGGCGTTGGACTCTAACGGTTTGCTGGTGAACTAGACAGTAGATTGTCTTGCCCCCAAGTCTTCTACGCTCATCCCACGGCTGAAAGAACGATCTATATTGTTATACCAGCCTGGGGTGACGGGTTCGCCCGTTGTAGTCGACACCGCCATCCTGCCTTTATAAGTGATTTTAATAAAAGTGCTTTTTTATTTTTACTGCAAAAAGTGTTTTTCCATTAGTGCAGTTGCAGATTTAGTGTTTCTGTACAAAATTTTAAATAATAAAATCGATACCTCTTGTATAGAAAAAATACAATTTAACATTACTAAAAGAAGTCTTCGATACCCAGACTTATTTAAAACACCTTTAGCAAAAAACTATACCGGAGTAAATAAAGTAATCCCACGTATATGTCGTCTGTATAACAAATTTCATCTTGACAATCGCATCGATATATTTCATGATAGTTTATGCTCCTTCAAAGCGTCCCTCTTTAAAATACTGTAATTCTGGTATTTTTTGTTTTTTCCTTTTTTTAAACGTATTTTAAAAAAAAATCAACCATTGTTCATGCATTGTGCTAATTGTGTACTCATATAAAAAGGATATTGATATAGTCATGTAACTGTAGTATATATATGTCACTATATGTGTTGTCAATATTCTGTTTGGGTACCAAATAAAATAAAATAAAATAAAATTAGGTAAAGTTAAGCAGTAAGATATTACTTTAACGCAATAAGCTTGCCAATTCGTCTCATCAAATAAAGTGTTTTATTATTACTATAAACAGATGACTTTTTCTATTAAATTATTATCATTCAAATTAATATTTTGACATTCAATATAATTTCATTGACTTTTTCAAAAAGTAAATGTATTTAATTGTTTTTCAGAATTTACTGTATACTTATTTAAATTTATTTTGATTTTTTTATTTTGTCAACATTAAGGATATGAATTTTTATACTTATACTTCTTTTGTGAATCATAAGATAAACGGTGCATACGCATTATTATTAAATTATCATTTAGAGTACGTATAAGATTTTATACTCTAATTAGTAATAATTTAAAAATATTAGCGATAATCAATGTATTATTAGAGTATTGTTTGCGTACCAATTATACTAAATAAATAAATAAATAAATTACGAAAGTGAAGATTGTGCAATAGACAAGCTTCAGGTACTTTAGGTGCTTTGCTCGAGTTAAAATCCCTGTGTTTTTGAAATTGTGTTGTGTTTATTATGTTTTCTGCTGATATAGGTATAGAGCATTGATAAATCTTAGGTAAGGCAAAGGATATACATATTATAAAAAGTTATATGCATCAACAGTTTAACTGCAATCCAATCGTAAAGCAAAAATCAATCATGTTTAGTATCACAGCCATATATAAAAACGAAATCACATGAAAACACTCAGAACATCCTAAAGTAAAAAGAAGGAATGACAACGGCCAAGGCGCAAAATCTTACCGGCCAAGGCGCAAAATATATACTGAGTAGCTATCTGTCTTATTTATATACTGTATCTCTTTTATCCATAAACTTATATAGACAAACCCAACTTTAAAAAAAGAATGATAACGGCCCAGACTCAAAATCTTACCTAACACCCGACAATCTTACTTATTGGCCTACCTGACATTCTTACTTATTGACCTTCTCCCTTCATCCATAAACTTATTTACTGTTTTGGCTTCCGGATAAAATGAAAATAGTCTGTCAGCACTATGCAGTAATTTTTACTATTAATAGTTTAGATATTTATATGGGTTTAAAATTCGTGATATTTTCTATATATTTTATCTATGTACTTTGTACGTTAATAATAAAAAAACTGCATTGTTTAAATAAAACGAAATAAATTAGAAAAAATACTAAAAAATGTGTAATTATAAGGGGGAAACCTCGTTTAGAAAGCATACATTTTTTAAAAATGTTTTTTCATCTGATCTGAAAATATTATTTTCATCTGATCATGAATCTTTTATATTAGTTTTATTAATATTTGAATAATAAAAATATTTTTTGCAATAGTAAAAAATAGTAGGTTGAATCACAAGGGAGCAAAATAATATTTTTACGGCGAGGGCGCTTTTTTGAATCCAGAGCGAAGTGAGGGATTCTAGAGTAGAATCCCGAGCGTAACGAGGGATTCTTTAGTAGAATCCTGAACGTAGCGAGGGATTCAAAAAAGCGCCCGAGCCAAAGATATTTTGCGCCCGAGTGATACACTCTACTTTTCATCATTCTCTATGAGAAAATAAAAGGCGCCTCATATTTTATTGTAATATTACATATTATTTAATAAAACATAGAGTATTAACTAAATGGAAATTTAATACTATCTAATAATAAAACAACTAAACACTTATATTTACATTTGAGACATTTTCGCAATTATGAATATTTATTGTTACAGTATTATTAGGAATTGAGATTGTTCTAGATTTCATATTCTGCGTGTTTTACGTCGTTATTACAACTGACTGTTGATTTTAACATTGAGTAGGTACTCCAAAGAGTGGATAGTTGTTTAGTTGTGGCTAAGTACTGGAAGTAGGCCAAAAACACAGATTCTAAAATATTCTTGGCGCCTCTTGCATTTCTCGATTCAATAAAATTTCCATAGGCTTTCATATATTTCTCCCGGGATTTTGCAGGTAATAGATAATCAATCACATTTCTTGCCTCAGTTCGAATGCTTTCAGGAGTTAAATCTATACTTTCACTGTCACTTGAAGAACTCATGTTTCAAAACAAAACGATGAATTTCTTACAATCCGTGAAAATTGTCGAAAACGCGGGCGACAAAAACAATTGACGTTCGCGGGTTTTTAATTTCATTTGTTTTTTTTTATTCAGCCGGCGGCGCGACTAGGGGCCGTCGTACCAGCCAGTCTTTATTCAAACAATATTTGCGTTCGATTTCTTCGGCGCTGAAGACTAAGATGTTCCAAATTCAAAAAGTGCGCCGCGAAGATAAATTGCGGCGGACTTATTCAAAAAGTGAGCCGCAAAGATAATTGCGGCGCACTTATAAAGTTTCTTATAGAAAACACCACTTTTGGGCGCACTTAAAGGCGAACCGAGTCGTCCTTTTCGAGTAGATGGGATGAAAACTATATTTTAGATACTGAATTGCAAATGTTGTTACCGCTGCAGAAATAAGGGTATTTGTTTGCGCCGGTATTAACGAGCGTAATTTTGCCTGAAAAAAAAGTGATTACGCAGTAAAAAAAAATATATTTAAAATCATTTTTTCTTCTAATTTTTTAGTTCACATAGAAGAGAAATTCATAATCTTTCAAGTATCTGTCAAGTAGTTTTTTTTGTCACCGGAGCAATACTGAAAAATATGGTTGGAAGAAAAGCGCGTTTAAAGTTTTCTTCACAGGATTGCAGTAAGTTTTTACACTTACAGCAATCTAAGGAATCTACATATAGAGCATGTTAAGTCAAAACTGTCGTCAGCCTGCAATGTTCTATTACGCATCGGAAGTTGTATAGAGAGAACTAAAGTAATATCGGCCTATTACGCGCTAGTTGAGTCATACCTGCGCAATGGTATTCTTTTATGGGGTACTGCAGCGCACATCAACAGTGTATTCACTCTCCAGAGTCATGTGTGCGATAAAAGAGTATTGGTCCACGGCAGTCATGTCGTGAACACTTCCAAAAACTAGGGATATTGACCGTATATGCGATTTTTGCTCAAGAAGCTCTTTGAGAATTTTATTGCAATAAGAGCTCGGCCATATCCCACGAGGAAGTACATCGGCATGACACCAGGAATAAAACCCAGTATCTCCAACCGTTCGTAGCACGTACTGCCAAGTTCCAGGCGACTAGTCGATACATAGGCCTCAAACTTTTTAATAAATTGCCTGAAAGATTAAAAGCGATTAAAAAGATCGATATTTTCAAGAGATCCATCCGAGTTTATCTTTTTAAAATTAACATGTATGCTCATAACGACTTTTTAAAATATTGAGAAAATACATAGCATCGTATCTAACTATTTAATACACATTTATTGTCAATTGTTTTGTTGTAAACTGTTATAGTCTTTGTTTTTGTAAATTGGTAAGTTTAAAGTTATATATTGTACTAGCTGTTGCCCGCGGCTTCGCACGCGTTAAATTTGGGTTAAGATAGATCCCTTTTTCCAAGTCAAGTGGTAAGTTTTTGCGTGTAATATATAAAGGTATCTAACGTTTTTCTCTGTAGGTACTCCTGTCAATATGTACTTCATGATGATCAACTAAGTAATTAAGGCGTGAAGAAGTGACGATCGCGGTGCTTGCGCTACGCATGTTATCGAGACAAATGATGAATTTATAATGAGGTTCTAGCGCCTTCTGACGTCCGGGAACCGTCGGGCGCGACTTCTATTTTGATTTTTAGGGTTATTTACCCCTTCTCACCCCCTAAGTGGTAGATTTTAGAAAAATATGACACATGCAGTTGCTTATTTGTTTATTACCATTTAAACCCCTTTTCGCCACATTAGGGGTTGAATGAAAAAAATACTAAATACGTATTTGCCTAAATGTTTATTAGAGTATACAATTTCCATCTAATATCGTTTCTCCATACAAATTTTAAACCCCTTTTCACGCCTTTAGGGGTTGAATTGTGAAAAAACGCGAAAGACGTATTTAATTATTTGTTTATTACAGTTATCCTACAAAGTTTCAAAATAAAAAGTCCATCTAATATCGTTTCTCCATACAAACTTAAACACCCCTTTTTACGCCTTTAGGGGTGAAATTTTAAAAAAATACGAAACACATATTTGCTTAGATGGTTTTAAAAGTAATCCTACAAAGTTCATCTAATATCGTTTTTTCATACAAATTTTGAAACCCCGCTTCACCCCTTTAGGGGTTGAATTTTGAAAAAACACAAAAGACATATTTGCTTATTTGTTTATTCGAGTAATCTTACAAAGTTTCGAATTAAAAAGTATATCTATATCGTATGCCATACAAATTTCGAAACCCCTTTTCACCCCTTTAGTTGTGGAATTTTGAAAAAATATGAAACACGTGTTTCCTTATTTATTTATTAGAGTGACCTTAAAAAGTTTCGAAATAAAAAGTACATCTAAAATCGTTTATCCATACAAACTGTAAAACCCCGTTTTACCCCTCTAAGGGTTAAATTTTGAAAAACCATGAAAGACCCATTTGTTTATATGATTATGAGAGTAATATTACAAAGTTTTGATTTATAAAGTCTATCTGTATCGTTTCTCCATACAAATTGTATAACCCCTTTTCACCCGTTTAGGGGTTGAATTTTGAAAAACCACGAAAGACGTATTTTCTTACTTTTTTATTAGAGTAATCCTTCGAATTTTCGAAATAAAAAGCACATCTAATGTTGTTTATTCATACAAAGTCTGGAACCCTGTTTCACCCCTTTAGGGGTAGAATAAAAAAAAAATAAACACCTATTTTCTTATTTGTTTAATAGAGTAACCTTACAAAGTTTCAAATTAAAAAGACCATCAATAACGTTTCTTCATAATAATTACACCCCTTTAGGGGTTGAATTTTGGAAAAACCACGAAAAACGCATTTTGTTATTTTTTTATTAGAGTACTCCTACAGGAATTCGAAATTAAAAGCACGTCTAATATTGTTCATTCATACAAATTTTGAAACCCCGTCTCACCCCTTTAGGGGTTGAACTTTGAAAAAACATGAAACAACTATTTTCTTATTTGTTTATTAGAGTAATCTTACAAAGTTTCGAATTAAAAAGTACATCTATATCGTTTCTCCATAAAAAAATCGAAACCCCTTTTCACCCCTTTAGGGGCTGAATTTTGAAAAAATGTGATACACGTGTTTCCTTATTTATTTATTAGAGTAATCTTACAAAGTTTCGAAATAAAAAGCACATCTAATATTGTTCATTCATACAAACTTTGAAACCCCGCTTCACCCCTTTAGGGGTTGAATTTTGAAAAAACATGAAACACCTGTTTTCTTATTTGTTTATTATAGTAATCTTACAAAGTTTCGAACTAAAAAGTACATCTACATCGTTTCTTCATAAAAAAAATCGAAACCCTTTTTCACCCCTTTAGGGGTTGAATTTAAAAAAAATATGAAACACTTGTTTCCTTATTTATTTATTAGAGTAATCTTACAAACTTTCGAAATAAAAAGTCCATCTAAAATAGTTTATCTATACAAACTTTAAACCCCCGTATTACCCCTTTAGGGGCGGAATTTTGAAAAACCATAAAACACCTATTTGATTATTTGTTCATAAGAGTAATCTTAAAAAGTTTCGAATTAAAAAGTACATCTATATCGATTTTATATACAAACTTTGGAACCTCTTTTCACCCCTTTAGGGGTTGAATTTTGAAAAAATATGATACACGTGTTACCTTATTTATTTATTAGAGTAATCTGACAAAGTTTCGAAATAAAAAGCACATCTAATATTGTTCATTCATACAAATTTTGAAACCCCGTTTCACCCCTTTAGGGGTTGAATTTTGAAACAACATGAAACACCTGTTTTCTTATTTGCTTATTAGAGTAATCTTACAAAGTTTCGAATTAAAAAGTACATCTATATCGTTTCTTCATAAAAAAATGGAAACCCTTTTTCACCCCTTTAGGGGTTGAATTTTTAAAAAATATGAAACACGTGTTTCCTTATTTATTTATTAGAGTAATCTCACAAACTTTCGAAATAAAAAGTCCATCTAAAATCGTTTATCCATACAAACTTTAAACCCCCGTATTACCCCTTTAGGGGCGGAATTTTGAAAAACCATAAAACACCTATTTGATTATTTGTTTATAAGAGTAATCCTAATAAGTTTCGAATTAAAAAGTACATCTATATCGATTTTCCATACAAACTTTGGAACCCCTTTTCACCCCTTTAGGGGTTGAATTTTGAAAAAATATGATACACGTGTTACCTTATTTATTTATTAGAGTAATCACACACAGTTTGGAAATAAATAGCACATCTAATATTGTTCATTCATACAAATTTTGAAACCTCGTTTCACCCCTTTAGGGGTTGAATTTTGAAAAAAGATGAAACACCTGTTTTCTTATTTGTTTATTGGAGTAATCTTACAAAGTTTCGAATTAAAAAGTACATCTATATCGTCTCTCTATAAAAATTTCGAAACCCCTTTTCACCACTTTAGGGGTTGAATTTTGAAAAAATATGAAACACGTGTTTCCTTATTTATTTATTAGAGTAATCTTACAAACTTTCGAAATAAAAAGTCCATCTAAAATCGTTTGTCCATACAAATTTTAAACCCTCGTTTTTCCCCTTTAAGGGTAGAATTTTGAAAAAACATGAAACACCTATTTCCTTATTTGTTTATTAGAGTAGTCTTTCAAAGTTTTGAATTAAAAAGTACATCTACATATATCGATTTACCATACAAACTTTGGAACCCCTTTTCACCCCTTTAGGGGTTGAATTTTGAAAAAATATGATACACGTGTTACCTTATTTATTTATTAGAGTAATCTTACAAAGTTTCGAAATAAAAAGCACATCTAATATTGTTCATTCATACAAATTTTGAAACCCCGTTTCACACCTTTAGGGGTTGAATTTTGAAAAAAACATGAAACACCTGTTTTCTTATTTGTTTATTAGAGTAATCTTACAAAGTTTCGAATTAAAAAGTACATCTATATCGTTTCTTCATAAAAAAAATCGAAACCCTTTTTCACCCCTTTAGGGGTTGAATTTTTAAAAAATATGAAAAACTGTTTCCTTATTTATTTATTAAAGTAATCTTACAAACTTTCGAAATAAAAAGTCCAACTAAAATCGTTTATCCATACAAACTTTAAAACCCTATTTCACCCCTTTAAGGGTAGAATTTTGAAAAAACATGAAACACTTATTTCCCTATTTGTTTATTAGAGTAGTCTTTCAAAGTTTCGAATTAAAAAGTACATCTATATAGGTTTTCCACACAAACTGTGAAACCCCTTTTCACCCCTTTAGGGGTTGAATTTTCAAAAAATATGAAATACGTATTGCCTTATTTATTTATTAGAGTAATCTTACAAACTTTCGAAATAAAAAGTCCATCTAAAATCGTTTATCCATACAAACTTTAACCCCCGTATTACCCCTTTAGGGGCGGAATTTCGAAAAACCATAAAACACCTATTTGATTATTTGTTTATAAGAGTAATCTAAAAAAGTTTCGAATTAAAAAGTACATCTATATCGATTTTCCATACAAACTTTGGAACCCCTCTTCACCCCTTTAGGGGTTGAATTTTGAAAAAATATGATACACGTGTTACCTTATTTATTTATTAGAGTAATCTTACAAAGTTTCGAAATAAAAAGCACATCTAATATTGTTCATTCATACAAATTTTGAAACCCCGTTTCACCCCTTTAGGGGTTGAATTTTGAAAAAACATGAAACACCTGTTTTCTTATTTGTTTATTAGAGTAATCTTACAAAGTTTCGAATTAAAAAGTACATCTATATCGTCTCTCTATAAACATTTCGAAACCCCTTTTCACCCCTTTAGGGGTTGAATTTTGAAAAAATATGAAACACGTGTTTCCCTATTTATTTATTAGAGTAATCTTACAAACTTTCGAAATAAAAAGTCCATCTAAAATCGTTTGTCCATACAAATTTTAAACCCCCGTTTTTCCCCTTTAAGGGTAGAAGTTTGAAAAAACATGAAACACCTATTTCCTTATTTGTTTATTAGAGTAGTCTTTCAAAGTATCGAATTAAAAAGTACATCTATATAGGTTTTTCATACAAACTGTGAAACCCCTTTTCACCCCTTTAGGGGTTGAATTTCGAAAAATCCGCCCTTAGTGAGCGTTTGCGTCCTAAAAGGAACCTATGTTAAAAATTTCAGCTTCCTAGGTCTAAGGGTTAGGGCTGGGCGTTGATGAGTCAGTCAGTGAATGAATGAGTGAATGAATGAATGAGTGAATCGGAACTTCTCTTTTTATATATGAGATATCATCTCTTGGCTAAATTGAGTAACTAGTTAAAGATTAATTTAATGACATTCCTACACAATTGTTTTGGTTGTATTGGAAATAAATACATTTATCATTTATCATTTAAGACTATCAGCTATTCTAGAGGTGAAAGATTAATGAATAGATTTCAACTGGAAGTAAAAAAAAATTGAAAAACATGTTTTTGCCAAATGTGACATGTATTTTGTCTCGTAAGTTTTATTGAGTTTTGGAAACCACGTAACGTAGTCACAGGTGACAGCTATCGCTGTCAGATACTGAGAAGTAAGAAACTATTTGTAGTTGACTTATGCTTTATTGGCTATCTAGCTGGTATACTAATTCATAGGTAGACAGTAGAGATCAACAATCATCGCTGAAGCATTTTATAAAATTAGTGAACAGTAGTAAAATTTAGAGATAGACATAATCCAATAATTAAAATCAATATATAAAACCACAAGTAATAAAATTAAGGTTAACATTAACATCAAAATTAAGTGTCAATTAACATTAAACGGCATACAGGCCGGCAGAGCATAACACTGGGAAGGGTCGTAATCCAAGAAAGTTGCGGGAAAGCGTTATTTAATAATATCTAGGTCTAATTATACATTATGAGTAAATCTAGTGGCGATATCCGGGAGCGTAGGTTTCCGGGAGCTTTCCGGAAGATTACCGGGAGCGTAGGCACGCACGTTCAGCTAGGTCTCGCTCCCAGGACGGTATCTAACTTTGCCGCTCCGACGCGGACGGTCGACCATGAAGGCCCTACACCTTGGCGAAGTTCCGCTGGGCTGCCTGAGGTCGCTCCTAGTTTTCTGGCGTTTTTGATCAGCCTACGTACTGCTTCCGGGTTTCAGCCCGTTCAGTGGAGTGTCTACGGCACGCCGCGACCGTGAGGGCTAAAGACCCCCCGCCCGGTATTCCTTCTTCCGAAAACCCACTCAGTGTCCCCGACGAGGGTTTTGGAGTATCCCCGGGTTCTCTGGGCTCCGATGTTCCTCCAGACACGTACTTCAGCTTAGCTACTATAAAATGAAATATTTTACAGCAAACTTCGCTAATGAGTACGAAATTACCCATTCTCTTTTATTCGGCCTAATGGCGGAGGCGTGAGGCTCTCACAATGATTTCCCAAAAGAACGGAATGTTAAAGATGCGCTTCAATTAGCTCTTTGAAGTTAAGTTAACACCCTTTATATTGTCTTCTATATCTATATCTTTTCATTAAGTGGGTTCTTGGATCTCTTTGAGAAGATAATTATAAAAGGATCATAAGCGAATAACGGTATTTTCGTAACTATAAATAGGATAAAAACGAATTTACCGCGGGAAGTTTGTACCACCCGACGTTGCGACGATATTGCAACGCCGTTGTCCAGGGTAGACTAAAGTGCTGCCTGCTGCTGTCAATCCTCATCTGTGGGTAGGCGGTAAACTACTGCTGTTACTTCGCATATTATAACTGTGGTATGGCAGTGGATTTTGAATATTGTATATTTCTCGGCTCGGCGTTGGGCATCGAGAAGATTTTAAGAAGAGGGTTCTACGTAGAAGAGAGTTTGTAATTGTCATCTTTATTGAAGAAGGGTTCTTCTTATTTCAATAGCTTTCCGGATCATGCAAGGAGAGTAAAATTGTAATTTGGATAAAACAATGGGAATTTGAACAGGCCGCGGAAGCCGTACCCGCGCATTCTGATATATTAGCAGACCGCCAGCGCGGGTATATCTGCACAGCAACTAGAGCTGTTAACTACAATGGGCAAACCCGCCACCTCAGGAAGTTTTAACGATACTAGATTGTTCTGTCTCCTGTGAGGTGAGCGTAGAAGACTTGGGACAAAACAGTCTACTGTCTAGTTACGCCACTCGCCCGCCAGAGAACTACGTCTTACGGCGAGGCATCGGGAAGGGTACCCAGCAGGCATCCTTGCCCCCTGAGTAACAGTTTGGAAGGATATCTCCTACTGGAATTAACCGACAGGATACCTCCTACCTCCTGGTTACAGGATCTAGTCGCTTGCGCAGTCCTCTCCCTTTTGTAGCGATGATGCGATGTCTACCGAATCTATCGCGGACCACGGCGTCCTTTGTCTGGCTCTTCGCCCGGTATCGGGTAGCCTAATGGTCGTTTCAAGAGCAGTTGCCGTAAGGTTAACAACTACCCCCGCTCTTTAGGAAACAATACTGTTTCTAGACTCCCCCGGCTGTCAGTCGAAATGCATAATCGATTGGAAGACGCCGCACGGTGCGCAAGCAGTCCAGGACGCCCGAAGGTAGACTGCCCCGCAGGCCAAACTCCTACCCGGGCTCCCACTTCTGCATGGAGACCGCCGGATGGGTGATTACCCTTGCATTTGACCGACCCTATACACATGGGTCTGTCTGTGGCGGCCAATCTGCAACAGGGGCAATTAGCTCCCGAATCGGCACAGCACAGCAGTCTTCAACACAAAAGATGCCATGTACACATATCTACACAGTCTAAACTAGAAAGATACCCGCCACAGGGAGCGTAGCCCTGCGTGTCAGCCGTGTCAATGACCCAGGCTCACACGGAGCCCCGCTAAAGGTCAATTGCTTAGCGGAAGATTTTACTGACCTTACACGAGACCGAATCACGGAAGGTAAAGTTACCTCTTTTGAAGACTTTTTTGCGATTTCAAATTTGTTCATGTCAAGATAGGTCGTCGCCTTAACGCGTCTTGTTGCAGCTTGATTAGATACAGCTTGCTAAATTATTAGCTTTAATGTAATATTTGAAACGTCAGAAAATATATATTTTTTAAATACCACCTGCAAAAAATATCATAGCAATTACAAAATATCACATCTGAACACGCATGGCCTGAAACAGTGGCATAACAAAAAATCGGTATTGTCACCCCCAGATTTTTCTGTTAAGCAGACAACCCCCCACTCCCCCACCCCCGCGCTAAACCTCTCACCCCCCTCCCCCTCCCCGCACATCCTCCTTTCACCTCGCCAACTCCCTCCTCCCCTTAACCCCCCCCCCATCCGATAATGATATATCCATGGTATTAATAATGTAGTATATTCATGTTATTAATAATGTATTTTTTTCAAAAATGTAGTTTTTTCTTAAATACGGCGGTATTTAAAAAAAAATGCGCCGCTTGTATGTATAAGACATATTCCAACCAAAACTTCACAACGTGATATCAGTCCAAAATGGCATCTGTGTACCAAAAGTCTCTAAATGCAATATTTCGAGATATATAACTAGCGCGCCCTCACATGGACGGATTTCAACTACAATATTTTCATCTCTTGCCATGACCGAATGATGCAAGCATTTCAAATATCAGCTCAATCGGATGAAACGTTTAGGCGCTATCGTGGGGGAATACACACACACACACACACACACAGACACACAGACCCACAGAGAGACTTCAGTCTGGAAATAGTCCTAATCGTCTCAAGGGGTGCCAAATGGATATTTCCGTCTTCATCACATTTTTAGCGCCTTCACAATACTTTCCCTATTGCCTGCAAAGTAAAAAAACGGTTGTGTCACGCTAAGACTTCCCCGCAAGACTAACCCCAATACATCTGTAGAGTGATTTTTGTCTTGATTTGCTCTATGCAAAATCATCGATCAGTTTTAAATCATCCATTTTTTCGGCTTCCTTAGCTTAGATGGAACTTCGAACGTAGACTGAAGTTCCATTTTGGGCCCCCAACCTACCGTGGGCGTGCGCCGCACCGGCAGCACCGGCTTAGTTACGCCACTGCTTTACACGCTCCAAAAACCATAAACTTCGGTATTAACATCTAGGGAGTAATACTACAGGGAGACTGTGTGGAGATTGTATGGAGAGACCGTTCTGAGAGACTACTTCAACCTTTCGGAAACCATGTAAGCGCAGTCCGCGCTTCCTCGGTCAACAAACGCGGGCCAATTCAGCAACCGTCTCGAAACGAACATTATTTATACCCTTTCGATTGCATGACGAAGCTTGAAAGCGACCTTGGTTTAGGCGTGAAAAGTCTTTAAAACCAGACCGAAACATGGGTTGAAACGAGCATTGATTACGCAGGGTATTAGATTGCTCAGTGCCATAAAACGTTTTGGCAATCCTTCTACGCCGGCGACATGCAGGTAGCGCTGATAGCATTGTTCGGCGAAACAACTAGAGTTTTTGACTACAAGGGGCTAGCCGAGTCGTTCTATCTCCCTGATAATGGGCTCGATTGCGTTTCTACGTCAAGTAATATCGAAAATAGTTCATGCGAACGAGACAGAGCAGCGCTTTAGAACGAAATGTAAAATGAACGATTGCATCTTTACCCGCACAAAAACTACCTGCCGATCTTAAATCCAACTGATTTGTTTCCAAAACCTATCGTCCAGAATAAAATTATGCTGCTTTACGTTTGGTCGGTATTTTTATGCTGAAAAACGGAATCATTAATTTCATATTACACTGTAACGTATTGTCCTATCTCGCTCGCATGAACTAGTTCTGATTTTAGTTCGCGAAGAAACGAAATCGGGCCCAATTTACGTTTTTTTTTATAAATGAATGATTGATAATAAAAACTCAATAATTTAGCCAATGATAACAATAATATCATTCCATTATTTGTGCTATCTATCGATTTCATCATAGCAATAATACAGAGAGATTATAACGCCACTATTATAGTCTATTTGAACATTAAAGCTCGTAATGATTGCTCGATCCGACATCTAGGAATCGATGATTGATTCCCGGCTGGTTCACCATTTTCCGTTTGGATAAAATTAACGGAATTTCATTTCAATTCTGTTGATCGAATGCAATAACAAGACACACACTTACACATATGTTACATGCACACATACATATAAACACTTCATAGTGGGGTTGGTTGGAAGAGATTTGTCGTATGACAATAAAACCGCCCATTGTGAAGTTTCACAATAAAGAGTATAAACAAACAAACAAACAAACAAACAAACAAACAAACAATGATTACGTATGGAAACATGTATATATTTAAAAAAAATTACGTCTTTATGTCAACAATATTAAATGCCGTCACCCGGAACGGCTTCACTGTTCACCTTCACGCGGTGGAAGTAGGCGCTCGTGGCCTGCCAGCTAAATCTTTGTTTCACCTTTTTAAAGATCTTGGTCTCTCCAGGAAAATAATCAACTCCTTTCTAGAAAAAGTATCTAAAACTGCGATTTCTGCATCTCAAGGGGTGGTAAGGTGAACGCTCACATGTGGCAAGACAGCTGTCCTAAACCTACCACCGCCGGTCGTAAGTCCGGAATCCACCCTTCACCTCCCAGAAGTATAATAATTATATATGATGGGCCCGATTTTTGGTCGGTGAATTCCATGGCAGCTCCGTTTGTATTTTATTTATAATGGTAATGATGATTAAAAAGCGTTTGTTTTATTTTGAGATACGATACCGTAGATGCGTATTTAGAGCGCCTTACATAATGCGCCGCTATACCGGCATACCACGAACGCCGCCATATTGAAAATAATAGAAGAATGATCATTGTTTGGAAGTATGAGTGCCACTTACATCTTGCGTTTCGTAGAAAAATCATGTGTGTTGAAACGTACAAGGACTATCGCGTCGTTTAGAGGCGTATCAGATCGAGGTCTAGAGTTAAAATTTTTCGAAAAATACCCTCAGTCGACATAAAGCGGTGACTCCGCTTAGACCGGCAGTCTGAGGCGCAAGCGGCTGGAAAGAAAAATAAAATATTACATTTTGTCGTAGACAAATGAAAAAGTTACGAATAGCCTGGGCGTATAGTTGTAGATATTAGACATTGTAATATCAATTAGGCGTAAACATCGGATAATAAAAGAATGAAATTAACTAAAAGTATTTTACTATTCCTTACCCATTCTGGGAACCGGTGACATTATAATAGTGCAGTGAATTATGATAATGATTCCGTGCAGCCTGGGTGGTGTTGAATGAACTCTATATCATCTGACCTGCCCAACTCACGGTTATACTCCTATCTGGTTAAACTGTCACAGCCGCTGTGAGCTTCTGCCACAGCTGTAATCCTGCAATCAGAGATCAGAGGATCGCGGATTCGGGGGAATACCTCGGGCGGAACTGGGTCCAGGCTATGTCATTCACGTTTTCGCATTCCGGCTAATAACCAGGGGGGTCTGGAGACGTATGTGACAAAGAAGGGTAATTTTCGACATGACCTCTTCAACACTTGAATCGATCCGTTGGTCAGACGATCCCGAGTAACCACGGCGGGCAAAGGGCGCCTTGGTCAGCAAATTATTCAAACTGAACAACGGCTTATGTCAAATTGATCTCGCGCAAGCGACCTCGAACCCATGACCAGACCAGGGACGGAGAAACCCAGCCACATCTAGTAATAAGGGCGCGATGTCGGACCGCTGTCATCACTTCCCGGTGCCTCGCAATAAGCTGGACTGTGGACTGTGTTATGTGGACTGTGTACTCCCGGACTAGACTGTGGACTGTGGTCTCCCAAGTCTCTGCGTAATCACCTCACGGCTGAAAGAACGATATTTTTATACATACCTAAATATTTTTGGTCGCTATTTCAAGGCAGAGCTACCCAAACTTTTTTGTCCCGTAGACCACTTTCTGTTTTCTGTAGTCCCCCTGCCTGCAAAATATAGAATTTTCATAAACTTACTAACTTTAAATGGGTTATTGGTAAAAATGATAGTTGAAAAATATTAAAAACGTGTAAAATTTTTAGTTGTTCATTTATAAGCGTCCACGACCTTGAAGTACGAAGCATTTGAGAAAGCCACACATAGCTGCACATGTAGCACAAACTCGCTTGCTCATTCATTTTATGCGTCTATCCTACTCGCTTGCACGGATACCCATTGAAGCGCATTTTTTCACATATCTCAATCGCACCCTCCCTCATTAGTCATGTGTGCTAACCTCCTCAATCGACTAGTGATGCAATTTAAATTGTGACATGCGTGTTTGTCTAATGCGATTATTATAACTAAATGTTGTGCTGTACATACAGCCTCTTTTAGGTGTAATAAGACATTTACTGATCGCCTAAATGTTTAAGATGACCTGCCTAAATAAGGTCCGATTACGTGGACCCCCATTTACATCTCATGCACCCACATTTTTTTCTCACTAACATTGACCCCATGCAATTTGAAATCGACCCCTGGGGTTCTATATGACTATTTTGGGAATTACTGGTAAGACGCGGAAGCCGTTTCGATTAGCGCGACCTCTTCCATCGCTGCCAGAATTAATACTGACACGATAATTATCGACAATATGCTAGACGTTCGATAAACGCAGGCTATTATCATCGGTAGCAGCTACTTTACCTCGAGGATTAATATAAATGAAGTCCTGAAGATCTGCATCGGTGCGGATGAGGTCCCTTTCAGTTTCGAGGTTAAAAACCTCGGTATCCATATGGACGAGGACCTCTCATGGCGGCCACATATTCGAGAAATGCGACGCAAACTCTTCGGCCGATTTCATTCGCTGAATAGGCTGAAAAATATCCTCCCGGAGGAGAGCAAGATTACGATTTGTCAGTCTGCTCTCCTCCCCCTTCTGGATTATGGAGATGTCGCATTTCTCGACCTCACAGAGGAGTTATCCACCATAGTTGAGCGTCTCCAAAATGTTTGCATTCGGTATATCCATGGCCTCAGAAAATTTGACCACATCACGGAGTACAGGGAGAAGCTTCACTGGCTGTCGACCCGGGAGAAAAGAGACATGCGAGTTCTCTGTATGCTTTTCAAGATCTTGGATGGCGTCGCTCCCAATTATCTTATCGGCAGATTTACTGCACTATCGGCTCATGAACGCCCTCTGAGATCAAAAAACAACCTGCTACTCTCTATCCCTAGTCACAGCAGTGACTTCTTCTCATTCTCTTTCACCGTGCATGGAGCCCGTCTTTGGAATGCTTTGCCGAAAAATGTGAGAACCGCGCCAAGCATAACAACTTTTAAAAACAGACTCAGAGAGCATTTGAAATCCTCCAGATAAATTCCCTTTCCCCTCCCATTCCCCTCCTTTTAAAACTTTAGCGTCCTTATAGGTGTTAGATTATTTTGATGTGGCAAATCTGTGCCCACAAAGAGTAAAGTATATACTTCTTTCTATCCTCATCTATTTTATTTGTCATACTCTTTATATAGGTTAAGTTATGTAGTCTACTCGCAAATAATGTTCTTACAATAGTATAGGTTAGCTCTAAAATATTGCCTGCAGGCAATAAGCTCGCCTTTTCTTAAGAATAAAGAGTTTTATTATTATTATTATTATTATTATTATATATCGCGCGATACTTGATCCAGATCGTGGATTTCTGGATTTCTAAAAATCCCGTGATCCGTATTACTACACGCTCGATAAATATCGTGATTCTGGATCACGATCCAAATATCACGATAAATATCGAGCGTGTAGCATTCCACTTTTCATGTTACACGATACACCCGTACGATACGGACTTTTGATTCCGTCGCTATACAGCGAGAAGAGCAACCACTCGAGCGTTCGTACACTGTTTACAGATACTCCGAAATGCCCGCCGAGCGACGCGTGTCTTTTGTTTACAACAGTGAAAATATTTAATGGCCATAGAATATGCATTTTCTTCTAGCACATGCCGGATATTTAATGACTTTCACTCTTTTTACCACATTTTAATATTGAGTTATGCCGGGACATGCACTTTAAACGAACGTGTGGTCGAATTTTTAAACGGGTGATCCCTATACATCCGAATCACTATGCAACCAACATTTATATTACAATAGAATCGCAACATTTATGTTTTCTTTCAAATTTTTTTTTTAATAATTGAATACAAATACACCGAAATGATAATAAATACGAAAAACGGAAAGCAGAAAATAAAAAAAAAAAATCGGTTGTCTGTAAAGTCGGTTTACTGACGATAGTTGAACGTGACAACGTCATAAGAAAATACTGATGGAATGGTTGCATTTGCTCCGGAACATTTTTTAGTTTTACTTCGCTTTTTTAGTTTGACACCAAGTGTGCGAAGCACTTGCATAATGCAAGCTGCTATACTTAATACGATATTGCCGCGTCTATCGCGAAAAGCAACAGCCCGCCTCAATGTGTTTGATATAGGAGAAAATTGTTCCCTTTTACGGGTGGCTGGTCCAACCTGTCATTTCAGACACGTTGTTATGATATGTGGAAGATTTAACATTTATGTTTTAATTTTTTGAAATCATAGCTACGCTCGATAATTATTTCGATCGAATAGTAAAGCCATTGATTTTTTACTCATCGTGAAATAGTTCTGTTAACTTATTGTTATAGTTTTGTCAATTATAGCATAACCTACAATCGCTGCACTAGCGGACCGATGCTATTTATTTTAATGATGAAAGCACGAATATTCGACAATATAACACTGAACATATATTTAATATCGAAAGAATCATTACCTTCATCGCCGCAATTATCGTTGCTATAAACAATTGTCACCACATTCACTTTTTACTGCACTTCATACTTGACGAAAACACGTAAATGTATTATTGTATAGCAGCTGTCTACGCGGACGCATCGCTCACTCAAGTAGGAGAGAGACAGATGTCGAACGCTGCCGAACGCGGAGGCCGATTGTGCCTCTTTGTCGCTCGTTCCGCGCTCTCGCTTGCACTTCAAGCCTTAAATGGAACGCCTCAGAGCGAGGTAACGCCTCATGAGTCATGTTTTTTCGTGCGTGCAGCCGGCTCCATCGAATTATAAGACGTTGTCACGTCAAAAGGAAGAAGTGCTACGTTGAGGCAATCGTTGTTGCCTTACTCGCGTAATTACCTATTTATATCTTTAAAGGTAAGGACAGACTGAGCCCACGTAGGCTAGGTGTACGATGCAATGCTCGCACGTGATGTGCAACGCTCCCACGTATACTACGAATATTTTTCCATTTTGTAGAATAAGCAATTGCAATTTCATATTGTACATATTTTCATTACCGTGGGTGGATTAGAAGTGCACTCGCCTTTTGTAATCTCAATAAGCGTGCTGAGTATGTATGTATATATGTATGATTGTGTATATATTTTTTCAAAATTTCTGGTATACAATAGTAATAAAATTTAATTTAATTCATTATAATATAATTTATATATCCAATAGTATTATAAACTCAATTTAATTTCATGTAAAATAATTTAATTTAAATAAAGTACATGTTTATACAATTTTTAGGTTAATTTATACTTAGAAAACTACTTTTATAGGAAAAGTTTTATCTGCATAATTAATTGTATATTCGATATAATATCGCCAGTTATGAATCCCTGAAAATCATCAATCGGTGATTTGGGTTGGATACGAAATTATTTGCCTACTTTTATTATGCCGGGCAATATTACAATATTAAAAAAGAAGTTTGTATGAATGCGCACAGCGGCCGTCGGTACGGCAAAAGAGCGGTATCGCATAATGTATGATATGATGTGCGGTTAAAATATTTAGTTAATATATATATATATATATATATATATATATATATATATATATATATATATATATATATATATATATATATATATATATATATATATATATATATATATATATATATATATATATATATATATATATATATATATATATATATATATATATATATATATATATATATATATATATATATATATATATATATATATAAATATATATATATATATATAATTTTTTTTTGTTTTTTTTGACATAATCGTGGCATTCCAATAGGACTCGGAAGCGAGCTCACCTTATCACAGGAGTGCCTAACAAGGCGGGCTCGATTTCACTTTACTCGGCACATTAGGAATACAAACTTTTACATTTAATTTATGCACAATTTAGACTGGGCTCGGACAGATATAGCGATTTAAAAGCATATAACGGTATTTTCTGGGTTTTAAATTATATTTCTTATGTGCTCTTGTATTTGAATGTATATGTAACTAATAAATAAATATATAAATATATATAGCATCAGAGACTGTTGTCACTACTCAGAAGGTGTACTAGCATTGTGTACAACTGCTGAACAATATGTTTCTGATTCTGAGAGTGATTTAAGAACCATTGACTCAGATTGTTATTTTTAAATGTGCGCGCCACAAACACGAAAAAAGAGACAACAAAAAAGGCATTGGATTCATGAGATAAACAAAGAAAAAAGTTTGGAGAATAGTATACATTAATGTAGAAACTGGTTTTTGATGAAAAACAATTCATTATATACTTCTGCTAGTCTTTCCTATGTGTAAGCGTTCTATGTGTGTCTGGCGTATTGCGAAATCAAGTTATAGAAACACACTGGTTTTACTCGTGGGATAGCGTACTGTTATCTCTTACACCTTCTCAAGCTGATCTGGGAACTGCATATCGACGTTGCGCGGGACGCGTGTCACTACGTTGCGTGTGATAAGTATGTTTCTAAGTCATACTTATCACAGGCAAAGTAAGATTTGGATACGTTGCTTTAAGTGGGTCCAGTCTGTCCTTACTTCAAGTGACTTATTAAACTGTGCTCGCTCTTTCTTGATAAGTAACCCAATTTTACAAGAAAATATAAAACTACGGTTAGTGCAAGTTAGTGATGCACTTGTCTATACGTCACATCCGCATTGACAGCTCACAGCTGATCGTGGTCCAGCATATTCGGCGCGATGATAGCTGGCCATTGAATTTTTGATATTTACATCACTTGCATCAAAGGTCACGGAGGTGGTTTATTGATCAATTTAGCTGCGCGCAATGCCTCCGTGACTACTGCGCCAGGAAACATCCATTGTCTATATTTTATCTCACAATTACTTACTTTTAATGGCCTCAGACACCATTTTTGCAGTAACCAAAAGCTATTTAAGTATCTTAACGATTGGACTGATAGCAAACACGACGCCACGCCATCGAGCAAGAGGACAAAAATAATGTAAGATGAATTAATTAGCTGTAATAGATTGGTGATGGATGATTATAGCTTGCTTTTAATATAATTATACCTAGCTGTAGATACGGAAGTACTAACATTGATTTTATATGGTCATATTACCTTTTGGGAAACCCTTCTGCACCGGCGACATGCAGGTGGCACTGATAGCATTGCAATTTCGATAGGCGAAATTAATAACAATTTATTTTACCATCTATAATAACATGTTTTTATTATAAAGGACTGATTGAATATAAAATCCCTATAGTTTAATCAATAATAACAATAATCGTGTTTAAGATACAAAATGTAAAGGATTAGACCTAGATGTATTTTATAATTCCATTAATTTAATTAAAGATTCGATCATTTCTATCTCCTACTTCTTAAGATTTCACTAACTGCCATCGTACTGTACTGTATTATATGACTAGCTGACCCGGCGAACTTCGTACCGCCTAACTGTCAATGAATGTCGTGTTACAGATTAGCTCAACTTAATTTATGATTTTATGGAAGTAATACAATGAATACTAAATACATATTAAGTTCACTACTTTATTAAGATAATAACACAAAAAGAAATATAAAAGTACAAAAATTAAGTATATCAATCACGTGTCAGCATGACATGATTGAATTAAACTATGTAATAATTGTGGTCCGAATATTGGATCCGACTTGTGGATATATCTTGTCGATTCGAAACCTTTATTTAAATACTTTCTTTTAATTTGAGGGGAGAGTTTACCGCATCGACGGGATGTACCTACATTAAATGTTTGACAGTTACGAACCCATGAACATTTTGTATGGGATTTTTTAAAATTTTTTTTCGTTAATTTTCCAATGTTATAGTTATTTTGCTATACGGGATGGAGACAAATACAAAAAATCAAAAACCATTAAAATCTGTCCAGCCGTTATCGAGTTATACGTGTTCAAACAAACCCGACTTTGTTTTATATATATATATATATATATATAGATATATATATATATATATATATATATATATATATATATATATATATATATATATATATATATATATATATATATATATATATATATATATATATATATATATATATATATATATATATATATATATATATATATATATATATATATATATATATATATATATATATATATATATATATATATATATATATATATATATATATATATATATATATATATATATATATATATATATATATATATATATATATATATATATATATATATATATGTATATATATGTATATATATATATATATATATATATATATATATATATATATATATATATATATATATATATATATATATATATATATATATATATATATATATATATATATATATAAAATATATAAAATATATAAATATATATATATAAAATATTTAAAAATGTTGTTTACATTTTTTTTTTTTTTGTTATTTGAGTCTGTAAGATTGAATTTTTATAATTGATCCGATGGTGTCTTGCTTTTACATATAAAAAGTATATGTACACGTAATGAAGTTGTAATAACCTCTAGAAAATGGAACTATTATATTATACCATACCATTATATTTTATCATTTTATGTATTATAAATATTTATATCCAATTATTCATATTTCATTGTCGCTTTATATATCCCCCTTTCAACTTACTTATAGCGTATGACACTCACAAATAATGTGGCTTTCTATTGGTAAAAGAATTTTCAAAATCGGTTCAGTAGATCCAGAGATTACTTCCTACAACCTCACAAACTTTACCTGTTTATAATATTAGTATAGATAGTATAGGTAGATTACGACACGGTCGCGGTTCCATACCTATGTCGTATTATCTCTTTAACTATTTATGCAGTAAAAGGGAAAAGTCTTTTGTTTTAAAGGTTTGAGACGATAAATTTACTTATTTTGATAATAAGGGATATAATTTAAAAAATCGTATAAAAGCGCTTTATGCACTATCTTTATTGGGCCGCCATGCCATACTGTTATACCAAGAAAGTCGCCATATTAAACATAATACTAATAGAAGAATAATCAATTTCTACAGCTATATGGATCACCAACAAGGGTCTGATAGTACCCTCGAAATCACCAATACACTTCGTGCGGGATAGGCAAAAAAACTTTCTACTACAAAATTATTCTCAATAATCGAAAAAGCTTTAGATTGGGCTCTGGAGATAAATTCGATCTCTAAAATGTATCGATTCCCTGAAAGTCTCGGATGCACAGCCCTCCGTCCTCTCTTCACTTCTTATTTCAGAAGATGGCACTTATTGTAGAATTAAATGACCACGAGTAGGATTTAAATATATACTATGACCTCCCAAAGCGGTCATCCGGAACGACTCTACTGTTCACATTCACATGGTGAAGTTGCCGGTCGCGGCCTGCCAGCCAAATGTGTTTCCGCTCTTTAAAAAGCTTGGTCTCTCCAGGTAAAAAATGAACTCCTTTCTAGAAAAAATATCTAAAACTTCAATTTAACCTTTCAAATGCTATGATTTCGAGGGGGTGGGGATTGAATGGGTGGTAAAGTGTACGCTGACATGTGGCAAGACAACAGTTCTAAACCTACCACAGCCATTCGTCAGTTTGGAGTCCACCGCTCATCCCCCCCAGAAGTGTAATAAAAATATTATGATGGGTCCGATTCCGATCGGTGAATTTCATGGCAGCTCGGTTTGTATCTCTACTGGTTGCCAAATTGCAATACGACATTGAGCAATCTAATACGCTTAATAATCAATCCTATTACTAATTTGTATTTGTTATATCTTGTACGATGACCTTTCAATTAATTAATTAATTATTTTCTTTATTTATTTAAAGAAAAGCGATTTTTTTAACATCAGTACATTATTACATTATCACTATCACTACCATTGTAAATATTAGCAAGAAAGAGAGTACTGCCGCCCAGTATTTCTTCAGATCATCGTCGCCTAACTAGAATAAGAATAAGAAAAAGAATAATTTATTTTCAAAAACCCGATCTGGGTATAGAAATTACTTATCTAATGGTATTTATACAAATAAAATGACATTTCAAATTACTCATAAAATTATAAAAAAGTCTATAAGCAAAGACATGAAAACTAGAAAAATAAAAAACAACAGAAATATAGAGAAAACATAGAGAATCAGCAATTCAATAACAAAAGTATACAAAAACTAGAAAAATGATACTTTTGGGGAAGAACTAGGCCTATGCCCGTACTAAGGCAAGCGTTGATGAGTTTAATGAGTTGATGCTCTTACTTACCTCAATGAGTGATGTTGGGATTAAGGAAAACATAGATGTAGATATCTCTTCAGTAGAGTTTATATCCTCCCGGGCGGTTTTTTTTAACTAGTATTTTACTTGCCAGTTCTGAACCTACACTAGCAAAGTGCGTGTAAATGCATTAACGATTTCTTGCACAGACTCTCTGGCGCATTGACTACTTGATTTTCAATGACTAAGTTATCGATGGTGTGTTTGTTATTGAAAAAATTAGCTGCTTTCTTGATTAGCTGCCAAACCTTTTTAGAATCACTGCTATTTTCAGCAATTTTATTTGTGTAGTAGTCGTCTTTGGTTTTCTTAATTAACCGTTTGCATAAGTTCCTATGTATTACAAGTTAGGTTGTCAGGGTTATTTTTGAAGCTAGATGTAATTTATCTCGTCGTCGGATACAAAATAGAACTACACCGGGCTTTTATTTGACAGGGTTTGCAACTTTTTACAGGGCCGGATCTATGTATATCAGGGCTTTTTGGGCTGCAGCCCAGGGCCCCGTGGATATAAAGGGCCCCAGCCTCCATTGAAAACAATGGACAATATTGTGAACCGAGGCTAGTGCCTTGACAATAGGCAACTAATAATGAATGTTTGTTTAAATTTTAGTTATATTAACTAGCTTTACAATTAATATAAATACTTGCTTAATTAAGCTACTAATTAGGATATTATTCCAATTAGTATTAATGTTGTTTAGTTTAATGTTGTTTAGTAGCAATAGCATTAGTATTAATGTTATTTAGTAGCAACGTTTTCTTACGCTAATCAATTTGTCTATTTTTAGTGAAAAGTTCAATGTCTTACAGTTGTGTTTGTGTGTCTGTCATATTAAACAAATAAAATATTGTATTGTCCTCTTTCTTTCCTATATTGTGTATCTAGTGACCTAGACATCATTATCAAAAAAGTTTTTCGACAAAATGGCAATTAGTTGATTAATTAGGCAGGCCCCCAAGTAATAGTTAGCCCAGGGCCCCACAAACGCACGGTCCGCCCCTGACTACATACCCTTTAACAGCATGTACCAACAAGTATCCTCATGATGAAAGATTGACGAGGATCTGGCATGGGTCGTGGTAACTGTCGATTTCGCAACGGAAGCAGAACTTTCTAGATTCTGTTATTTTCCTGTCATGTTGCATGGCGTTACATAAGAAGCCATACTCGAGTCGTGTCAATTTCTTTCCAATTATATTTGCGCCTATTGGCAAGTAGCCCAGTTGAACGCGTCCCACATTTCGCTGGCCAAGTCGAAAGACAAGCCAGGCCCGTTTGATCACTCTCGTTTAAACAAGGAATTATTAACCCTTCAACGGTATAAATTTATTATATATATATATTTTTAATTAATTAATTACACTGAGAAAAATATTGCATTGATTCTTACATCACTATTTTATTATTGCAGTTTTATACAGAAATAGTTGTTGCCCGCGGCGTCGCTTCGCGTAAAGTTTCGAATCGATTTGTTAAATTAACTAGGGTTTCGTACATTTGCCTTTTAGACTCTACCTTTAGATATATAGTCGCACGCTCGTCTCGCTGCTGTCGCTCGTAGACGTACGCGTCTTGTTCCTCGCCACCAGCCGCCTTCCGCTGAACGCTGACCTTGCCTGGCCAGCAGTCGCCTACGTTCGCTGGGTCTAGAAATACCCAGCGAACGTAGGCGAATCACTACATTAGATCCACTTTCTCTTGTCCTATGTAGTTGAAATTTTACAGGTTGGTTCAGTTCCGAAGACAATTCATTTTTATGGTGAGCATGACCTGATTCTACAACAAGGGTTGTAGACTACAGCGGGCGAGCCCGTCACCTCAGGAAGTTTTAACGATTAGTCGTTCTATCTCCCTGGAGTGAGCGCAGAAGACTTGAGGATAAAAAAGACCACCGTCTAGCTACGCCACAAGCCCGTAAGAGGCCAACGCCTTAACCGCGAGATAGCCAGGAGTGTTACCCGGCGGGCCTGCACTCACGCCATTACTTCCAATTGTGACCAGATTACTCCGGTCTCTCGATTGGTTACGAGTTCGAGGTCGCTTGCGCGGTCCTCTCCCTTACGAAGCGGTGAAACGGTGTTTACCGAATCTATCGCGGACCACAGCGTCCTTTGCCCGGCTGTTCACCCAGGATCGGGTAGCCGATGGTCATTTCAAGAGCAGACGCCGTAAGGTCCGCAACCACCCCCGCTCTATAAAAAGCAGTACTGCTTCCAGACTCCCTCGACTGTTAGTCAGTAGAGTGCACAGTCGATTGGCTTACGCCACACGGTGCGCAGACCGTCCAGGAGCGCCAGAGAGTTGATTCCTAGGGGAAACTAACCATAAGGCCAGAGTCCTACCCAGGCTCACACTTCATGCGTGGAGGCCGTCGGATAGGTGTTGAACCGTGAGTGTGACCAACCCTGAACAGAATGGATCTTAGTGGCCAACTCAGCAAGGGCCCATTAACTCCCGATTCTGATTCTACACCCAGGATCTGCCCCCAACGAGGATACTCGTTATGGTCAACAGGATAGACACACAATTTTGTAAACGTATTCAACTATGATAGCCCGTTCTAAATTTCACCATGATATGGCTGCTGCATCCAGGGTTAGCTTCCAACGAGGGGACTTCTCAACGGTCAGCAGCACAGAAACGAAATTTTGTATAAGCATTCAACTATGACAGCCCGTTCTAAGTTTTCCGCGACATGGCTGCTGCATCCAGGGTTGGCTCCCAGCGAGGGGAGTCCTCAACGATCAACAGCACAAACACGAAATTCTGTATAGCATTCAATTTTGATAGCCCGTTTTAAGTTCCACTATGACATGGCTGCTGCACTCGGGGTTGACTCGAGACAGAGCATTTTGAAAAAAGTTTGTTTTTAAAATGTGTTTTCCCTATTAACTTATTTAATGAGTTTTTTTCTTGATCGAGGGGGGAAAAAGTCAGACACAGGCAAACGACAATCGACTTTAAAACTGAAAGTGCGGGCCGAATTCGCCAGCTCGTCACCCTCTCAGTTCCCCTAATCTGCGAGTGGATAGGAATTCAGCAAAATATCACCTGGAAGTCGGCCGCTACCGAGGCATTTTCGGCGAATTTCTTTTCGATGTGCGATGGCGCGTTATTTATGGAGGGGAAGCTGAGCCTTCTGCAAGAAGCTCATTGAGACGTTAAAAATACCACAATGTTGACAGCGTGCGAGTACTCAATGAAACGGAGTGCCTCAAGTATGTCAAAATTACAAAATAAAATGGCTGCTCGGTGACGCAGCATTTTTTTTATAGCATGTGGTAAAATGTGGCATTTAACTATATGTTCAGAAGGAGGATACTGGTAAAAGAATGAAAACAATGAAAATATAGAAATATAAGTATATACGAATTATAAAACTTTAATAATTTATTAGTAGCATTTTACGGCAGAGAAATTTTCCACGTTTTTGGCCAATACGTGTACACCGCGGAAAATATTGGATTATTTCAAATATTTTATTTTTGGTTTTACGATTTTATACATGTTTCAATCGTAATTTCGTTAAATTACCTACAAGTCATTTTATTGGAACTCCCTTACTCGATTACATTTACCATCGTTTTCTTTACGGTTAGTAATGAAATAACAGTATACTGTAGTTTCAACATTATTTATGTGTCCGACTATAAAAGTACGTACACTACTGAATTCTACCATGTTAAAAGTGAGATTCGCGTCGTAATGAAATTACATTGTTTTAACATTACGACACGGTGACTACCGTCACGCCAACACCGTTACGCGTCATGTTAATTCATACGTATGGACCACAATCCGCGTTATACACGTAATCCTTGTTGAAATATGCGTATTTACGTTTATTACATCGTTTTATTTTTTGCAGTTTATTGACAAATGAAATGGATATAATCCCTAGTGCTTGAGCTTTGTTTCGGAAGTTGACTGTATATAAAAACAATAGCAATAGCCAGTGCACAAAGCATTGCTACAGCTCTCGAGTATAGATATCGGATTCGGATTACATATGAAGTTGCTGTTTTACAAAGAATATTTAAGACCAAACAGTGTGAAAAATTTTCTTCTTCTCCGTCGTTCCCTCATTACTGAGGATCGTGGCCACTAGACAACAGTTTGCCTACGAGGCTCCTCTTAGTTTCCTCCGTGAAAGCCGTTTCTTTTTTAGAATCGCCGGGTTCGTCCTCATCCAAGTTTTCTATTTTAGCTTTTCTTTGAACAATTTTTTGTTTCTTTTCCTGTCTAATTGCGGCTGTGCAATTTAAGGCCGTATTATGATCCAGACTTTGGGACAATCCTCTTGCTGGGGACATTACAGTAACTTCCATTTCAGCTTCTTGGAATGTGGTATCACCGATGTTGTTGTATCCGAACAATTTCTTTACTGATGTTATGAACTGCAATAAAGAAAACATGGATTAATTTTAACTTTAACTAACTTTTCTGGCGAACGGAGCCTCTGCTCGATTGCTACGGGAAGTGGTTGCATGTCCCGGACCTAAAACCGTTTTAAGGGGTGATACTGTACTTGAGATCAGAATTCAACATGATTATATAGAATATCTGAATAATATACTAATTACATGATACAACTGAAGTTTCTCGATAAAAAATATTGTTTAGCAATTAGGTGTTTATTCTAAATAAAAAAATGTAATTTTAAATTTCTAATCAACGCATTTATTGTTTAAAAATAAAGTTACAAATAAAGAATAACTAAACCAAACCTAACGGGATCGCAGACTTCCGCACTAAGGTGGTGTTACAATACGTATATTTCAATACCGTATAATGATAAAATAAAGTAGTAAATTGAGAAATGTTATAAAACCAATTAAACATTCTAAAAACTACGATAATGTAATTCCAAACTCCTAGAATCAATCAAATAAGTAATCCAAATCACAAAATAATTTAAACCTGTAAAATTTTATAGAAATATGTATGGAATTAAAAATAATTATTCAAAAATTAAACAAAATATAATGTAAAACTTTCTTTTCACTCACACCTTGGTTATTAAGGTAAAAATTATGTATATCCTAATTTTGAAGCCAAAACATTTTTTAAAAATCTTTATTGCACACACAATACAGCACAAAATGGTGGGCATATTGCCAAGTGGCAATATCATACAACCATACCAAGGATAAAGCGACTAAATGTTTAAGTAGGCAACTAAATATATAGCAAGTTTGATTTTTGTAAAGTAGTGGTTATAATAAATGAGTACAGTTAGGTACATAATAAACATAATAATGAAAATGAAATATAAATTATTACCATTCAATATTGAAGGGAGTAATTGGATACCCTATCCTACATATATCCCATCCCTCTCGTTTCCTATCCTTGCAATAGTTCGATAGTAATTTAATTTAATTTAGTGCAATGCAATTTTTTATTTACCTTATAAGAAAAGAATGTAGGAAACAATTAATCGGCCAGCGAAACACTGTATTAAGATAATTAGTCATAATTAATGAAGCGCTGTATGTTTCCCGAAAATTAATTAAATAAATAAATAAATATAAGGACAAGCTAGGAGACGGCTGGAGGGGGGGAGGGGGTAGTTATAGATTTAGTAAATGTCTCTTAATATATTTTTTCTACCCTATCACGTTTTCAAGTTGCCTCAGCGGCAATTCGGCCTGTCTACACTGCAAATGTCTTGGACATGAAAGTTGATGAATGCTGAAGAAATGCTTATTCCTCGGTTACCTAAACCTAAATAAAAAAGTTTGCATTAATTTAACATCTTACTTCTTACTAACATGCTTAACTTCGACCTATGTAGTTTTTGATGTAGAATATCCTCTGAAAGAAAATATTCAAAAAATTAACTGACAATTTTATTTTCCCCAAATCTATGATTTGTTGTCTTGTTCAGTTTAATGCGCAGACTTACACCTTGTAAAAAAGAATTACATATTCTGAACATCCTGTATGTCTTATTTTAGATGCTTAAGTGAACAACTTCGGCCGGATTACCAGCATCGCTTCAGCATCGCATATCCTTTCGCCTGTATTGGGACGATGGATTGAAGGTTCTGGGGAGTCAAAGACTAAAAATAAAAAAATATACATCTACAAAAATTTAAAAACAAAACAGTATGAAGAAATCTGAAACTAATGATGGTTGAGAAAAAATGTGAAAGGAGTCATAAGACGGATTATGAAGACATTAAATATTATTGTCTTTTTTACTAAAAGTCAGATTTTCTCAGAAAAATGCTAACAATGCCATATTAAAAATATATTATTATGCTGCAATTTTCTTTCTAAAGTTGTTAAAAGTTGCTCAAAATTGAATTCATTCTTTACAAAAAACCCACTAAAATAAAAACTACATGCAAAATTTAGAAACGGAAACATAGGAGTCATAATATGTCACATCACTGTTTTTTCCATTTTTCCACATTTTTTATCACATAATGAGCGATTTAATTTACCAAAATTATATTTTGTAAACCATGAAAGTAAAATGTCTCCAAAAACATGGACTTTTTAAAATGGTAATAGCTGCAAAATAAAAAAGGGGCGCCTGCAAAATATCGGCATGAGGTATGTCTCGAACTTGCGAACGTTTGGTCACGTTAGCTATTTTCGTGGGCAAATTTACTCGCTTCCTATTCACGATCGAAGTAATTTGCATACGTTGTCGCTGCTCTACAATATCCTCAATATCCCCACTTCACCCTCCAATCTCAAGGCGAAATTCCACCATTTGAAAGGCCACAGACTTCCACTTCAATCAAGCCGGGATAACACGTCGCCATTCCGTACCATCACTCTTCTGTTAACAAGTACTATTTTACGGTCCACTTTACTCGTTTATGGAACCAACTGCCACCCTTTGTCAGGTAGGCAGATTGTTGCTCAATATCAAAGAGTTGTTGAAGAAACATTTGCTTTCACGCATCCACTAACCAAATATCCCACAAGGACATCCACAGGTTAACATCCATTTCCCTGGGCAAAAATTGCAAAGAAATTGTAAAGTGTAATTGTATAATCCTGTACCAAACTCCTAATTCCAAATCCCACAGTGCCGACAAATTATTACGTGTGTATCGCGTCGTCATAAAGGACACACTCACACACACGCACATAAGCGAGTCGTGAACACCGCGCGATCGCTTTGTTCGTTCTAGTTGAATCCTACCCGCCATCGCATCATTGTCGCAAAATCGTCGAAAAACTCTCGTACAAATTGGTGTGTGCTGTTTCGAGAATCGCGCGTGCGATCCAGCATCTTCGCGGTCGAAGTTTGTGGAATCGAGTGGGAGCCAAGCAGCTCGTCATTCCGTCAGGTGCACTGATCGACCGTCGAAAAGGTTAGTGATTTGTTGGCATTTATTCCATCGTTATGAAACGTCCATTTATCCCATAAGTCCAATACAGTCCAAAATATCTCTTTATTTATCATACCAGCCGGATACTACTGGAAATAGTTTAGGAACGCGTGTTCTATTTCTGGGCTGAAAAATCGTCAGTCAGCTAGAACACACCGTTACAGTAACCCTAACATAAGCCATTAGCAAATATTTGTAATTATTTTTAATTTATTACTTCTCTCTGTAATTTACGACGACAATTAAAATAACATCGGTGTATTACCCCAAGACTTTCCCGGCAAGTACCCAATGACTGAGGTGTTCCCAGTTGCTGCAAGGAACGCCGTGCCTCGTATGGATGGTTTTCGGCTTCGGTGTGAACGTTTTCCACTGAGTGTGCTATGTCGCGATTTTATGTATTTTCTGTGTCTTTTGATGAAATAAATATTTCTTCTTTCGAAGCGGTTTTCTGTGTCATTTTACTGGATTTACTGAAATGAGTGCTTTCTGTTGGAGCACTGCTTATTTGTGTTTTCTTCTCGTCTGTTGTGTTGCAACATATGTATTTTGTTTCATATTTTAGTTTGTAAAATATTTTTCAAATCATTTCGAACGGCGTAAGTTTCAATCGGCATAAGAACATGTTTTTTAAAAGAATTATGTTGTACATAATTATAAGTACATACAACCTTGCCTAAATAATATGTTTTAAAAAAGGTCTCATATATTATATTGTACACTAATATATTCAACCAGCTCAAGTTTTAATAATCAAACTGTGCATAGACCAGAAGTTAATATTTAATTTCGTACCTGGGTATTCATTCCAACATAGATGAGCGGATTATAGCAGATGGAACTCTTCGCCACAAGTGCTGGAACGACGCCCATTCCTGGAGTAACCTACAATTCAAACAATACGTAGATAACACATCTTCACTGCATTACTTTGTCGTTAGGGGCCATCTACATATTACGTAATCACGTTTTTGGGATTTTCGACCTCCCTCCCCCCCCACATGTCAACAACTAGAGTTGTCGACTACAGCGGGCGAGCCCGTCACATCAGGAAGTTTTAACGATTGGTCGTTCTATCTCCCTGGAGCGAGCGCAGAAGACTTGGACAAAACAGTCCACACAGTCGTACTGATACTTGCAGCAAAATAACTGACCAGGTTCTTCCAAGAGGCAGAGGAAACTCCCCTGCACCTCATATGCGAGTGTGGCCCGCTGATGCGTAAAAGATACACCCACTTGGGTGGTCATTACCTCCAACCTGAGAAGGAAAACAAACTGGCGCCAAAAGCCTGTTGCGATTTATAAATGAAACGAGGCTTAGCGCTGAACTATAGTAGGTGGCGAACACAATAGATCAGCAATGGCCGCAGTGTTACATGGCTCATAAAGAAAAGCCCCAAACAACAAATAAAAAAAATTAAAAACGGGAGGTAAAACATTATCACAGGATGTTGGCTTTCTCGTTTTTTTAGCCTATAATTTTAAAAATATATAACTTTAAAATTATGGGCAAAATATTTATATAAAAATATATACATATTTTTCCGATAACTAGTATGATTTGCCGTTTCATTTATCACCCGTTTCCGGCTTGACGTCGACTTTTTTGACATCCTGTATAGTAGAATATATCGGGACTGTAGGTATGTAGTATAAAATAAAATGTCCCGAAAATAAAATGTCCCCATACATGCGCAAATCGCACAATTTATAAATGATTTGATTAACTCGGGCGACGGAGACTCAAGCATTCCTTTCTCGATTACGAGACCAGAAGTTGGCAAGGAAGTGCCTTAAAAAACTTTTTGGTGTCTGAAAGTCCATCTGAAGAGTGAAAGTCGACGAAATCTGTCAAAGAGAGATGGATTAACTTTTTTAATAAAACCGAATAACGAGAAAGAAAATGCCAAATGCTAAAACTATGTCAATATTTGTTTGCAATTCCAGTCCTAAATGCTGCAGTGAAAAGATTGTTTTCTTTGTTGTCGGCCTAGTGGAATGATGAAAGAAATTCTCTTCCCATATTACATTGTCAAATGACCTATACTAATGACCTATACTAACCTTGGACAGGGTTTTATAATTATGCTAACGGGGATTCTGCACTACTGCAAAAAGTAAAGTCCTCAGAAAAGCATAAAGGCAGTGACAGACTGCTGCGCACGGCCACGTTTTACACGTGGTTTTAGCTTTGTTCAATACAAGCTTCCATACAAAACAACAACTAGGGTTGTCACCTCAGGAAGTTTAAACGATTAGTCGTTCTATCTCCCTGGAGTGAGCGCAGAAGACTTGGACAAAACAGTCCACCATCTAGCTCCGCCACAAACCCGTAAGAGGCCATCGCCTTAACCGCGAGATAACCAGGAATGTTACCCGGCGGGCTTACACTCACGCCCTTACATCCAATTGTGACCAGATTACTCCAGTCTCTCGATTGGTTACGAGTTCGAGGTCGCTTGCGCGGTCCTCTCCCTTACGAAGCGGTGAAACGGTGTATACCGAATCTATCGCGGACCACAGCGTCCTTTACCCGGCTGTTCACCCAGGATCGGATAGCCGATGCTCGTTTCAAGAGCAGTCGCCGTAAGGTCCGCAATCACCCCCGCTCTATAGGAAACAGTACTGCTTCCAGACTCCCCCGACTGTTATTCAGAGTGCACAGTCGATTGGCTTACGCCGCACGGTGCGCAGACCGTCCAGGAGCGCCAGAAGGTTGATTCCCAGGGGAAACTAACCATAAGGCCAGGGTCCTACCCAGGCTCGCACTTCATGCGTGGAGGCCGTCGGATAGGTGTTGACCCGTGAGTGTGACCAACCCTGAACAGAATGGGTCTTCGTGGCCAACTCAGCAAGGGCCCATTAACTCCTCAAAACAAGACATAGCGGGTCACGCACACGCTATGAAGGGCTGCGTGGCTATGTAACGTCAGAAGCACAAGCGTGGGTTACCGCAGATGCGCCGGCTGAGCGAAGCTGTGCACACGCGTTGTGGCTACAGCAACCACGCTTCCCCCTGCTTACCCGCTTCCGCCCTTCTCTCCCCCATAAGTCGTTCCAAAACCGGCGTGCACTTAAACCACCGTATACCGGGACAACAGTAGACGCTCCCTCGAGCTCCGGGGCATTGCGGGAATAGGGTGTGAGGGAAGTGAGCAGAGGTACGTCTCGGTGAACGCCTTTGGATAGCATTACGCGCGAGTAAAAGTAGGCGACTTTTTCGAACGTCTGCATATCCTCATGGGCCAGATAGCGGACATCTGGCGGCCATATGGGAGCCCTTACGAGTCGTGACGTATTTGCTTTGATTTCAATTGTGTTCTAAGATTAGCTACTATCTGGTATAATGTGCTTAATCACGTGCGCCCTCTAAGGCAGTCGAAGTAAAATGGGCACTTGCGTGGCGTAGTTCAGCTAGCTGTGTGTGGCCGAAACGCAACATCGAGCCGCGTAGCTTCCGTGTCAAACGTGAGAAGATATCATCCAGTGCCGCTTTATGTGGCTGGCTTTATACAACAAGTACCTAAATCTCTACAACTACCTAAAATGTTTTAAATATCAATCTATCTACACCCACAAGCAATGAATACGGATCACCGATATAAACGTACGAATATTTCGGAAACCAAGAGTATTAGATTATTCAATAATTACCGTATTAATATTAAATATTAAATACCAGCAGCGCTTGTTATATTGTTTTTTGTGTGAGAGAACAGAAACAAAAGCAAAAACAAATGCAGTGAATCGTAGTTTGTTTTTTCGATAAATCATTTATTAGTTTCAGTCCTTTTTATGGCATTTTTTTACGGCAACCAAGGAATTTTAATACTTTATTTTAAGTAGTATTAAATTGACCATAAAATAGTATTTATTTTAATATGCTATCACTCATAGTTTTTGAGATATTAGGGCTATGTTAGTGACCCGGTTTCATTGCTCTTGAGTGTAAATAGGCGAATAAATATTTGTTTTGTCTGAAAAATGCGTTATTTTTAACATCAGAGCGTCATGATCAGATTCTAAATATGGCAGCGCTAGCCATGTGCGATATTTGTAGAAAAATAGTATATTATGGTTGGTGTGTGTGTGTGTGGTAATATTGATTTTAGCGAATCTCCACCGCAGACATTTCACATCAAACCAACGGCCGTGCGCCCCCACACAGTCAATTTTCTTTTTCCGATGGAGCGAAATCAAACCATAATCTAAATTGGGAAGCTCACATCAATAACTCACGTAAAAGTCTGCGATATTTTGGTATCTGAAAGATTATATTCTCAGCGGGGAGAGTGAGCCTTTAAGCGTGGATTATGCATGTTTTCACTCGAGAAACGCCCGAAACGTCGGGTGCTACAAATTTCACGCGGTAAATTCGTTCCTATCCTATTTATAATGTCAAACAACAGCGATAGTCTTCGATTTTATAGTTTACTTTTTGTAACGATCTCAGTGTAGTCGCGTTTTTATTCCTTTTAATATATTTACTTGTATGCTAAAACCAACTAACACGAGTGTACGTTTAACATGCACGTACATGATCACGACATCAGAATCAAAACCGAAATAGCCTTTTCTAAAGTCAGTTTGATTATAATCCAAAAGTGATTTGTTTATTTGGCATTTAAACTCTTTAGTAGCCTTCCAAAATCAATTCAAGGTTTAGAACCAAAGTAGTTCGAATATTTCGAACTTAGGTGCACAAATTTAAACATATTTTTAATGTATGTTGAATATATTTTAACATTGAACTAACTACCAAAAATTATTTGAATTTGTTGTTATATATTATTTTGACAATGAATTGTACTTTTTTTTTGACTAGATATTTTTTTATATTAAATCCTTTATTACTTAACATATATTAAACATTAATGACTGTTTCTTTCTTTTCTCACATATAATTTTATTTATATTATTTAATCGAATTTTATATTATTGCCGATTATATAATGGAATTGCATATTATATTTTAATATTTATTATTATTATTTTTATTATTTTTTGAAGGCCACATTTTAGGGCAATTTAGTGTTATCAGCTTTTTACTAAAACTAGTAGGTACATACATCTGTAAGCAATCAAGCAAACTTGATTGTAATATTAGAGTCCTGTCCACCCTAGAACGGGCTAGTCCCAGTTGGGTGACAGAATCAAATAAGCAAAAGGTTAAGGTTTTGACATTCGGTTCTTGTTATTTTTGTATGCAAATCAATGTTTTATAGTAATTAATTCTTAATAAATAAATAAATAAATGGAGTTAAACACTAGTTCATCACATATGCTATTTATAAAGTAGACGGTAAACCTCGAGAAAATATTACATTAACTTTAATAGGTATGTTTATTATGAAAAATAATATCATCTCCCTAAGATACCTCTATTATTCTAATGTTAAAACATAGAAGGTAAACTTCGTAGGAATAATTTATTTATGTTTCATTATTCATTATAATTATTGTCGGTTTTACGTTTTGATTATTGAGAATTTATTTTTTATTTTGTCTGACTGTCATATTAGTATTATTTTATTGATGATTTGTCGCATTTGTGTTGTTCATATTTAATTATTTGTGTTTAGAACATTTATTATTATGACATATCTAACCGTATTTGCAATTTTTGGATTAATAAAAGACTATTGACTATTGAGCACAGACGCAAGTTCCATTTGAACTAAGGCACGGCCCAACTGAGTGGCACCCAGCCTTGCCGATAAAAGCAATTGAGCGGGGGACGTAGGGAGGGGGGGGGGGGGGGTACTTGACAGGGTGAACGGTACGCCACGTACGCCACGTACGCCACGTAAGCCGGTCGAACGGTTCAGGTTAAAGCGGTCACTGTTTGTCTGCAGAACGATCAGTCCGTTTATTTTTTAGCCACAACTAGATTTGTCAACTACAACAAGCGAGCCCGTCACCTCATGAAGTTTTAACGATTAGTCGTTCTATCTCCCTGGAGTGAGCGCAGAAGACTTGGACAGAACAGTCCACCACAAGCCCGTAAGAGGCCAACGCCTTAACCGCGAGATAGCCAGGAGTCTCTCGATTGCTCCAGTCTCTCGATTGGTTACGAGTTCGAGGTCGCTTGCGCGGTCATCTCCCTTACGAAGCGGTGAAACGGTGTATGCCGAATCTATCGCGGACCACGGCATTCTTTGCCCGGCTGTTCACCCAAGATCGGGTAGCCGATGGTCGTTTCAAGAGCAGTCGCCGTAAGGTCCGCAACCACCCCCGCTCTATAGGAAACAGTACTACTTCCAGACTCCCCCGACTTTTAGTCAGAGTGCGTAATCGATTGGCTTATGCCGCACGGTGCGCAGACCGTCCAGGAGCGCCAGAAGTTTGATTCCTAGGGGAAACTAACCATAAGGCCAGAGTCCTACACAGGCTCGCACTTCATGCGTGGAGGCCGTCGGATGGGTGTTGACCCGTGAGTGTGACCAACCCAGAACAGAATAGGTCTTCGTGGTCAACTCAGCAAGGGCCCCTTAGCTCCCATTTTTTAGCTACACCTCGTACTGCCACAAAACCACTCAAAATATATTACTTTGTTTATTTAGGAAAGTGAAAAGTCTGTACATACCATATCATGTGTTGCGAACTGTTTTATCAGGGCCAGTATGGAGTAGGGCGTCCAAGCGACCATGAACGCAATGATCATGATGAAGACCATGGCACTGACCCTGGCCTCGGCTTTGCTCACTGTGCTCCTTCTTAGATTTTGTTGCTGTAACAGTAAAACAAATATTTTAATGGGGATGGACTTTGTCCTTTTCTCTCGCTAGAAGTGAGTGTGAAGTGAGGGATGCACCGTGCAGGCGATCAGCTGGGAAAGCACATCTGGGGGTGTTAAACACAACGGATGAACCCGTCACCTCAGGGAGTTTTACCGGAATTAGATTGTTACGAGTATACCTCCTATGGAATGAACGTGAAAAGCATTATCGGACAAAGGACAGTCCAATGTCTAACTCCACCGTCGAATCCGTGAAAGTCCTCGCGCCCTGTCTACCAGATTTGGGTCCTCCGGTCTGGTCGCGGATTCGAGATCGCTTGCGCGGTCTCTACCTGAAGTAAGGGGTGATTCAGTGTGAATATATTGCGGACCGATGCGCCCTTGGCACGTCATGGTCACTGGTGGTCAATGGATCGGTTCGGTAATCTGGTGGTCAACGGATCGGATCGGTATCTGGTGGCCAGCGGATAAGTTCGAAGATAAATGAGGTCAGGTCGACAACTACCCCCGCTCTCATTGGCAACATACTTCTCCAGACCCCCGGCTATTCGCCAGATTAGCAACGTGGCTATCAAACCGCCTAGTTCCACCCGAGGTGTTCCCACAAATTGGGAGCTAACGGGCCCATGATGAGGTGGCCACGATGACCCATGTGTTCAGGGTCGGTCACACTCACGGGTCAACACCCATCCGATGGCCTCCATGGATGGGGTGCGAACCTGGGTAGGACGCTGGGTCAACCAGTCTCCCCTGGGAATCAAACCTCTGGCGCTCCTGGACGGTCTGCGCACCGAGCGGCGCAAGCCAATCGATTGTGCTCTCCGACTAACAGTCGGGGGAGTCTGGGAACTGTATTGTTTCCTATAGAGCGGGGGTGGTTGTCTACCTTACGGCGACTGCTCTTGAAATGACCATTGGCCATCCGATCCCGGTTCAGAGTCGGGCAAAGGACGCCTTGGTCTGCGATAGATTCGGTGCACACCGTCTCACCGCTTCGCAAGGGAGAGGACCGCGCAAGCGACCTCGAACTCGGAACCAATCGAGAGACCGGAGAAATCTGGTCACAATTGGAAGCAAGGGCGCGAGTGTCGGCCCGCCAGGTAACATACTGGCTATCTCGCGGTAAAGGCGTTGGTCTCTTGCGGGTTGTGGCGTAGCTAGACGTCGGATTTGTAATGTCCAAAGTCTTCTACGCTCACTGCACGGTCGATAGAACGATGAATCGTTAAAACGTCCTGCGGTGACGGGTTCACCCGTTGTGGTTGACATCTCAATATGTTCCCACAAATTAGCAAACTTCTGATCCCAACCGCCCCCGACTACAGATTATAGCAGTTGTAAATGCTTAGGGGGCCCTGACAGCTATGATAGCCCGATCTTCCTGTATTATCTTTACTTTTTTTGGCAGGCAAAATTGTGTGGAAAAATACCTGGCCTCAATTTCATTGGCACTTTTCCTCACTTTAAATTGGCTTATGATTGTAGAGTAGAGAAGTATTTTAAAATTAATACATGGTTTCGCTGCTGGGTTATGTTGTAATTCGTAAAGTTAATATAATTTAAATGAATAAAACAAGAAAATATATTAAAAAGAATATAAATCAAGACTGTCGTTACAGAAAGTGAAATATTGTATTATTAAAACCCTTTATTATGTTTTTCTATGAAATATTTCTGGTCCTTCTTCCCTCCACACCCATGTAGCTTATGTCACTCACTTATGCTTCAGCTACCTCTATTCAAAAAATAAAATGAGGTTATTGGTTCCTTTTAACTTCCTATTTCGCATTTATACATTTTTCGTGGTGATCGGTTGAACGGTATAGTAGTTGATGTGCTGCAGCGCCGTCTAGTGACGAGTTACAACAAAATGGATATCCCGAAAATATTATCCGAGCTCAAATACCAATGTAGCAACATCAATTTTCTCACTACATTTTCTCTCTCCAAAAATGAGCCATAAGAATCTTGATCAATCTTAGCCGTACTGTATTCTCGCGCTACCATCACTATATATATTTGAATGCATAAAGCTAATATTAATATATATAGGAAACTTGAAGACACAAAAGGAAATTCATTCTCATTTCACCAGAGGTATACATAATTTAATACTACCCTGTCCATTTTTGGAACTGTTCAAATGGGATCCAAATTACGTTGGAGTTGTGAGTCACAAAAAACTGCCTGAAAATATTTATATTATATATAGGGACGGAAAAATAGCCCGGTTTAAATCGAAATTAAAAGCCTACCTTATCGAGAGAGAATTGTATAATATCAAAGAATTATAATTAGATGAATGACGATTTCCATGGCGATTTTATTTATTTAACTTGACATTTTTACCATTTTATTAACCATTTTTATACCATATTAGATGACCCGGTGAACTTCGTACCACCTAAAATTGATTTGTTTGTAACTCTTCATAAGCGTTTATTGATTCTAATCAACCTTCCAAATCCAATTCATTGAAATCTATAATATGGCCGAATCGTGTACGGTTTGAGTTTCGTTCGGTGATTAAATGAAAATCGTTTTATAATTAAAATAAATTCAATGTATTTAATTTACATGATAAAATATTAATGTTTTTTCGACTTTTCCTACTTTTTTGCATTTTTCGACTTTCCTCACTTTTCGACTTTTTTGACTTTTTCGAGTTTTTGGACTTTTCGACTTTTCCGACTTTTTCGAGTTTTTCAACTTTTTTGACTTTTTTGACTCTTGACTTTTTCGACTTTTTCGACGTTTCGACTTTTCGACTTTTTAAAAATTTTACACAATCGCACGGAATGAATAACAGTTATGGATGGCGCAGCTGTCAAACAATAGGATCGCCGCGAACGCCATCTATTGAAAGGGGCTTATTATCCAAAAATTATTATGACCCGGTGAACTTCGTACCACCTAAAATTGATTTGATTGTAACTTTTCATAAGCGCTTATTGATCCTAATCAACCTTTCAAATCCAATTCATTGAAATCTATAATATGACCGAATCATGTACGGTTTAAATTTTTCGACTTTTTCGGATTTTTCGACTTTTTCAACTTTTCCGACTTTTTTGCTTTTTTCGACTTTTCTACTTTTTCGATTTTTCCGACTTTTTCGACTTTTCCGACTTTTTCGACTTTTCCGACTTTTTCGACGTTTTCGACTTCTTCGACTTTTTTTGACTTTTTTTACTTTTTCGATTCTTGACTTTTTCGACTTTTTGACTTTTTGAAATTTTACACAATCGCACGGAATGTATAACAGTTATGGAAGGCGCAGCTGTCAAACAATAGGATCGCCGCGAACGCCATCTATTGAAAGTGGCCAATGTTCCCAAAATGACCAATTGCGATTTTTTCGATTTTCAGTTGTTTCTTTGAGTTTTTGCTAAATATTTTTTTTTGTAAACCACCCCTGAATCAAGCCAAACAGAATAAAAGAAAAATAATTCAAATCGATCAAGTCATTTCCGAGATCCTGCGAGACTAACGCACGGCGATTCATTTTTATATATAAGATTATTATCATTATTTCAAATTGCCTCTAATAATCACTTGATTTTTTTTATTTGTAGGATCATTCAATATTATATTTCACGACAACTCAAACTGTAGTTTTAAGTATCTAAAACAACTATTATCAATTGTGTGGTGAGTCTCTTAAGAAACATTTAGTATCAATTTTTAAAGTAATTTTGACATTAGGCGGCTATATAAAGTATTGTGTCTAAACAACTATGTAGAAGTTTTTGAATACAATATGTGATTTGATTTGAATTTTCATAGCGGCCAGTTAAAGGGTATATAACTTGATGTGCTGCAGCGTAATCTAGAGGCGTGTTACAACAAAGTGAATAGCGCGAAAATATTTTCTGTTTTCAAATACCAAAGTATACCAATTTTCATGGCGATCGAATGAGCGATATAGTTGTAGAAGTTGATGTGCTGCAGCGCCATCTGGTGGCGATTTAAAATAAAGTACAGCCCGAAATAAATTTAGGTATTTTTAGTCTACCTTTATATATTTTCATGACCATCATATTATTGCCTTGATAATTATGACTACAGATACAATTATGACTCTTTTTTTTATCAGCAATTTTGATTATATGATTATTTTCTATTTATCAATGGTTTTCAAACCAATTATAATTTACTAAAATTAATTTATATTGCCACAACTATATCATGATTGTTGATATTCTTTAATAATTTAAATTATTTAAAATTTTAGAGGCAAAGACGCATCCAAGTGTTGGAAAGCCTACCTACTGGAGCAGAACTAAATTGTAATTGTAATTATAATTGAAAATATTATGCGAGCTCAAATGTCTATGTCTATATACCAATTTTCATGGCCATCGGTTGAGCGATTTTAGAAGTTGATCTACTGCAGCGCCATATAATGGCGTGTTACAACAACCTTCTCTATAAAAAAATACATTTATATGCCAACTTTCATTGTGATCGGTCAAACGGTGTCGGAGTCTATTAAGCTTGGACAGACAGACATACGGATATACCAACATCCATTTTTATTTATATATAGATATCAATATGTAGCTCTAAACGTGTATCTTCGAAATTTGCTAGAATAAGACGTTGGCGATCAATTATGATAAACTATAGACTAAAATAAATGGGAATAACCAACAAATGTAGAGGTTGAAATCAGATCGAGGTCGGCCCAGCGGCTCTTTTGTTATTGCCAGATTGACAGACAGACATGCTTTTATAATATGTAGCGATATACATACATCCACTAATGCTGCGTTTTTCAAACAGTTTTTTGTAACAACAATGGCGAAACCCAATTAATATTACCTGATTTCCACTTTCTAAGTTGTACTTACCTGCTTACATCTTAGATCAACATTAAGTTTTGTAAAACAAAAAGCAAAAACACATAGTAAATATGTTTCCCTTCCAAAGCTTTAAATGTTTGCATATTATATAACAAAGATTTTGTAATATTTTCGATTTTTATTTTTAGATAGCCTGCGACCCCCCGGCAGTCTCTTTGCGACCCCCCAGGGGGTCACTACCAATTGGTTTAAAAACACTGCACTAATGTATTTACCCACGTTAGTGTGTAATAACAATAAATTATAAAAAAAAAAAATTTTTTTTTTTTGATATGCACATTTATATTTATCTTATTTAAGTACTTAATATTATGTATTTTTTGGAATTATGAATTATTATTAGTTATTATTATGAATGAATATTTATGATTACTATTATATATTATTATAAATTATTATTTAGTATGACTTGATTATAGTTGTAATATTATTTTAGTGTGGTTTTAACTTAATTTGATTCATATTTTTTAATTTTTATTTTTATTTTGGACGTTATGTTGTTTATAATCATTTGTATTGGTGTTTTCCTTAGAACAGGCTCTGCCTAGTAAGAAGCAACACAATCACTATGTTAAGTGCTATCGGTGTATTTTTTTTGTGGACTAATAAATAAATAAATAAATAAATAAAATATAAAGCAGCCAAATTATACACGTCGTCGCGAAATCAAGTTATTATAATAAATGCAATTTTATTCGCGATATTTCCTCAGTTAACGGCAGCTAACGGTTCCGTGTAGCTAGTGCCAAATAACCTTTTTGTTATCCTGGGTCTGCTAAACTCTTGGTTCCACTCCCATCCGGTAGCCTCATCGAAGAGGGACGAACCTGGAAAGGACTCTGTTTCCCTTGTCACGGCTGTGTCGTGGATAGGTGGGATAGGATCATCTGGGGGTAGACCTCGGCGCTGCTGGGCGGTTTGCTCATTGTGCGGCGTTATCAAATCGACTGTGTACTCCGGATAATTACCAGGGGAGTGAGGAAACGTAAGTATCCTAAGCAGAGGGGGGAAGTTATTGACCTGATGTCAGCTACCTTTGAAAAGCCATCCGTGTGATATTGACAGACCAAGCTATTACTGCTAACATCAGGTAGAGGCCGCGCCCAAGATTTCGAATTTGTGACCAGTCTGGAGAATGGAGAAATCCCTGGATACCTACACTGATTTCTAATAACCAGAGAAGATATACGTATAGAGCAGCCAAACTCTGTACCTCTTCACGAAATAATTTTATTCTGTAAAATTTTTATCTACTACAGCTATCTCAAAGGACCTATTCGGCAATAAGAGGCGAATAATATGTAAATAAATGATAAAAGTAAATGTCCGTTTATATATCTTCCACTATACCTACTGTATTAGTGGTTTGATTTGAGAGTCTTACCTGTTTTATTGTTCTGACGATATTCAGGTAGCTGAATCCAATTACGAATATCGGAATTACCTGGGCGAACGCAAACAGGAACAGAATGTATGTGAGCGTATTGAATGTCTGCTCTTCCCAGTTGATGGAGCAACTGGAAAAACAGAAACAATTTTTATGCTGTAAGCGTTTTTATGGGTCGTTGTAGGACGTATCTATACATTTTCTGTTTTAATCTTGTATTATCTTTCTATATTAATTACACTACAGTACACCTTCTATATTTATTTATTTTATTTTATTAAACCGATTGATAGGAATTCCTACATTTGGTTATGTCAAAATTACCAAAAATAAAATAAAATAAGTAAATATATACCTAACGTTTCATAAGTTATGAAACGTTAATAAGACAAGGTAATGAACATTGAACATACAAACGCAGATTTTATATAAACAAAATTTTTAAATATTTTCTATCACAATTCTTACATAAATTCGTAGAATTTTCATATGGAAAATAGTACTAACTAGCTGCGCCCAGCGATTTCACCCGCGTGGTGATGGAAAATTGTGATAATGATGACAGAAAACCATATATCTTTATAAATTATAGCCTATGTGTTATTCTGATGTGTAAGCTATATTATTGTAAAGTTTCATCAAAATCCATTCAGTAGTTTTTGCGTGAAAGAGTAACAAACATCCATACATACATACAAACTTTCGCGTTTATAATATTAGTAGATCTTTATAAATTATAGCCTATGTGTTATTCTGATGTGTAAGATATATTATTGTAAAGTTTCATCAAAATCCATTCAGTAGTTTTTGCGTGAAAGAGTAACAAACATCCATACATACATACAAACTTTCGCGTTTATAATATTAGTAGATCTTTATAAATTATAGCCTATGTGTTATTCTGATGTGTAAGCTATATTATTGTAAAGTTTCATCAAAATCCATTCAGTAGTTTTTGCGTGAAAGAGTAACAAACATCCATACATACATACAAACTTTCGCGTTTATAATATTAGTAGATCTTTATAAATTATAGCCTATGTGTTATTCTGATGTGTAAGCTATATTATTGTAAAGTTTCATCAAAATCCATTCAGTAGTTTTTGCGTGAAAGAGTAACAAACATCCATACATACATACAAACTTTCGCGTTTATAATATTAGTAAGATAATCAAATTTAATAATTGGATAATTAAAAAAAAATCATTTGGGAAAACATTTAAAGAAAATTACAAATACAAACAAATCAGGAATAATAATAATAGTCAATTACCAATAGTAAAAAAAAAACGTTAAAAAACATAAAAAGTCAATAATAGAAAGAATAAAGAATAAAAATATCCATGAAAGTCGGTAGAGCTGCGAAAAATCGATATTGACAAAATCCCCAATACTATAAATGGGGTTTTTAATCAAGATACGATGTACCTTTTTCTTAAAGTGAACCTCCCCAAGGCCTCTGATGTATAATGGAAGTTTAGTGTAGAATAATTAAGATTGACAGGGAAAGCTTCTTTTGACAGTTTACGTACCCTATGGCACTCGAGATGACATAACGATTCTAACAATATCACACACTTCTAAATCGGTTAAAGCGTTTAGAAGTTATGGTGGAATAAAAAATGAGGGTTTTATCTGAGTGTAATTGGTTAGTTTTATGATTTTCCGAAATATTGGATTGCAATAAATTATTGCATTCCAATATTTCAAGAACCAAAAACGTCTATTTCCAAATCGGTAATAAATTGAGGAGTGAAATAATTAGACACTTTGTTATAATTTGTTTTGCTAAATTAATATTCGAAAAAAATATCTTCGTTACTAGGCCTACCGGTTATATTCCTGACGACCGGGAGGAGGAAGAACGGAAGAAAATTTGTCAAATGATGAATGTTAACATGCACCGCGTAACGCGGCGATTTATATTAAAGATGCTGCTTTCTTTTTATGCAGTAGATCAACTGGCGAGCAAGGGTTCACGGCAGGTACCCTATGGCACTCGGGAGGCCAAAACGATTGTAATGATGCGACAATCTTCTAAATCGGTTCAAGTGTTTAGAAGTTATGGTCGAATAAAGAAACGGAAAACATACATAGATGAATCCTGAACACTCCTTTTGGGCAGTCGTGTAAAAATTAATTTGTTTGTTGGTGGGAAACCATAACCTAACATTTCTATTTATATATATTATGCAAATTTACGGCTATATTGTATTGTATTGTACTACATTCTTAATTAACTTCTATATTATACAAAAAATGGCATTGCAAATTGTCATTTCTTTGATAAATAGTTATCAAGGCACTTTTGCATATGTAAATATATACTCGTATTATCGTAATAATATATTTTTTTATTTTTATTTATCATATTATATTTATGTACTTATTTATAATAATTTTTATTTATATATACTTTTAATATAAATTCATGTAAAGTTTATGCGGTTATCGTATCTATGTATGTATTACATTAGATGTAAGAATATTTATTTATGAATATTTCAACTAAAACACTTTCCGGCTAATTTGGTCTCTTTTTCCGGTTAATTTAGTGTCTTAAAATTTTAGAATAAAGTAACTACCTCCATCCTTGTAATTATTAAATGTAAATACCATTGCAAAATAAAGGTAAAAAAAATAATAAAATAAAATAAAAACCTAAGAGCGGATATATCTCTACTCTTTCGGCAGGCAATATACGATTTCTGTTGGTACCACCTCGATACAGGTCATTCCTAGTGAGGTGGTAAACCACAAACTATCATTTCTGAATCTCTTTCCGAGTAAGGAAGTAAATTGGAAAACTGTTTAATTAATTATGAAATATTAGGCTAAGAGAATGTTTTTGTAATTAAATGTATTTTTATAGACTTAAGTAAATAAAATAAAATAAATAAATAAAAATGTAATGTAATTGTCGCTATTACCGGCGCAAGCAGATACCGTCATTTAGAGCAATACGATAAAAAGCCAAACAAAACACCATTTTTGATATCGGCAAAAGAGCTCGTGGATACAGCTGATAATGTTTTGACAACAGATGATGTCAATAAGTGGATGACTGGTGAAGAAGAGAAAAATAATAAATTTTTGAACAGACGAAGACATCATAGAGGCCTGTGACCAAAATAGAAGTGGATAAGTAGAAGTGGGGAAGGGCAAGTGACGCCAGCTGTTGGTAGTAGTCTTTATCCATAAATAGGTCAACAGTAAAAACTCATCCCGACCCAACCCTGGGTGCAGCAGCTATGTCATCGTGGAACTCCAAACGGGTTATCATAATTGAGTGCTATACAGAATTTAGTGTTTGTGCTGTTGACGGTCGAGGAGACCCCTCGTTGGAAGCTATCCCTAGATGCAGCAGCCCTGTCGCGGTAAAACTTAGAACGGGCTATCATAATAGAACGCGTATACAATATTTCTTTTCTGTGCTGTTGACCGTTGAGGAGTCCCCTCGTTAGAAGCCAACCCTGTGTGCGCCAAATCTGTCGCGGTGAAACTTAGAACGGGCTATCATAATTGAATGCGTACACAAAATTTCGTTTCTGTGTTGTTTACCGTTGATAAGTCCCCTCGTCGAGAGCTATTTCTGGTTGCAGCGGCCATGTCATGATGAAATTTAGATCGGGATATCATAATTGAATGCGCATACAAAATTATGTGTCTGTGCTGTTGCGTGGAAGAGTAGGCTTTTCGGGAGCCGATCCTGGGTGTAGAATCAGGTCATGCTCACCATAAAAATGCATTCTCATTGGAACTGAGCCAACGTGTAAAATCTCAACTTTATAGGATGAGAGGAAGTGGTTCTAATTCAGCTTGCAATATTTGACCCAAACAAACTACCAAACAATGCAAGGTAAATAAAAGCTTGTAAAAAGATACAAATTACATGTCATAGTTCCCCACTAAGTCTAGTGCCTTATCAGTAACTTAACAATAATGTATGGGGTAATTTCAGTGAGTTAACAACATAACCCTGGACGACAGAATTATCTCATTCGCAGCTGATACTGTCTTTCTATCGTGGTAACAACAAAATGGGAGGAAGCTATTAAGGCCCCCAGCCTGGTTTAGATGACAAAAAAATGATGTGTTTCATGTTTTTTTTATTAAACTAAAGTTAAAATATATTTATAAATCTTTAACCTCTGAAATAGCTTCATTGTTTCAGAATGCTTTAAGTATAAAACACTTACTACTTTTCTTTCAAGAAGACTTCAAATACGTTTTTCTCAAAACCATATTTTTCAGTATTGCGCCGGCGATAAAAACAAAGCACTTGACGGATCAAGTTGTTCTAGAAAAATAATGAAAGACTAATTAATTCTGTTCTAAATGAACTAAAAAAAACGGAAAAAATGTATTGAAATAAATATTTGTACTAGTTAAACACAAAATTTTGGGACGAAAATCATTTTTTTTTTAAATCCTTGAAAAATTATAAAAATGATAAGTTTTAAGCTATTGCATAGCTTTTATCGCGGGCCTAGGCCAGCGCGGCGACCGAATGAAGAAATTTCTTAACGAAAATTAATGATTTTAAACTGATAATTACGTCTAAACGAGTACTGATTACGATTAGAAAAAAAATATATGTTAAACAAGAACATTTTCCTAATATTCTTAGCTTTAAATATTTTAGATTTTGTTTATATTACATAGTGTAATTAATTTGTGAAATTAGGTCTAACCGAACACAAAAACGATTACTACGCAAATACTATCTGGCGTATTATTATGAAACCTGCACCATTTTAAAGATTATTTAATTATCTATCTTTTTATCTACGATTTTTTTCGAATTATCCGTTTTTTTTGCTTTATCGAATAAAAAATTCGTGCGCGGCGCTCTATCGGAAGACGTTTTAATTATTCCGAATCATTTGCTTTCGCAGCCGAAAAGGATTCGGAATAATTTCAACGTTTTCCGATAGAGCGCACTTATCTGATATCAGAAAAAATAAATACGTGTGGCACTCGGGGACTGCCGCGGTAAAGCTATTGCATAGCATTTTTAACAACTTATGCAATTATAATTATTTATTTATTTTATTTTTTTTTTTTTCTGATATCAGATAACTGCGCTCTTCATCTTGCGGTGTCGACTACAACGGGCAAGCCCGTCACCACAGGACGTTTTAAGGATTAGTCGTTCTGTCGCCCTGCAGTGAACGTAGAAGACTTTGGACAGTACAATCCTACGTCCAGCTACGTCACAACCCGTGAGAGTCCAACGCCTTACCGCGAGTGAGCCAGGAATAAACCCGGCGGGCTCGAGATACTCGCGCCCTCACTTCCAATTGTGACCAGATTTCTCCGGTCTCTCGATTGGTTCCGAGTTCGAGGTCGCTTGCGCGGTCCTCTCCCTTACGAAGCGGTGAAACGGAGTGCACCGAATCTATCGCGGACCAAGGCGCCCTTTGCCCGACTCTGAACCGGGATCGGATGGCCAATGGTCATTTCAAGAGCAGTCGCCGTAAGGTAGACAACCACCCCCGCTCTATAGGAAACAATACAGTTCCCAGACTCCCCCGATTGTTAGTCGGAGAGCACAATCGATTGGCTTGCGCCGCTCGGTGCGCAGACCGTCCAGGAGCGCCAGAGGATTGATTCCCAGGGGAGACTGGTTGACCCAGTGTTCTACCCAGGCTCGCACCACATGCGTGGAGGCCATCGGATGGGTGTTGACCCGTGAGTGTGACCGACCCTGAACACATGGGTCATTGTGGCCACTGCGCTCTAACGGAAAACGTTGAAATTATTCCGAATCATTTGCGGCTACGGTACCAAATGATTCGGAATAATTTAAACGTCTTCCGATAGAACGCCGCGCACAAATTTTTTATTCGATAAAGCAAAAAAACCGGATTAGTCGAAAAAAATCGTAGATGAAAAGATAGATAATTAAATTATCTTTAAAAGGTGTAGGTTTCATAATAATACGCCAGATAGTATTTGCGTAGTAATCGTTTTTGTGTTCGGTTAGACCTAATTTCACAAATTAATTACACTATGTAATATAAACAAAATCTAAAATATTTAAAGCTAAGAATATTAGGAAAATGTTCTTGTTTAACATATATTTTTTTCGAATCGTAAGCAGTACTCGTTTAGACGTAATTATCAGTTTAAAATCATTAATTTTCGTTAAGAAATTTCTTCATTCGGTCGCCGCGCTGGCCTAGGCCCGCGATAAAAGCTATGCAATAGCTTAAAAAAAAATACGTGTGGCACTCGGGGACTGCCGCGGTAAAGCTATTGCATAGCATTTTTAACAACTTATGCAGTTATAATTATTTATTTATTTTATTTTTTCTGATATCAGATAACTGCGCTCTATCGGAAAACGTTGAAATTATTCCGAATCATTTGCGGCTGCGGTAGCAAATGATTCAGAATAATTTAAACGTCTTCCGATAGAGCGCCGCGCACGAATTTTTTATTCGATAAAGTATAAAAACGGATTATTCGAAAAAATTCGTAGATAAAAAGATAGATAATTAAATTATCTTTAAAATGGTGCAGGTTTCATAATAATACGCCAGATAGTATTTGCGTAGTAGTCGTTTTTGTGTTCGGTTAGACCTAATTTCACAAATTAATTACACTATGTAATATAAACAAAATCTAAAATATTCAAAGCTAAGAATATTAGGAAGATGTTGTTGTTTAACATATATTTTTTTTCGAATCGTAAGCAGTACTCGTTTAGACGTAATTATCAGTTTAAAAACATTAATTTTCGTTAAGAAATTTCTTCATTCGGTCGCCGCGCTGGCCTAGGCCCGCGATAAAAGCTATGCAATAGCTTAAAAATACGTGTGGCACTCGGGACTGCCACGGTAAAGCTATTGCATAGCATTTTTAACAACTTATGCAATCATAATTATTTATTTATTTTATTTATTTTATTTTTTCTGATATCAGATAACTGCGCTCTATCGGAAAACGTTGAAATTATTCCGAATCATTTGCGGCTGCGGTAGCAAATGATTCGGAAACGTCTTCCGATAGAGCGCCGCGCACGAATTTTTTATTCAATAAAGCAAAAAAAACGGACTTTTCGAAAAAAATCGTAGATAAAAAGATAGATAATTAAATTATCTTTAAAATGGTGCAGGTTTCATGATAATACGCCAGATAGTATTTGTGTAGTAGTCGTTTTTGTGTTCGGTTAGACCTAATATCACAAATTAATTACACTATGTAATATAAACAAAATCTAAAATATTTAAAGCTAGGAATATTAGAACAATGTTCTTGTTTAACATATATTTTTTTCGAAACGTAAGCAGTACTCGTTTAGACGTAATTTTCAGTTTAAAATCATTAATTTTCGTTAAGAAATTTCTTCATTCGGTCGCCCCGCTGGCCTAGGCCCGCGATAAAAGCTATGCAATAGCTTAATAATTATAATTGCATAAGTTGTTAAAAATGCTTTGCAATAGCTTTACCGCGGCAGACCCCGAGTGCCACACGTATTTTTTTGAATTTTTTTTAGTTCACATATAAAAGAACATATGTAAAACAATAATATATTAGTTTCTCTTTTTTGTTTCATGCAAAAACACGCTCGCTATTACCGGCGCAAGCAGATACCGTCATTTCTGCAGCAGTAAAAACATTTACAATTCAATATCCAAAAAATAGTTTTTTTGCTATTACTGAAAATATTTTTATCTTTTAAATATTTATCGAACTGATATAAAAGATTCAAAACCAGATTTTAACTTCAATTTCTAAATAAATCCTGAAAGACCTGGCTCAATCAACACGTGCAAACCAAATACATGAAAACCAAATACGGTAACGGTTCTCACGATGATTCTGACAACTTATATATCCACTCTTATACTGATCCACAAAAACTGCCAGTGTAAATCTATAGAACGGGTAAACGTGTACAGGTACCTCGATGTCTTAATAAAACCATTGATTATATAATTAAATTGCTCAATGCCATAGTACGTTATGGCAAACCTTCTGCGCCGGATGCAAGTGGCGCTGATTGCATTTTCCGGCGAAACAAATATCCATTTATTAGGCTATCTTTATTAACATTGATAATTAATAACATTATTTAAACAATGATAACAACAACAACCTTCAATTATTATTGCTAACTATCACATGTTAATATTGGCTGATTACATAACAAAAATAATATGGAGAGATTAGATTGCCATCTATTAGTCTATTTGTAAATCAAAGCGTGTACCTAATTATTACGCATTGAAACCTGTATACCAAAATAGAAAAATATATATTTTTGTAAATAATATTAAAATAAAAAGAGCTATCATTTAAAAAATGTTTTTTTAATACATTATTATTTTATTTCGATACTGTATAGACGTGTTTAAAACGCCATCTATTGGGCTACTGAACATAAGAGAAGATTAATCAATGTTTGGAACTACGAATGACATCGACACGTTGCAATTCGTAGTAAAATTTTAGCTGCCAAAACGTAGTACTGTATTGAGGTATGTAATATTCTATATAATTTATGATACATTTTGTTACAAATTTTACTTAGGTAATTAAGATATTTCTTTTAACATTAAGTGCGATTTTGTTTATTTATATAATTATTTAAAATAAATTGTCTACCTTACAACAGGCGGTAGCCTAGTTAGGTTATGACTATTGTGTATTGTAACTACTGATAATTTGAAATCAATAAATTAATTTGAAATTTGAAATCTTGGTTTGAATGACGACCGATAATCCACATTATCTCAACAGTAACTTTTTTCAGTTGAGTACTTCTCCTGCTACAACCACAAGCTGCATTCTTTTATTTATTTATTGGTTACAAAGAAATTGAAGTGCAAGAGTAGAAAAGAATAAAAAATAATGTATAATTTAGGAATTTTACGTTATCTATACTAATATTATAAAGAGGTGAAGTTTGTGACGTAGGAAGTAATCTCTGGATCTACTAAACCAATTTTGATATAATAAGATATAGAATAGAATAGAAAGCCAGCCAATAGAAAGCCACGTTATTTGTGAGTATCATAGGTTATATATTAAACCGAAAAATAAAAAGATTTTTCGTGGTAGTCGGATTTCCAAAGTAAGTCGGAAAAAACGGTCGAACGAAAACGTTTTTAACTAACGCTGCCTTAACGATGAGAGATAAGTAAATGTATCGTCTTAAGTGTTTAAAACAAAAGACTTTTCCCTTTTACTGCATATAATTTCACTTTTACTGCATAAATGGTTAAAGAGATAAGACAGTCACAAATAAGACACCCACAAGAAGACACTCACAAATAACGGTATTATAGTCAAATTGGCATGCAAATACATACATATATATGCAGTAAAAATATAACCCTTTTTTTGGCAGAAAGGAAATAAATCGTAGCACTCAGTACTAACCGAACCACACTCATAATTTTATCACAGGTTAAAAGTTTTATGCCCAACGAAGTGGGCACGGGTCAGCTAGTATGTTATACATCTGTCCGAGCGCATAAAATATTTATATGTATATTTTTCTAGCGTACTAACAAAAGTTCAAAAGGCCCGCCTTCCTAGGCACTCCTCTACTACTCCTCTACTAGGCACCATTCTTCCCCACGAGTTTGAAAAACTAACCTTATATCAGCTGCCTCATTGATGTAATTCCCCCAACCAACAAGCGGAGGTACGGTCAGGGCCAAGGAATAGATCCAAATGAACAACACGCAGATGATTGCCCCTCTTGATGTGAGACGTCTTTGGCTGAAGGGTCTGGAGATCAGCATATACCTCTCGAAGGACAGCACGGTGAGGGTTGTGATGGACGTTATGCCTGGCAAGGAAACAATATGATAATAATCATTTTAAAAAATCTGTTGTATCACCCCAAGACTTTCTTGACAAGTGGACAACCCCGCTTAGCCCCCTTCCCCCTCCCTCCCCCGGTCGATAACCCCCGCCACCAACCCCCGCACGCCAATTTGTAGTACGTTTGTAGTATTGTGCGTGGTATTAAAATTGTATTTTTTTCAAAATGATATAGTATTTTCCTAAATATGGCATTAAAAATTATTTGCGTCGCTTGTATAACAGATATTCCAACCAAAGTGATTTAGGTCCATCAAGGCATCTGTATACTGAATTTCAAGTCTCTAATTTCGAAATTTAAGTATGACTACAGCGCCCTCTGGTGGGCCAATTTCAACTATAATGTTTTCAACTTTTGCCATGACCAAATGATGCTTACATGCCAAATTTTAGCTCAATTGAGCTGAAAATCTAAAAGCTTCTTCCGATTGGATGAAGCGTTTGGGCGCAGCTGTGGAGCAATACAAACACACAGTCACACATACACACAGGCACAGAGACAGATTTCAAGTGTTTGGGAGGTATCGTAGAAGAATACACACACACAGACATACACACACAGACTCATAGACAGACTTCAGTCTGGAAATGGTTCTACATAATAGTCTTTCCCTCTGCCGAACAAGTATAAATGCGGTCCTCTCCGACACCAATTAAGCAATATACAATCGATAACATATGACGTTGCGAAGGGAATCGTGTTGCGGCCCATTTAATTCGTCATTTATGTAAATGATCTGTGTTAATTAACGTAGAGGGTTGTCAATTACAACGGGCCAACCCATCACCACGGAGAGTTATAACGTCATTGTGTCATTCTGTCTCCCATGGAGTGAACGTAAATACTTAATGGATAACACAATGCACAGTCAAACTATACTAATAGCTAGTAAAAGTCCAACGCCTTTTCGCGAGATACTGGGAAGTGCACCCAGCTGGCCATCCTCGCGCCTTTATTACCAAATTGGACGGATTTCTCCATCCTCAAGTCTCGTCACAGATTCAAGGTCGCTTGCGCGGCTTCTGCCTTACGTTAGTGGTAATTTAAAGTACAATTATTTGCGGATGGAAGCGCCCTTTTTACTTCAAGCTTCAACGAGATCGGGTGGCCAACAGGTGGTTTCTAAGTATAGATAACATCAGGTCAGCAATTAACCCCGCTGCCAGAAAACGTACGTTTTCAGACTACCTGGTTATAAAAAAAAACAAACATCTTGCACCAATCCAGAGATAAGGCATCTAAAACGGTAAAATATGTCAAAATTTTACATTTTTTCGGAAAAATGTTATACCCAAAAGTGGAAGTTTTCATTTTTAAGAAATATAGTGCTCAATAATATAGATCAACAGCATAAGTTTTGTTTTTATTAAAAACCTTTTATTTTTAGAAAGCTACAGCAAGAATATTCGACATATATTTTAAAGTCGAGTATGTCATTCTAAACACAAAAATATTGGCATCAAATTAAAAAAAACCGCAACGAAATATCTTGCCCCATTCCAGAGATAGAGATTTTATTTTTTGTGTCGAAATTATTACGTGAGAAAATGGTTCCTTCCGTAATGCCATTTTTGGCGACCTGTACCTCAGGCCAGGATTTTTTTTGCACAACAAAAAAATACGTATATAAACCCCCTGCCTGAATTGACATGGATAAGCCTATACACATGTTAAATAATATGCAACAAATACACAAGCATCTACAATAAACAAATTCTTAAACCTAACCCTTTTACTTATATACTTACTATACAACACAACAGTACCTACTATAAATATATATTTCTATATATTCACTAAACTACGTATCTGTAATTTATACCTATATATACATATGCTACCGTCTAACCTCTAACTCATTCTTCCTATTAAATCACTTCCAATTCTCTGCCTTTCCCAGCGACTTTCTATCATTTATAAACTTAATATTTAATTTAAATTTGTAATTTTTAATTTAAATACCCTAATATTTCTTAAAACTTTAACTATCGCAAGAAAAGATTATTGGCCGAATGTTTTTTTCTGTATGTATAACACGCTATATTATTATATGCTCTGTATGTTTTCCGAAATGATTAGATAAATAAATAAATTTTAACCATTTCACTGTTTTTTTCTTACTATTAAAATATTACTTAGACTCTATATTAAAATATAATAATCGGTTGCATTGTAAATACATTAAGATATTACCTAATATAAATTAAATTACATATGAAGGTATTGATACTGCCATCTCTTGGCGATGCTGTGATTGAAAGCTATGCAGCAGTGCATAATAAATAAATTTATATATGTATACGATGAGGTTTGCAGTCAATCCGTTAGAGGGCAGTAAATATCACTGTATGTCATCGAAGTAGTAAGTTAAATCATATGTACACCGTGGAATTTAAATTGCGCATAAAATTTAAAAAGGTATTTTTTTTATTAAAAACCCTAAATTTTTTGATTAAAAACCTCGTCAAAATTTAAAGGGTTTTTAATCATTTTGCGCGCGATTTAAATTGCGCAGATACTGGGCTCGATTGCGTTTCTTCGTGAACCAAAAACGGAAATTAGTTCGTGTGAACGAGACAGGGCAATACGCTAGAGCAGAGTGTGAGATGACCGATTGTCACTTTTTCGCATTAAAACTGCCCGCCAAGGTCAAATCTTACACCGCACGAAATATGCTCGAATTTATTCGGACGAGTATAAGTTCGGCAGGTAGAATTTATCGACGATCTTTCGTTTCATATCCCGCTCTAACGTATTGCTCTGTCTCGTTCGCTTGGACTAATTTTAGTTTTAGTTCACAAAGAAACGCAATCGGGCCCTCAGACGCTGTTGATGTTTTCAAAACAGAATTTGAAGATTACACCCATGGGTACACTAAGGACCAAATTTACAATGCCGATGAAACTAGTGTTAATTTCAAGACTCCTAGAAAATGCTTAGCTTCCTGAAAAGAAAAGTCTGCCCCAAGAAACAAAATGAAAAAAGAACGGATATCTGTTATTTAGAGAGCAAATGCTTATAGCGCACATAGACTACCCCCGAGGTGTATCGGAAATTCGGAAAAACCTCGAGCTTAGAAGGATGGAGCAAGAAATGCGCTGCCAGTTTTTTTTATAGAGCCCAGAAAAGTTCTTGGATGTCTTGTGAACTCTTTGCCGAAATGGTTTAGTAACCAGTTCGAACCAGTTTAAAAGTTTTCAGCTGAAAAAGGTATGCCTTTAAAAAACGATTTTATTAATTGATAATGCGCCTACGCATCCATGCAAGTCAAAAATTGGCGATAATATTGCTGTGAGTTTCCTTCCTCTAAATCAGCGGTTCTTAACCTTTTTGGCTGGCGACCCAAAGTACGAATATATTTGAGGTAGGTACGCGACCCTAATCCAATTTTTATTTTATTTTCCAGTGACAGGTACTAAAATGATATATTATGTATTTTATAGGATGTAGCTGTAAAATTAGAAATAACAACTTTATTTAAATATTCTGTATTAAAATCAGACAATTCAGCATTAAAACAGTTAAAAATTTTACACCAAAATAATTAGTGACTACCCTGGTGTTGTATTTTTGAGCAAAGAACATGTATACGTGGAGTTATGTTTATAGAAAGTGCACACCGCATATCATGCTGAGGATCCAACCTATCCCTGTACTTATTCTTCATAACAGCAAGGCATGAAAATCCTGCTTCACATAAATAAGTAGTTGGGAATGGTAGCAGGACTTTTTCAGCTTCATTGCTCAGAACAGAACTAACATGTCGCGATTGTGAACGGACAACAGATGGCAGTAACACAGCCTTTAGTCCTTGTTCTGTGACTAGTAATAATTGTCACTATACTAGTTTAGTGACATCGATCGACCTATCAATACAAAATAAAAATATTCGCAATTAAAAACGTCAAGTTTTACCACTTCTTTCAAGTCGTCTGAATTTGGGACCCGAATTTGGGTCGCGACCCGAGGTTAAGAATCGCTGCTCTAAATATTACCAGACCAATTCCAGCCACTACTCATTCCCGGATCATGCGAGGAAAGTAGAATTATTCCTTGGATAGCACAATGAGATTTTGAAACTGCATCCAGTGGTTACTTCCGCTATCCAATATATGTTCGCAGATCGCCGATTTTTCTCGCTGAACGTTTTTAACAACTTTGATATGTTCTGTCAGTCGCGTGGCTATGGGCCGTTTCGTTTGTCCAATGTAGGCTAGACCGCAGCTGCATTCGACTTTATACATACCCGGGGTTTGCAGTGGTATTACATCTTTTACAGGCCTCAAAAATCGAGCTATATTTTGGGTCGGTTTGAAGATCGTTTATATATCGAATCTGTTAAGCATCTTACTTATTCGATCTGTCATGCCCTTGACGTGTGGTAAAAATGCTCTTGATTTGCTCGGTTTCTAAGTTTCGTCTGTATTGGATCGTGAGCGTGTCTCGTGATATTTTCCGTATCCATTTTTCCTAAGTACATCATTGACATGTTCCATCTCCTTCGGAATGTGTTCTGCTCCGCGGACAACGGCGGCTGCAACGTCACCGAAACGTCGGGTGCTACAAATTTCACGCGGTAAATTCGTTTTCTATCCTATTTATAGATTGCATTTATTCTTTGTGTTGTGATAATAAAAATAATTATTTACCGGGACTTCTGATAGGTGTCTGGTATATCTACGTTTGCTAGATTTCTCTAATTTTGGCCAATAAAACTATATCGCGCTTTGTTAAGTCGTTGTTCGTCTATTGAAAGATTGAATTTATTTCTTGTGTTGATATGATTAAAATCACTATTCACCGAGACGTCTGCTATGTGTCTGGAGTCTACGTCTGCTAGGTGTCTCTAATTTCGGTGAATAAAATTATATCGCAGTTCGTTAAGTCGTTGTCGGTTTATTTATTTATTTATTTATTATTTATTTATTGGTCCACAAAAAAAAACACCGTTAGCACTTAACATAGCTTGTGTTGCACCTAACTAGGCAGAGCCTGTTCTAAGGAGAACACCAATACAAATGATTATAAACTACATTACTTCCAAAATAAAAATAAAAAATTTGAATCAAATCAAGTTAAAATGAAATTCTCACTACACCAAAATAATATTAGAACTATAAACAAGTAATACTAAATAATAATGTATAATAATAAAAATAATATATAATAGCAATAATAAATAATCATTTATAATAATTACTAATAATATATAACAATTAGTAAAAATACGTACCTATATAAAATATAGAGAAAATAAATCTATTTATTTATTTTATAATTGTAATGAATGTTTTCTCCGTCTCTCTCCTACCAAGGTTTATTAACCATAATGTAAGGTGATATTTTTGTTGGTTGCTGCTAATTTACAATATGTTCTCTTTACTCATCATATTAACCATTCTTGGAGCAAGAAAGCTGTAATAACGTTGTCCAAAAGACGTTAGACGTTTCGGCACTTCAACGTTTCCCTTATAACGACCTGATCTCTCCCTGGTTTCCGGAGAAACACAATATTCGTCTTCATTGTTGTTTTTAAGATAAAGTATTGATTATTTCAGGCAATACAACTGCCTCAAATCAAGCAAATGTGCCTCAACATACAGGTCGTCAGAAGGGTAACGCCTAGGCTTCCTTAACATGATTCTAATTATTGCCTTTTGGACAACGTTCACTTGTATTGTACAATTATAAAGATATAATTTATTCCTTGTATTGAAATGATGAAAATCATTATTCAAAGAGACATCTGCTAGGTGTCTGGTGTCTCTACGTTTGCTAGATATCTCTTCCCACTTCGTTGGGCGGCAAAACTTTTTATCTGTGATGAAATTATGAGTATGGTTCGGTTAGTACTGAGTGCTATGAATTATTTTCTGACTGGCAAAAGAAGGGTTATATTTTAACTGCATATGTATGTATGTATTTGCATGCCAATTTGACTGTAATACCGTTATTTGTGAGTGTCTTCTTGTGAGTGTCTTATTTGTGAGCGTATTATCTCTATAACTATTTATGCAATAAAAGGAAAATTATATGCAGTAAAAGGGAAAAGTCTTTTGTTTTAAACACTTGAGACGATAAATTTACTTATTTCGATAAGAATTCATAATTGTTGATAATATGACAAATAAACATGACCTAACGATTTAAATTATTTTTTTTATATATATAAAATACTACTTTTTGTTACTTAAATATAAAAGTAGGATATATGCTGTCGCTGACTATTTTGTAGGCATTATCAAGCTCTACAACTTTTCTCTAGAACTTAATCATATATCTCTCATCGTTAAGGCAGCGTTAGTTAGAAACGTTACCACGAAAAAATCTTTTCATCTTTCGAATTATATAATATATCCTATGATACTCACAAATAACGTGGCTTACTATTGATAAAAGAAGTTTCTAAATCGGTTCAGTAGATCCAAAAATTACTTCCTACAACTTCACAAACTTTACCTCTTTATAATATTTAAATGTATTCCTTGTGTTTTGATGATGAAAAACACTATTTACCGGGACGTCTGATGTATGTAGGTACCAGGTGTCTAATGTATGTACGCCCGTGTATATAATATTTTGAAAGATTCGACAAAATATGTCAAATAAAATATAGTCAAAATAAATATCACGATCTGTCTCTGAAATCTTTCGTTCTCTCCCGGGAATGAATATATAATTAATTAGATTTGCCCACAAAGCTGTAAGGAAAGGTTTTAACTCCGCAGCTTTATTTAGTATGCATTTCATCACCTCGTTATTTTCCTTTGACTTACTGTCGCCAACTAATTACATTTCGCTTCTACTCGTGGCGTCATTGAATTTTACTGAATCTTTACAAGAAAATTGCTCTTACGTGCGGCAGGCGCATAACGACTGTGTCTGTTTTGACATCGTAACCAAAATGCATTTATATTTTGCTGTAATTATAGTTAAATTCGCATAAATAGTTTTAATTCAAATTCAAATTATTTTTATTCAATGTCATTACATTGCGTACATAATGCTAAATATAAAAAGTCAACAACTGGAGCTGTCAACTACAACAGGCGAACCCGTCACCTCAGGAGGTTTTGTACGATGTTTGATCGTTTTGTCTGCCATCAGGTGAGCGTAGAAGACTTGGGACGAAAAGAGTCCACTGTCTATGTAGTTACGCCACTCGCCAGAAGCCACGTGAGAAGCCAACGCCTTACCGCGAGATAGCCAGGATAATCATAGAGCGGGCCCTTACTTCGAGTTCCAATAGATTATTCCGGTCTCCCGACTGGTTACAGGTTCGAGGTCGCTTGCGCGGTGCTCTCCCTCACGTACCGGTATTGCCGTAAGGTTAACAACTACCGACGCTCTATAGGGGAAAAAACCGTTTCCAGATTCCCACGGTTATCAGTCGGAATGCGCAATCGATTGGCTGACGCCGCACGATGCCCAAGCCAATCAGGAGTGCCCGAAGAGCGATTCCTAGGGGAAACTGGCCGGCAGGCCAGAGTCCTATCCGGGCTCGCTTTTCTGCGTGGAAGCTGCCGGATGGGTGTTAAACCGCGAGTTTGACCGACCCTAACAGCGGCCTAACTGCAATAGAGCTCATTAGATCCCTATTAAAAGTCAACAATAGGACATGGACACCAGATGGCCCCTTTTGTTTTGGTACTTTCTTTGATTATATCGCACTTTATGAGTGGAGGCCGCCGGATGTGTGTTGATCCATAGGTGTGACCGACCTCAGGGTCGGTAATAATAATGCGTTCCGATGAGTTTTTTCTTATGCTGTTTAGAGGGAGCTAATGGGCCCTTGCTGAGTTGAAAATCCATTTGTTGTTGTGACCATGAAGACCTATTCGTTCAGACAAATGGGTCTTCGTGGCCAACTCAACAAGGGCTCATTAGCTTCCTCTAAACAGCATAAGCAAAAACTCATCGGGACGCGTTATTATTACCTGGACATTTATTCCTTGCCAATTATGGCCCTTTCAATTAGCGACTTTCGTAAGCCGTTCAATAACCTCACGCTGTTGCATTTTGTCACTCGGATAAATCGTCTTGAACAGCCGAAATTAACAATTATTTGTAAACGAGCTATCGTGGAGGCAGTATCGAATAGAAAGTATCGATACTGTACTCATGAGTAGTATCGAAATAAAAGTATCGACAGAAAAGTATCGATACCCCAAAGTACAGGTACATTTCTTAGGATCTTTTTGTGTTTGATTTTATTATTGTAGAATTGTAGACATGGACTATATAAATGAGCACACGAATTGGTCAAGCAAATGGGAGGTAACAATAAAATAATTAAAATATTATTTTTATTATTAAATTTCCCACTGTTCCTCTGTGCAATCACTAATAGGTACATGTTCATGTAGCCCCTTTCGGCGCTGATCGGTTTCGTGTTTTTGTTATTGTACTGCCTGCCTTTGAAAATAAACGTTCGGAGGGAACCGATGTTGCTGGTATTGGTAAAAAAAAATCGGTTGTCTGTAAAGTCGGTTTACTGACGATAGTTAAACGTGACAACGTCATAAGAAAATACTGATGGAATGGTTGCATTTGAAGCAGTTTCATTTAATATTTTGATATATTGATATTGATATTTTGACAAACACCCAAAAATATATGCTTTTATACTCACCGATTTGACTACAACATGTAAATGTATTGTATAGCAGTATGATTGTATAATTGTTTATTGTTTAAAGTTTATTGTTTTTTTTTAATTTGAAAGTTTGAAACCTCAAACTGTTAAATAACGGTTTGAGAAGCGTTTGAGCACGCTGCGCCATCTAGCGGTAGGTAGGTAACGTCGTAAATAAACAATATCAGCGACATTTTACCAACCGCTAGATAGCGCATCGTAATGATAGCTTTTCATACTTTAAAAAAAAAAAAAAAAAAAGTTGCTTACTTTGTTGCACTTTGTTGTACCCACAAGAAAATTGTCCATTCAGTAATAACATTTCGTATATCAAGAATACATATAAAATTATGTCAGAATTTAAATCAATCTAGTGATTTTCATTCGTACTATTTTAGACTGAGGTTAGTAAATAATTCTTGTCGCAACCGGTAGATGGCAGCATTTATATTGAATAATAAATATAATAAATGGAACGCCGCATGAGTCATGCTTTTTCGTGCGTGCAGCCGCTCCATCGAATTATAAGACGTTGACACGTCAAAAATGTTAAATGATAATCGAACTACCACATCAAAAACGAGCTAGTTTTTTTTGTCGCAAAATAAAAATAGTCGCTCTTAATGTCGAATTACATAAAAAAGGCAACACTGGTGTGAGTATAGTTGCGTGAACGAACCTCAACGTAAAGGCGATAACATAATGAACTGTATTTTCAACCAATATTTTCAACCAGTTGAAATTCCTGTGTACCATAATGAATGAATGAAGCAAAATATCGTTTTATTTTTTAATCGGCAGGCATAAACATGAGTCATAAAGCCTAGTTTAAAAAAATTATTCATAAGATTTATTCGATACGATACTTGCCAAAATTTACTCAGTGAGTAAAAGTATCGAGTACAAAAGTATCGGTATCGAAACAAAAGTACTCGATACCAAAAAGTATCGATAAAAATCCGTGTCCCTACATGGACGGTATATACCAAGGCTTGTGCTTTACTATTTATAGGAATACATGCTTTACCTCCACTTCTACGTGCCCTCAATAATATATTTTCGAACGTTGACAGAGCTTTAAAAAAAACTACAAAAAAATATTTCTTCTTCACCCAAAATAATTAACCGTTTTGATGCCAACATAAAAGAAATAGAAAGTAGCATTTTATTCAATAAAAAATAGAAACATGGCTTCTTGACGACTTCTTGAGGTCGTTCAAGGACAGAGAACAAACTTCTGGAAATCATCACCTTATAAATAATGTGACTGCTCTAGTTTACTATTATACTACATAATATAAGATGATAAATATAATCTAATATAATACAAAGGAATGATAATATATTATATTTAGATCGTTATATTTATGTGTGTGTGTATATATGTATATGTATGTGTGTAAGTGTATATGAGTGTATGTGTATATGAGTAACTACGTCAGTTATGCTTATCTACCCAAGTCAGAAAATAAGTCGTATGCCCAGATACAGGGTATATTCGGCCAAGTTGGATATGCGCTGAGCATGGTCATGTGATTGTGGGCCGTTGTTTATTTCGCACCATTACTTGGTATGACCATTTTTATGTATTTCCACATTATGTTTGAAATAAATAATAAATAAATAAATATTTTATTGCTGTTACATTAATCAACTTTTATACTATTTGCCTGCTTTTTTTCTTGGTAGTAGTCTTTATTCATAAAAAAAGATACAAATTACATGTTACAGTTCCCCACTAAGGCTAGTGCCTTTTCGGTGGATAACTAACAATAATGTATTCGTATCTGACTTATATTATCTATTACCTATTATACTTATATTAACTGTTATTGTATTGACTTCCTAGCCTAACCTAAACTAACCTATATTTCCTATAATAACTAGCTGAATATACACTTATAAATCTGCCTGTTACTTAGTTTTAATGTTTCTTTCAGCCGGAGGCAACTTGATAAAAATGTAGACCTCACAGAAACATGTTTTAAAAATGAGAAAAACAAAGGAAAAGTAATTGTTTTCGAAAAATTATGCTCGCTCCTGAATATCTCTGATTACTCTGATAAACAACGGGGCCAAGTAGCAACTATATGTAATGTGTTTTATATAAAATTGAAAAAAAAAGAAAATGGTCCATATGACATACAGCTATCGGATTGTGAATTAAATGTAAATTTCACTTATTTCGAATCCTGATAGAAATCATTCATTATCCATTAGCAACTAATGGACTATTGCAAGTATTTATTATTTTTTACGTTTATTGCATTTTTAATAGGTTCTGGCGTCCTGGAGAGTTGGGTAATTACGCTGTATATTTGTGACAACACATTTTTGAATTGTCGCTCAAAGAGAAAAGTTTTTTTTTGTGATAGCCTGTGCAGTATTCTATTTATATTTATTACGGCTGTTATTGTTGATGGTATGTACAATTTATTTGTATAATATTGATTTTAAAAACGTTGGTTCTGCGGATGTTAAATTTAGTATGTGATAATGTAAGAAAATTCGTGCTTAAAAATCTTTAAAAAAAAAAACAATAAAGACCGCGTAGTTTTCTATATTCTACGATCGCAAACTTACTGTATAATTTAAATACATATAGGTTAGCTGCAAGGTTTTACTAATTTGCTGACAGTATATTTTTCAAAACCTCGTTGTATACAAATTGTCGACTTGTTCGATGGGTGGTTTTTACGCCAGGATGTCTCGAAGGAAAACGCTGTGTTGGAACTATTGAAGGCTCTGCTGTTATTGCTAAACTGCAATAATGACGTAAAAGTTGACAAAACTAAATGAGAAATAGTGAGCGATGACTTTGGTATATTTATTATTAACTAACTGCGCAAATGTTGGTTAGCGTTTCATAATAAGGACCATTGTGAAATATTTTGTTTTTTTTTCTGTTTATAGTTTTGTGTTTAGGCTAGTTCAAAAATATAGGCTTTGATATAGGCTAAAAAATAAACTAAAGTTTTATTTTTTAGCCTTATTAATTTTATTTTTCGTAAAAATAAAAATAGAAAATAAACATTTGCAGCTAATTGATGTTCTGTTTACGAGTTTTTTTTTAAATATTGCGTCCTTACCTATGAAGTTGCAGCTCTATAAAGGAAATTGAAGTCCAAACATTTTGCATAAAAAATATATATTTAATTAATATAAATATTGACCCCTATTATCTATGCAGATTTGTCATGTTATTGGGAGTTGCTAATTTCTCTGCTGTAAAGTTTCGTGGACAGGAAGCAATGAAATCTTTTTGGGCGTTTTCACCGACTCTTCAAAGTTGATTTTTTCCCCTTGTAAAAAGTTTTTCAAATTCTAAAAAAAAAACTTTATTGGGGCAAGGCCTGTCAAGGTACGGTGGGTTACAAAGAGTCTCTGGCAACAACTGCCCCAACTTTGCGACTGTCTGCAGTGAAATCTGTGGTTATACGTTATCATGCAGAAGCAGTGGCTATGAGCGATTGACCAGGATCGGTTATTTATTCACGAACATCTCCATCGGTCTTTGCAGTTCTTAACAGTACACATTTACGGTAACTGTATATCCAGACTGCAAGAAGCTGTAATATATAACACCGGCAAAGGATCTCATATTTAAAAATAATTTTAAATTTCCATTTTACCATGGTTGCATAAACAAGCAACAAAAAAAACGACGGGAAGACAAATAAAAACCTAACATGGCCTTGAAATAAAATTTAATTCAATTTAAAAATCCAACTCAAACCCAAGTTATCAAAGTTCAAAATGGTTAGTGTGAAAAAAAACTGCAATTACATAGGTAAGAATCCAATATATAAAAAAAAATGACCAATAAATTCGCACTATGATTTTAAAAGCCTGTTTTTAATCTATTTATTGTTAATTTTTTTTAAATCGGTGCGGAAATGTTGTAATTATGATTTCCCCATACATTCGACGCACTGTGCGATATATCATATGAAACTTAATAAATAAACGCATAGTAAATGGCGTGAACTAAAAACTAGGTATATTAGAAGTTGCCTTCAAAAGAGAACATTGAAAAACAAGAGAAAAATGTCATAAAAATTAAATGAAATGGAGTAGCAAAAACAACGTAGTGGTAATGATATCAATGTAAAGGGCTCTCCAGACGATCAAGCATGCTTGTCAAACTTCGCATCGTGGGCTGTAAAAAATATGTATTCTTCACATGACGTCATGTGTCAAGTCACATGACGTAAATCATCAATCAATCATTAACCAATCATCAATAAATCATCATTCAAACATCAATCAACCATCAACCAATCAATTGCGTCTAATTAACTTGACTCCCTTGTATAAAACTACAATAGTACGCATTTTTGGTGAAATAAAAAAAAAGCATATTTCCTGCGGTTTACGATCCCCTTCCAGCCCACGACGCGAAGCTTGACAATCATGCTTGATCATCTAGAGCAGCGGTTCTTAACCTTGTTGGCTGGCGACCCAAAGTACGAGGTATATTTGAGGTATATTTGAGGTAGGTACGTATATTTATGTAGGTATATTTATGTAGGTACGTATATTAAAGTATATTTGAGGTAGGTACACGACCCTAATCCAATTTTTATTTTATTTTCCAGTTACAGGTACTAAAATGATATATTATGTAATTTTATAGGATGTAGTTGTAAAACTAGAAAAAACAACTTTATTTAAATGTTTTGTATTAAAATCAGATAATTCAGCATTAAAACAGTTTAAAAAATGACAGCAAAATAATTAGTGACCTCCCTGGTGTTGTATTTTTGAGCAAAGATCATGCATACGTGGAGTTATGTTTATAGAAAGTGCACACCGCATGTCATGCTGAGGATCCAACCTATTCCTGTACGTATTCTTCATAACAGCAAGGCATGAACATCCTGCTTCACATAAATAAGTAGTTGGGAATGGTAGCAGGGCTTTTTCAGCTTCATTGCTCAGAACAGGCTTCCCAGATAATTGTGTCCAAAATTTTGTGAGACTCGTTCTGGCAAATCTCTCTTTTAAAACTGCATCACCTCGCATTTCGAGCAATTCTTCTTGTAATCCAGCTGAATCCAGCACCCCGCGCCCTTCCACCCATTAAAACAGGATTAACATGTCGCGATTGTGAACGGACAATAGATGGCAGTAACACAGCCCTCAGTCCTTGTTCTGTGACTAGTAATAATTAATTGTCACTATACTAGTTTAGTGACATCGATCGACCTATCAATACAAAATAAAAATATTCGCAATTAAAAACGTCAAGTTTTACCACTTCTTTAAAGTCGTTTGGGGGATTTCCGCGACCCAACCCAATACCTCTCGCGACCCGAATTTGGGTCGCTACCCGAGGTTAAGAATCGCTGATCTAGAGAGCCCTTAAGAGAGACAGCGAAAAAAAACAAAATAATCGCAAATTTTATATCAATATAATCAACAGGTAGCTGTTAGAGATAGATTTATTTATTTTATTTATTTATTTATTAATATTTCACACACATTTAAAATACTAGATTAATAAGATTAAAATCTACCTTGCTGGAGTAATGCCCGTACTAAGGTAGACTTTTATGTATTCTTTTTTCCTTTTTTTAGTTGGTAAGTGTAACATAATGTAGCATTGCTTTACTTGGTAGCTCTATATTTACACAAATTTTACATAAACTTATAATTTAGTAACATAATATACATAATAATATTAAATAATCATATATACACATACACATATATACATATAAATCTACACATATACATACACATATATACATATTTATATATTTGATAAGTTTTGTAAAGAAATCCGTTTATAGGATAATGTTTTTATTTAAAATAAAATTAGTAAAAGCTACTTAAAAAGCAGCGAAGGAAATCCCAGCTTGGATCGGGAAATGCTAATATTTGAATGAGATATACTTACGGATGTGCACGACTTTCGACTGTGCAATGTAAGTTTCAAGGTCCTTTTGCAGTCGACTAACGATCACTATTCATCCATATATCTCAAAAATCAAGCTAATCCTTTTGCAACACAAAATGCCTCCAATTGAGACGAATTAAAGCGAAAAAATCAAAAATTAAACGTTTATACATAAAATTATTTACATTTATACATATAATCTATACATATACATAAAAATGCTATTGATCGATGCTATTGATCAATTTATTTTGCTTTATGTACTATAAGAGCAATGTAGTCAGACAATACATTCATGAATAAGACAGTGAATACATGATTGCTAAAATGCGCCATACGCCATTTTTGTCAGATCAAATTTCTCCCCTTTGTTCCTCGATGCATTGATCGTGTTTGAAAACATTCCATATGCATGCATTTTGTTGCTCAAATAAAGTGTTGAAAATAGCGATGAGTGCTGATACAGTAGAGCGGTGTCGACTACAACGGGCGAACCCGTCACCCGAGGCTGGTATAACGATATATGATCGTTCTTTCAGCCGTGGGATGAGCGTATAAGACTTGGGGACAAGACAATCTACTGTCTAGTTCACCAGTAACCAGTTAGAGACTGACGACTTATGGCGAGGCACCGGGAAAGGTAACCAGCGGGCAGCCTAGCCCCCTAACTACCAGTTTTGGCAGGATATCTCCGTCTGGAATTAACCTTCAGGATACCTCCGTCCTCCCGACTGGTTACGTGTCCGAAGTCGCTTACGCAACCTCTACCTGTTGTATTACAGCGGTTATTCAGTTTGAATTTATCGCGGACCTGGGCGTTCTTTGCCCGTAGTGCCACACGGGATCGAGTGGCCCAAGGTCATTTCAATCGTGGTATACAACAGGTCAACATCCACCCCCGCTGCTTAGGAAACAGTATATTTCCATAGTCCCCAGACCCCTTCAGAAATTAGTCGGAATGCACAGCCGATTGGCTTCGCCGACCGGTGCGCAGACCGTCCAGTGGCGCCGGGATGCAATCCCGTTGGGAGAAACCGGTCCACCAGCTCTAAAGCCTGAGACACAGGAGTCTTACCCGGGGTAGCCTTCCACTCGAGGAGGCTTCTGAATAGGAGCTGAATCGTGAGTTGAGCTGATCCGAGAACAAAATGGATCTTGTGGCCCAAGCTGCACGAAACCGTTCACCACCTGAGTGCTGATACAACTAGAGTTGTCAACTACAACGGGCGAACCCGTCACCTCAGGAAGTTTTAACGATTAGTCGTTCTCTCTCCCGTGAAGTGAATGTAGAAAACTTGGACAAAACAGTCCACCGTCAAGCTCCGCCACATGCCCGTAAGAGGCCAACGCCTTAAACGCGAGATAACTAGGTGTGTTACCCAGCGGGCTTACACTCACGCCCTTACTTCCAATTGCGACCAGATTACTCGCTGTAATGTCTGTAATCGATTGAGCACTGTGTCATCAGTGAAAATGTGCTTGTTGTTGGAGATAATGAAATCTATCTCATATTCACATTTCCGCCCTGGCTCTCCCATGTCCACTTTCTTTTGAGCTTCTTCTGGAAGTGCGAATTCATCGCAAATACGTTGTTTGCTGCGAGATAATTTAGCAGCGTTTCTCCACGTGGGTTCCGAATGCCTATTTCATGAGGCCCTATACAGGTATCTACCCCCTCTCGTCTTGTGCCAATCTTAGCGTTGAAATCACCCATAATTATAACGTAACGAGAGCGTCCTTTTATCATCGCTTTGGATATGTCATCGAAGAACGCCTCTACCTCTTCGTCACTGTGTGCGCTGGTTGGTGCATACACCTGGATGATTTTGAGGGAGTACTTATTGTTAATTTGTATGACAGTATAGGCTAAGCGAGATGAAATGCTGATGAGTTCGGTTATGTGCTTCGCAAGATTGCATCTTACTATAAATCCCACACCGCCATATGCCGAGTTTTCCTCACCTCTATAGTAAAACAGGTCACCCGACTGGAGCCTTATGGTCCCTTCTCCCTGTCGCCTAGTTTCGCTCAGTCCGACTATGTCGTAGTTTATGTGCTAGTTCTTTCTGTATCTCCTCTAGTCTTGCTTCATCTCTCAGAGTTCTTACATTATACGTTGCCAGTGTCAGTTTGGTTTGGCAGCCTGATCGTACCCAGAGATTCTTAGCACCCCCTGCCCCGCCGTTACCGTAACCGCTGCCGTGGCTCGGGCTAGTGGGGCTGCTATGGACTGGGGGCCCTGGTAAGGTTGTACTGTTCATCATGATTGGAGGTATTTAGCCCGATACCCGCCACGTCCGCCACACGTCTTGGCGAGCTCCACACTTTCAGAAAATATTTCCATTTACTAGGCTTGTGGCAACCTGGTCGGGTTACTTAACCGCCGAATGGCACTATATTCACTAAATTTGTTATTTAATTATTATTTATTGTTGAGAAAATGTCAAAATATATGTAGACGCTTAGAATTTAAATTTCGAATCAATAACAAATTTACTAATAATATTACATACTCATAGATCGGTTCAAGCGTTTAGAAGTTATAGTGCAATTAAGAAACGGAGAACATACATAGATGAACGCTGAACACTTTAAAGGGCAGTCGAGTAGCAACATTCATTCGTGCACATGAATTCGGCTTTAGTTACAAGAAACGCTTTCAAAATATTGAGCTGATTTTTCACCCCGCGTGACGTCACTTATTTCTCCCATGTCATCAAGTTTTAAGAGTAATGAAGCGAGCATTGCACAAAATATAGAAACTGTATACTGTTCGCCAACTGGTTGAGGTGATAATAACCTCCAGTACCCGCTCAATTCTTTTTACGGTACACAGCATTTCCGCAAAGAGATTATTGATTACAAAAATCGGTGGCCAAAGTAATACAGGAAAACGTGCTTATTTATAGAGACAAAATAAACACCCAGAGAGAATAAGGTCTCTTTCACTATCTTGATCTCTTTCACTTTCATGTTGTGCTCGAGTGGGTTGAGCGCGAAGTAGCAGTGCGATGCCATGAATATTTTAATGGTTTTTGTACAAATACCTTATTACTTGCTATTAAGAGCATTTCAGAGGTTCCGTTACCTACTAGCTCTGCATAGCCAGATAGTAAGAAGGTGATTAATAAAAAAAATAACGATTTGAAGAAATACGTCGAGTTTGTTCCGGAAAAGCACGAAATCTGCTTCTGGAGTGAAATTTTAACCTGGCCGATTACTGAATGTAATTCAATTGATGAATATATATAAAATAGGACAATTTGTGGTAGTTTGTATTTTAAAATATAAGGTTTACCGTTTAAAATAAAATATATTTACCTTCAAATCGGAATAATGATTGCTATAACAATCGATTGCTGTAACACGTTTTTTAAAAAAACACTTGCAAATCAGCATGCATTTTCTGGTGTTATTTTTTCATTGCTAACTTGTAAAATTAGTTCTTCTAGCAGGTTGCATTTGCAGAATGGGAAATTACTGCTTATCTCACAGATGAAGGCCTATGTCCATCGACATAGGCCTCCCCCATTTTCTTCCATTCATCTCTGTCCCAAGCCAACCTTCTCCATCCTTTCGGTAAGTTATCTTCCTATCTATTAATTTGACGTCCTTTTTGTTATTTCACATTTCTAGGATACCATTCCATTACGTCCTTCGTCCATTTTTCTTTGTTGGTTCTCATGTTGGTTCTAATTTTGTTCAAAACATCGTTCACCTTGGTTATTTTCCTTATTTTTGAGGTCGTCCACCTGTCCTGTAGCCTTATGTTTAGAATGCTTCGCTCCATGTTTCGTTGGCATACTATAAGTTTTTGGTTGTTTTTGTTCGTGGCAGGCCAAGTTTGACACCCGTAAATAAGACATGGGAGAATGCATGTATTATAAAGTTTACTTTTTACTGACATTGGTATCGTTTCATTTTTAACTATCTCTTTTAGTGGCAAGTACCGTTTCCAAATGTTGCTTATTCTTCTATCGATTTCTTTCGAGTATTGGTCTTTTATTGATATTATCTGTCCTAAATATATATATTCATCTACATATTCGATAATCTCTTGTCCTATTTCTATGCCTTCCTTTAATGCATTCGTCATTACTTTGGTCTTCGTTGGATTCATAGATAGACCTGCTTTTCTGCATTCGTAATCTAGTTCTTGTTGTAACATAGTTTGTAATATGTCTGGTCTCTCAGCGAATATCACAATGTCGTCGGCGAATCTTAGGTGATTTAAAATAATCCGTTAATTTTTATTCCAAAATCTTCCCAGTTTGTATTTCTGAATATGTTTTCTAACACTGCCGTAAAAAGTTTTGGAGAAAGTGGATCGCCTTGCCTGACGCCTTTCTGTATACTAAACTCCCCTCCATGTTGTTCCAGTTGGACCGTTGCTGTGGTATTTTTATAGATTTATTTTATTATTCTTATGTATTTGCTTTCTACGCCCTGGTTTTTCAGCGTTTTCCAGATATAGTTATGATTCAAAGAATCAAAAGCTTTATTGTAATCGCAGCCGAGAAGACGTCACCACCGAATCATGCATTACTATTATTTAACCCCTCCTATGGCGGGGTAAAATTTCCCCGCCATAGGAGGGGATTAAAAAATAAAGTTATATTTTTACTGCATATGTATGTATGTATTTGCATGCCAATTTGGCTATATTACCAGGTTTCAAATGAGTGAATGAAATGATTATGATTGAATAAATTATGTTTATTTTAATTGTTCAAAACTTCTCTGTATTAGATATAATGTTATTATTTGGCACCAAAATATATTGTCTTTCAGGAGTTCCAATCCGAGATACGGTCGCGGTTCCATACCTATATCGTATTATCTCTTTAACCATTTATGCAGTAAAAGGGAGATTATATGCAGTAAAAGGGAAAAGTCTTTTGTTTTAAAAATTTGAGAGGATAATTTTACTTATTTTGATAAGAATTCATACTTGTTGATAATATGATCAATAAACACGACCTAACGATTTAAAATATTTTTTAATGTAAAAAACTACTTTTTGTGACTTAAATATAAAATTTAGACATATGCTGTCGCTGAATTTTTATAGGCATGACCAAGCTCTACAACTTTTCTTTAGAACACAATCATATCGCTGTTCACCTTTAAGCAATCATTGAAAAAGCACTTCCTTTCACAATAAATATTAATCATAAATTCTAACCTTTCCGTTATCCCCTCCCTTTCCTTACCTTATTTTGGCAGTTTATTTATTTACTTATTTATTTATTTATTTATTTGTTAATATATCAAAATATGTATGTACCTATTAATATGTCAAACTCAAAAATTTATTTATATATTTACATTTTACTTTAGATACACACACAATGTATATTATATGCTATAATTTCAAATTTAATTTTAGGCTATAATTTGTTGCCTACTCTTCTTTTCACACCAGCATGTTGGTTGACTGGAAGATATTGCTGTAGTGTAGCAATAAGTCCGCCACTGTACCTTATTTTATTGTGCAATAAAGAGATTTTCATTTCATTTCATTTTCATTTCATTTCATTTCATTTCATTTCATTTCATTTCATTTCATTTCATTTCATTTCATTTCATTTCATTTCATTTCATATATCTCTCATCGTTAAAGCAGCGTTCGTAAGAAACATTTTCATTCGACCGTTTTTTCTCCGACTTACTTTGCAAATCCGACTACCACGAAAAGGTCTTTTCATTTTTCGGATTAATATACAGCCTATGACGTCCTCACAAATAACGTGGCTTTCTATTCGTAAAAGAATTTTCAAAATCGGTTCAGTAGATCCAGAGATTACTCCCTACAACCTCACAAACTCACAAACTTTACCTCCTTATAATATTAGTATAGAAGACAGAGTATTATTTGTTTTGCTTTTCCATCGTAGCAAAGATTATGAACACAGTATGTTGTGAATTTAGCACCACTTTATTAGCATTAAAACATAAATCATTTATGTATATTGTGGGTCTCAATATTTTTATTTGGCATTACAAAGCTGGTACCATCGGCGTACGGTAAGATTTTGGTGGAAGACAATATATGATTAACATACGTACATCATTAATAAATATAATAAATAGAAGATACCCTGATATAGATAACTAGGGTACTCCTCGTATAATTTTAAAGGGGCTGAAAGTGTTTACTGAATTTGTTTACTGCCTGTTAAATATAATCTTATGACGTCATTGGCCTTTCCGCATACCCCAAAGTCGTGTAATATTCTCAAAAGGATTTAATGATCATCTAATTCTCAGTATATATTAAATATAAGAGGAGATAATTATTATATCCTTATCCTTAATTATTATAATAAAATTAATAAAATGTTAATTGCGTCTTGCCTACCCTTCATATACATATATACCTCCTTAAATAAATCATATTTTACATAATCGGCGCCTGTCTGGTTTCAGTAAAGGTGTGCTACTATATGTAGGTCTTTGCTATCCAACTCAATCTTGTCCAACTCAATTTCTTTAATATGTTAAACTTTATCGAATCTCGCCCTAATGCCCTAATGCTCGATTATGTGACATCTGTAAATTAATTCTAATTGAATTAATCCTTGAATTAAACCTAATCCTTGAATTTAACCTAATTGTGTAAAAAACAGGGTATCCCTCTTAGCTAACCCATCTATAGTATCACAATGATTAAATAGACTAATTGAATTGTGTTTGTAACGTGCTTTTATGCTCTTTTGGGAGAGTTGGGCGGTGTCCACTACAACGGGCGAACCCGTCACCACAGGCTGGTATAACGATATGTGATCTTTCTTTCAGCTGTTGGATGAGCATAGAAGACTTTCAGATGGTATAAACCTACCGTCCAGCATAGCCACGAACCCGTCAGAGGCCAACGCCTTACGGCGAGGCACCGGGTAAGGTACCCAGCGGGTAGACTCGCCCCTTGTCTACCAGTTTTAGAAGGATATTTCTGACTGGAACTAACCATCAGGATACCTACAACCTCCCGACTGGTCACGGGTCCGAAGTCGCTTGCGCGACCTCTACCTTTCGTATATTAAGCGGTGATTCAGTTTGAATCTATCGCGGACCAAAGGCATCTTTTTCCGGCTCTGAATTCAGGATCAGGTAGGCTAATGGTCAGTGATTGACGACAGGTCAACATCCACCCCCGCTGCTTAGGAGACAGTATATTTCCATAGTCTCCAGACTCCCTCAGCAATTAGTCAGAATGCACAACCGATTGGCGTCGCCGAACGGTGCGCAAACCGTCAAGTAGCGCTGGGAGGCAACCCCCAGGAGAAACCGATCCACTAGGAGCCGTGAGGACTGAGACGCGAGAGTTTTACCCGGGGTAACCGCGGGTAGCTCTTTTGGGACAATTCGACATCCATCAAACATATACCATATTCCATATAACTACCTATTAAGCGAGCTAACATTTTTGGACATTAGGCAAATATATGCAAAAATGACTCTACTTTACTATCTCAACAATGCGCACTCACATAACATCTCTGACTACAAAATTCTAAGGTGTGGTTGTGCGTCAGCAAAACATGTAATTAAACAAACCAGAACTAAATTTTCGCAAAAGCACTTTAGTTCTGTAACTCTTAAACTTTGTAATTACTTTTAGGATAAGTTTAAACCATGCAGAAGTTTACAAATTGAAAAAGGAGACATTACTTAGTCGCTGATTGAAACCGGCAGGGAAAAGGTGGATGTAATTATTTCACATATTCTCGTTTAAAACCCCTAAATGACTACAAACCTATATTACATTGCAAGATATTTTATTGGATTTCTAATAATCCAATATAAATTCTGACATCGGCATTCCTGTTTCACAAATATTGATAAAAATGTAAATGCAATTGGTGTAAATCCTATAACATGCTGTCATACTTATACTGACATATTTTAGTGAATATAAAAATAATAATACAAAGTTTTTTTGTATCTTTATCATGGACCCCATCAAGTCGTAGTCAAGCCGTACCGTAGTAAAAGAAATAATGGTAACATTTGCGATATAAAAGAAATTCCAAGTAGAAGAGTTTGACGGTTGAAGGCTTATAATAAAACGCTTTATTCGTAATAAAAGTCGACCTTATTTTCTTTAGGCATTTTAGAGCTAACCTACAATACTGTATGAACATTATTTGCGAGCAGATGCTACAAAACTTAACCTAGATAAAGAGTATGACAAATACAAAAAATAAAGAGGACAGAAAGAAATATCCTACTAACATTATAAACGCGAAAGTTTGTATGTATGTATGGATGTTTGTTACTCTTTCACGCAAAAACTAATGAATGGATTTTGATGAAACTTCACAATAATATAGCTTATACATCAGAATAACACATAGGCTATAATTTATAAAGATATAGCGTGAATTATCTCAATATAACGATAACTGTCAAGTAAGTAGTAAAAAATCTAAGAAATTGACATTCGAAATTTAAATTCTATCCTACTATCCTACTAATATTATAAACGCGAAAGTTTATATGTATGTATGGATGTTTGTTACTCTTTCACGCAAAAACTACTGAATGGATTTTGATGAAACTTTACAATAATATAGCTTACACATCAGAATAACACATAGGCTATAATTTATAAAGATATATGGTTTTCTATCATCATTATCACAATTTTCCATCACCACGCGGGTGAAACCGCTGGGCGCAGCTAGTATATAATATATTTAACTCTTTGTGGGCACGGGATGCGCCACACCAAAATAATCTAACACCTATAAAAACGCTAAGGTTTAAAAGGGAGGAGAATGGGAAGGGAAAGGGAGTTTATGTGGAAGATTTCAAATGTTTTCTGGGTCTGTTTTTAAAACTTGTTATGCTTGGCGCGGTTCTTACATTTTTCGGAAAAGCATTCCAAAGACGGGTTCCATTCACGGTGAATGAAAATGAGAAGAAGTCAGTTTATTAATATTTATGAAGCAAGAACGCCGATGTCAGAATTTGTAGCCTCGTTGGAAAGTAAAATAGTTTAGTTTTTATAGTTATTTTTATATAGCATGTTTTAAGAAAACATCAAAGTTAATTGATTTAAAAACCTAATTTCTCGTTTTCTTGGAGTTTCTTTTTTACTACAAGTTTTATTATTATTTCTTCCACTAAAGTACGGCTATTTCATATGGTCCATGATGAAGATAAAAAAAAAACTTTTAATTATTATGTTTATATTCAGTAAAATAGGTCATTGAGCTCGATTGCGCTTCTTCGTGAACTAAAATCGGAAATTAGTTCGTGTGAACGAGACAGGGCAATTCGGTAGAGCGGAATGTGCAATAAACGGTTGTCACATGTTCGCATTAAAACTACCCACCGAAGATGTTTGTTTTGATACTACCTATTGGGTGATTATTTTTTGTATAAAGTGCTTGATGACTATTAATATTCTTATAATAATTATCTATTTTATATGTATACTCGTGTACATGGATTCAGCTCTATTTTTTTTAAATTTTATTTGTCTGCCGTGTAAATCCGACTTTAGTCAACGCTATTGTCGAATTAATATTTATGCTTTCATCGTTTAATATCTACATTTAAACTGACGAATTCTAATATGCGATAATTAGCTTTAATTCATAATTCGTGCTTTTATTGTATATTCTGAATAAATAAATTGAATACTGAATACTGAATAAAGCATCTGAATCTAACACCGCACGAATTTATTCGGACGTGTATAAGTTCGACAGGTAGGTTTTATCGACAATCGTTCGTTTCATATTCCGCTCTGACGTATTGCTCTATCTCGTTCGCTTGAACTAATTTCAGATTTAGTTCACAAAGAAACGCAATCGTTCACAAAGAAACCCATTGAGTATGTTTCCGAAGAAAACATAAAATATGAAACACCTCCGAAACTATACCTTTTTGTTTCTTTTTCTAGTAAAAACTATTAAATTTAGTATAGTACAGCCGTTATCAGACCTAAATAAATTTTAAACGTGTTACTCCGTGTGGTAATTCCATTCAATGGATTGACTCTACGAGTGCAAAATACAGATCTCACATGCGGTGAACGGTTTCGTTCAGCTTGGGCCACAAGATCCACTTTGTTCTCGGATCGGCTCAACTCACGATTCAGCTCCTATTCAGAAGCCTCCTCTTGTGAAATGCTACCCCAGGTAAGACTCTCGCGTATCAGGCCTCAAAGCTCCCGGCCACATTGTATCCCGGCACTGGACGGTTTACGCACCGTTGTGCAATCTGACTAATTGGTGAAGGAGTCTGGAGACTATGGAAATATACTGTCTCCTATGCAGCGGGGGTGGATGGTGACCTGTTGTCATGCCACTCTTGAAATGACCTTGGGCCACTCGATCTAGTGTGGCACTACGGGCAAATAACGCCCAGGTCAGCGATAAATTCTGATTAAATTACCGCTGTATACAACAGGTAGAGGTTGCGTAAGCGACTTCGGACCCGTAAGCAGTCGGGAGGACGGAGGTATCCTGAATTTAAATTTCAGACGGAGATATCCTACCAAAACTGGTAGTTATGGGGCGAGGCTGCCCGCTGGGTACCTTTTCCCGGTGCCTCGCCGTAAGGCTTCAGTCTCTAACGTGTTGCTGGCTAGATAGACAGTAGATTGTCTTGTCTCTAAGTCTTCTTCGCTCATCCCACGGCTGAAAGAATGATTACATATCGTTATACCAGCCTGGGGTGACGGGTTCTCCCGTTGTAATCGACGCCACCCTACTAGATCTCTCATTACTAGAGCCCGAATTTAATTAAGATTTAATTGTTGGATTTTTCCAATTATGAGCCGTAGTCGCTTACAAAGTTAAATCTCCTCTATTACTAGCCGAGGTATTTTTCATTTCCTACTTTGTCTATCTGCACATAGCGGCAATCTGACTGAGAATTGTGAATGCACTCAGCTGAATGTAATTTAATATAGGGTGGGGCAAAAGTCGCGCATCTCAGTTCCTCAAAAAATAAAATAGGAAATGAAACAAAGAGCTAGGGGCAAAATATATGGCCGCTGGCCTTACCTCTCCGATAACAACAACGAATTTACTCTTTGGAAAGATCTATTTATCTAGAATCTTTAGGACTACTACAACTATTTCAATTATGAGCCGTTTCGGAGTTTTAAAGTTCGGAATCATATTAAATATGGGTAATTACACGAAACTCCAATGCCAATATCCATAAAATATAGTATACTACCCTGCTGACCCGTGCCCACTTCGTTGAGCGGTAAAACTTTTTACTGGTGATGAAATTAAGAGTGTGGTTCGGTTAGTACTGAGTGCTATGATTTATTTCCTGACTGCCAAAAGAAGGGTTATATTTTTAATGCATATGTATGTATGTATTTGCATGCCAATTTGACTATATTACCGTTATTTGTGAGTGTCTTCTTGTGAGTGTCTTATTTGTGAGTGTCTTATCTCTTTAACCATTTATGCAGTAAAAGGGAAATTATATGCAGTAAAAGGGAAAAGCCTTTTGTTTTAAATACTTGAGATGAAAAATTTACTTATTTTGATATGAATTCATAATTGTTGATAATATGACCAATAAACATGACAATTGACATGACATAACATTTACATTATTTTTTAATATAAAAAAACTACTTTTTGTGACTTAAATATAAAATGTAGACATATGCTGTAGCTGACTTTTTTGTAGGCATTACCAACTTTTCTCTACAACTTTTCTCTAGAACTCAATCATATATCTCTAATCGTTAAAGCAGCGTTCGTAAGAAACGTTTTCATTCAACCGTTTTTTCTCCGACTTCCTTTTCAAATCCATCTACCACAAAAGTCTTTTCATTTTTCGGATTAATATATAGCCTATGACACTCACAAATAACGTGGATTTCTATTGGTAAAAGAATTTTCAAAATCGGTTCAGTAGATCCAGAGATTACTTCCTACAACCTCACAAACTTTACCTCTTTATAATATTAGAATAGATTATGATGTACGATCACTGGGCACACCATGTTGCAGAGCTGCCATTAGCATATGACATACATCAGTAAACAGAGCGGCAATGAAATCATGAGACATATTACATTGCTCAAGCAACATATCCCAGTATTTCCCCTCCGAGCATTTTTAGAAATTTTTAGAATCGAAACTCGAGCATTTTTAGAAATCTATAGTTTGTACTCATACAGCTTACGTAATTTACGGTTTCGGATATTCTGTGACGGTTTTCGTTTAAACATTTAATAAAAATACAATGCCGGATGTGTTTGGTGCCTTGAAGGATATCAGATAATTAGTCATATTTAATAGGATATAATTCTGAAACAGCTTATAATTGAGATCAGTCGTTTTAGTAATAAATGTTTTTTTTATGTGCCGCAAAGCTCGGATAAGCAGACTCCATCGACTTAGGGTGGTGCACGAGGACGGCTCCGCAAATAGATCATGAGTGCGAGCACGATGCTAATTGTCCGGAACAAAAAGACAAACCTTCGCTAGCATGCTAGGATTATTAACTCTCCTCCGGATCAGCTTGAAAACGTAGGCCATGGCGAGCATTTCTCTACGCAATTTAAGAGAGTTATAGCCCACCATGCCTAGTAGAAAACTAGTAATAAGTACGGATAATATCCGTACTGCTTGAAATATATAAAGCGTAAGAAACATTTTCGTTTTTTTTCCAACATAGTGATATAATGATCGTGATATGGATTCCATATAACTGCATTCGTTTCCAATCTACTTCTCACAATTGAATTATACAATGTATAACCCGTACATTGTGAAAATGCTTTAGTTTCCGAATAACAAACCCTAGTAGCTTAAAAGTGGACTTGGACAAATCAGATGTGTTCCTTGAATGTAAGCTGGGAATCAAAGAGAACTCCTAGATCCTTTACCTTCTCAACCCTAGTTAGCACCTCATCTGTGATGGAGTAATCATACATCAGATATGTTATATGATCGATAGGTCGTTATATGTTATATATATCCTGTCCACCCTAGAACGGGCTAGTCCCAGTTGGGTGACAGAAACAAATAAGCAAAAGGTTAAGGTTTTGCCATTCGGTTCCTGTTATTTTTATAAGCTAATCAATGTTTCATAGTAATTAATTCTTAAATAAATAAATAAGTTCAAGTTCAAGTTGTTTATTTTCAAAAATCTTTACAGATTGTAGAAACATACTAAAATAACAGGTAATAATAATTGAAAGCATGAGAACTTAAATTAAAAGAATAAGAAATAAAATTAGTGTAATTTAAACGATTAAAATTTAAATTAAAATATCATTTAAAAATATCAAATCACAATAATAATAATATTTAGTCGCATTCACTTAAAACAAATAAAATTTTAAAAATGTAAAATTTAGAAAAGGAATTACAATTTATAATCATATCATTTAAAATCGTTACATTGTATGTTTCAAGTTTCAAGTTTAGTTTATCTTCTTCAAAACTTATAAATAGTTATTTATACATATTTAATTTTCGATTTTACACAATACTTTCGTTAGCCGTTCTTGGTGAATTGTACGTATTCTTCAAATGTGTAAAAAATATTTTCTAAAAGAAACTTTTTTAAGGACTTTTTAAATATATTGTTATTTTTAATATATTTAATATATGGAGGTAACATATTAAAAAAATAGGGACCGGAGTATTCCTTGACATGTCTCGCTATTTTTAAATTTGCTTTAGGTAACATGTATTTTGATTTGTTTCTGGTGTTTATATCATGAATATCGGAAATTTTTTTTGAAGGTCTCTTTTCTTGTGGAAATCCGTTAGTACATTTAAAAGGTACAATGAAATGAACGTTAGAATTTTCAGTCGTTTAAAATGACTTCTGCAGGATTCGTCCCATTTCAAATTTGCTATAATGCGTATTGCTCTTTTTTGCAGTTTGAATAAATAAATAAATATGATCGATATATAAGATTATATGATCGATATATGTTATCATATCGATTATATGATCGATATATGTTATATAGGTCGATCTAGTATATGTCATCACTGTTAGGTTACATAAAGAGATTATTCCATTGTATATGATCGTATATTGGTATAATATGATTTGGAGCTATTGGAAAAGTAGGCCCAAATGCTCATTCCCGTTTATTTAAATTTCGAGTCACATACAAAATTATAAAAAAGTGGCAATAAAATTAAATGTTGAAAGTCCCCCCCCCCCCCCCCCCCTCCCATATGTACGTTTTGCTACAGCGCTCTATACGATTAACCTCTGTTGACTTGTTTGACACCGATACTGCCGCAATTCGGTTTGAAATAAATGTTCAACTCTGCGGTAAGAGTTTGTGCGAAAGTAAACACGGACTATGAAAATTCGGTAAACTTTGAGCTTTTTAGAACTTCGAACTTTCAACACATAGACCGTCACAGAGAACGAACTGCGTGTAAATACTGGCTAGCTCCGCTCACTTTCATTTCGAAAAAAAAAGATCGGTATTGCCACTCACGCTATTCCAAATTCACTAAATATTTTTTGCACACATTTGAACTATGGGTTGCGCGACATATGCGCCACCCCGTACTATGTATTCTGTACCCTAGCATTTAAACGCGTCCATTGCCTACGGGCGGGACAGAACGCTGGAAGGCGGAAGTCCGTTTACATCAGCGAATAGGAATAATTTAATATTTAATACGAATCGGACCGAAAAATATGAGTACCAGGATATTTATTTGGATTATAAAGAAAAGGTATATTTCGTCACATCTTAAAAATCCTTCCGTTCGTGGTATGGCGGTATAGCAGAACACTATAGGCGGAGATCCAAACATGCCTATATGGTATACCATCTCAAATACAATAATAATATAATTTTCCAAACAAACGAGTGGACAAAATTCGAAAAATGCGACTGACGATTTGACGTACTTCGATACCGTTATTTTAAATAGGATAACAAGTAGGGTTGTCAACTATAGCGGGCGAGCCCGTCACTACAGTAAGTTTTAACGATTAGTCGTTCCATCCCCCAGGAGTGAGCGCAGAAGACTTAGACAAAACAATCCACCGTCTAGCTCCGCCACAAACCCGTAAGAGGCCAACGCCTTAACCGCGATATAGCCAGGAGTGTTAACCAGCGGGCTTACACTCACGCCCTTACTTCCAATTGCGACCAGATTACTCCAGTCTCTCGATTGATTACGAGTTCGAGGTCGCTTGCGCGGTCCTCTCCCTTACGAAGCGGTGAAACGGTGTATACCGAATCTATCGCGGACCACGCCATCTTTTGCCCGGTTGTTCACCCAGGATCGGGTAACCGATGGTCGATTCAAGGGCAGTCGCCGTAAGGTCCGCAACCACCCCTGCTCTATAGGAAACAGTACTGCTTCCAGACTCCCCCGACTGTTAGTCAGAGTGCGCTATCGATTGGCTTATGCCGCACGGCGCGCAGATCCAGGAGCTCCAGAAGGTTGATATCCCAGGGGAAACTAACCATAAGGCCAGAGTCCTACCCAGGCTCGCACTTTATGCGTGGAGGCCGTCGGATAGGTGTTGACCCGTGAGTGTGACCAACCCTGAACAGAATGAGTCTTCGTGGCCAACTCAGCAAGGGCCCATTAACTCCCTCTAAATAGGATAAGAAAAAACTCATTAAGACGCGTTATTATTGGACATTTATTGTTTTCCAATTGAAACCCTTTCAATTAGCGACTTTCACACGCCGCGCCGTACAATAATCACATACTAGTTGCATTGATTATGCATTATGCCAAAGCATTCTTTGTTATGGCATAATCGGGTGGGGTGGTTGTGCATCAACTATCCTCCAGCCTCTTGAAGTAGCGCAAAAGTGTATACTAAAAATTATCGAGCGTAAACCGTATCGATATCCTACGAACCAGTTATATAAAGATAGTAATATTTTGGACACAAGACTGTTGTACATTAAGATAGCCTTGATACACGCAAAATTCAAAATGCCACTTATTAACGCACGAGTGAGACCACCAGAGCTGCAAAGAATGACGATATGATAGTGCCAAGAACTCGTACGACTTTCGGACAGAGACATTTTAACTTCATAGCACCGAGAATGTACAACTACCTGCCTGATGTCGTTAAACGCATTGAAACCAAAAACAAATTTAAAAAATCGGTTTCTAGGTGGCTTATTACAGAAGGCAGAGAAAACATCAATGGAATGTTGAATATTGTATATTAATTTTTGTATATTAAATTTTCGCATTATTCTTCAATTTTAGACATATATTTTTATTTTCAAACATATTTTTACTTTTACTCTACACGTTAATAATTATTATCAAAGTAATAGAATTTCTACAAATTTTAATTGTTTTAATTTTTTTTTTTAATAATAATTATTTAGTAATTTGATTAGATACATCTATCTAAACAATATTTTATAAAGTCTGCCTTAGAACAGGCCCTGGCCTAGTTAGGCGACTTTTATTCATTACTCTATCTCCTCGAGAATCAGTTTTTTGCTAACGTCTCATATATATATATACAACATGATATGGTAAACTGTACAAACGAACTTGTGTAATACTATAAATAAATAAATAAATAAATAAATAAATTATTACTCGGATAAAACGTGTCATTCAGCCGATGTTAACAAATATTTACGAACGAGCTATCATGGAGGCTATATATCAAGGTATCTGCTTTATACTGTTTTTGAATTTTGGTGATACATGCTTTGCCTCCACCTCCACGTGTCCTCAAATTGTTATCTAAATTTTATGTCAAAATAATAAATTTTAGAATTTTGACAGAGATTTACATAAAACCCCTCGTAGTTTTACTCTTTTCTTGTTGCTACATTAATAAACTTTAATTTTTGATACCTGCTTAACTTTTATTTATTTTTTAACCGAAGGAAACTTGATCAAAAATTTCGACCTCACAGAAATATAAAAAAAAAACGAGAAAAGGAACAATAATTAGTTTTTGAAAAATTAGGCTCGCTCTTGAATATCAAAAATTGGATTATGTCCATACGCCGTAGGGAAATTGGAATGTGGTTAAACTCTAAATTTCACTTATTTCGAATCCTGCTAGAAGCCATTAGCAATTATTTGATGCAATCAAAATTTAACTTTTATTGCGTTTCTAATGGATCTTATCGTCCTGAAGAGTTGAATTATTACGCTATATATTTGTGACAACAAAATTATTTTCGAACTGACGCTCAAAGTGATTTTTTTTGTGATATCGTGTGTAGTATTCCGGTTATATTTTTTATTACTGTTATTGTTGTTGGTATGTACAATTTATACATATTATACATATTTTATTAAACTTTGATTCTGCGGATGTGAGTGTGAGAAAATTCCTGTTTAAATACTTTAAAGAAAATTACTCGCGTAGATATATATTTTCTACGATAGCGAATTTACTGTAGAATTTAAATACATATTGCTGACAGAATTTTAGGTAGGAATTATTAAATCTTATTCTCTGTAGTAATATAAAATTAATAAATTTAGAATAAATTAGGTACAACATAAATTTGTAAATAGGGATTTGATAGGAGTTCTAGTCCCAGTATTGAGAAGCCAACGTTTATCGAATCAAAGACTAACGCAGACGAATGTTTGTTTTTGATAGATTATTCACCTCTCAAACTTGTTGCCGGGAAGTTTGGACCAATCCGCACCTTTAACTTATTTATTAAAATTATTTATTAATTTTTTTATTAGCCAGAAATTTAAAAAAAATGGGGGGCATTCCCGCAAGGAGGTACCGAAATACGCTGTAAGTACTGTCATTAATCTTTCGAAAATTGACATTGACCAGCCGACGACAGAAATTCTTAGCAGGGGATTAAATTATGTACCGACACCGAACCGTTTGCCGGTGGAAAGTATTATCGGTGGCATTGAAGAAGTCATCTCTCGTAACAAGATCCCTGCGCCAGAGGCCGACTTACTGCGACAGGATGTGGCTGTCTTTGTACGCAAGGCCAAGCTCCCACAGTCGAACACCACAGCCGCCCAGAGAAAAAGCTTAAAATCTCTGCGGGACAATAAGGACGTAGTTGTGTTGCGGGCCGATAAAGGCAACGCAACCGTGATACTCGATACTGTGGACTACGAGCGGAAAATTGGGACGCTCTTAGAAGACGCCAACACTTACGAGAAGGTGAATTACAATCCCACGAGCAGAATTACCAGGCAAACGAGAGTTTTAATCGATAAATCTGTCACTTCCCTCCCAGAAATAGCTTATCTCACTAAACCACGTAACGTACAGCCACCGAAATTATATGGCTTACCTAAAATCCATAAGGATAATGCACCATTGAGACCGATTGTGAGCCAAATCGACAGCCCCACATATCCTCTGTCAAAACACTTGGCTGGTGTCCTCCAACCGCTTACGGGCAAAACGACGTCTTACGTGAAAGACTCGCGACATTTCGTAAGCATTATTAGAAGCTTAAAACTGGCCGAAGACGAAATAATGGTGAGCTTTGACGTCGAATCTTTATTTACGAATTTGCCCATTTCGGAGTGTCTTACGGTGGTGAGAGATAAACTAAGGTCTGAGGACCTCCCTATTAGCTACGCCGACATGCTTCAACATTGCCTGACATCCTGCTACTTTCTATGGAACGGCGATTATTACAAACAAATCGACGGAGTAGCAATGGGATGCCCCGTATCGCCGATAGTTAGTGACCTATATATGGAATATTTTGAGGAATTAGCCATAAAAACCTCCAAAATTAAACCCATTCTCTGGCTTCGCTACGTGGATGATACCTTCTGCATCCTGAAAGGCAACATTCAAACGGTGAAAGAATTCCTGGGTCATCTAAACTCCATACACCCAAAAATCAGTTTCACCTATGAAGTAGAGAAGGACGGCTCCTTACCATTTTTGGATGTCAAAGTGACGAGGAGAAGTGACAATACTCTCGGACATACGGTATATCGGAAGCCCACACATACGGACAGATATTTGCATGCAAGCTCACACCATCATCCCTACCATCTACGTTCAGTGCAAACGTCGCTCGTGAATCGAGCACGCGATCTATGCGACACTGAGCATTTTCCGAAGGAGATGGAACATGTCAATGATGTCCTTAGGAAAAATGGATACGGAAAATATCACGAGACACGCACACGATCTAATACGGACGAAACTCAAAAACCGAGCAGATCAAGAGCATTCTTACCATACGTCAAGGGCGTGACTGATCGAATAAGTAAGATGCTAAACAGATTCGATATAAAAACGATCTTCAAACCGACCCAAAATATAGCTCGATTTTTGAGGCCTGTAAAGGATGTAATACCACTGCAAACCCCGGGTGTGTATAAAGTCGAATGCAGCTGCGGTCTAGCCTACGTTGGACAAACGAAACGGCCCATAGCCACGCGACTGACAGAACACATCAAAGCTGTTAAAAACGTTCAGCGAGAAAAATCGGCGATCTGCGAACATATATTGGATAGCGGAAGTAACCACTGGATGCAGTTTCAAAATCCCATTGTTCTATCCAAGGAACAATTCTACTTTCCTCGCATGATCCGGGAAGCCATTGAAATAAGAAGAACTCCGAACTTCAATAGAGATGACGGCTACAAACTCTCTTCTACGTGGAACCCTCTTCTTAAAATGTTCCCGCCGCCGAACGCCGAACGCAAAGACGTAAAACAGGATACAGTGAGTGTTGTGTGCAAGACGGATTTTAAAAATTCCCGCGCTCCGAGCCCGGCCCCCCACCACCGTTATAACCTACGCAGTGGCGGCAGCGGTTTGCGGCCTACCCGCAAAACAACGGACTGACAGCTCTCCAGTCTACCCTAGACAACGGCGGCTGCAACGTCACCGAAACGTCGGGTCCTACAAATTTCACGCGGTAAATTCGTTTTCTATCCTATTTATAATGTCAAACAACCGCGATAGTCTTCGATTTTATAATCGGTATTGTATTGATAAATATCGAAATCGTATTAATTCTAATCAAATAATTTGTTGTAAGTTTAAACTCCAGTAATATTTTCTCAAATATTGGTCAATACGGATTTAGTTGTTCTACTCGTCATATTTACCTAACGAAATAAAAAATATTGGGCGATGACTTTGGTAAGTTTATGATCAACTAACTAAGCCGATGATGGTTAACGTTTCAGAATAAGGAACGTTATGCCATATTTACTTTTTCTTGTTTATTATCATTAAAGTTTTAAATTTTAGCCTTATCGTAATTCTTATTGTGTGTAAAAATAGAATTAGATTTAGATTTTATTAGCGGCTTATTTATTCTGTTTATGAGTTTTTACACGAATGCCCAACGGCCTATAGCCAAGCGACTGATAGAACACATCAAAGCTGTTAAAAACGTTCAGCGAGAAAAATCGGCGATCAGCGTACATACATTGGATAGCGGAAGTAACCCCTGGCTGCAGTTTCAAAATCCTATTTTGCTATCCAAGGAACAATTCTACTTTCCTCGCATGATCCGGGAAGCCATTGAAATAAGAAGAACTCCGAAATTCAATAGAGACGACGGTTACAAACTCTCTTCTACGTGGAAGCCTATTCTTGAAATGTTTCTACCTCCGAACGCCGAACGCAAGGACGTAAGACAGGATAGAGTGAGTGTTGTGGGCACGGCGGATTTTAGAAATTCGCGCGCTCCGAACCCGCCCCCCCCCCCCCACTACCGTTATAATCTGCGCAGTGACGCTAGCGGTATTCAGTATTCAGTATTTAATTTATTCATTCAGAATATACAATAAAATCATGAATTATGAATTAAAGCTAATTATCGCATATTAGAATTCGTCAGTTGCTAGTTATATATTAATATATGTAGACATAAAACTATTAAAGCATAAATATTAATTCGACAATAGCGTTGACTAAAGTCGGATTTACACGGCAGACAAATAAAAAATTAAAAAAATAGAGCTTAATTCCATGTACATGAGTATACATATAAAATAGATAATTATTATAAGAATATTAATAGTCGTCTTAGGCACTTATATTAGGCATATATCGTAGGCACGTATACGGCCTACCCTCGGAACGACGGATTGACGGCTCTTTCAGTCTACCCTAGATAACGGCGGCTGCAACGTCGCCGAAACATCGGGTGCTACAAGCTTCACGCGGTAAATTCGTTTTATATCCTATTTATAATGTATTAATAATATGTGTAGGTACTTTGGACAATACCTATTTCTTATTTAAATACTCAAAATCTATATTTCATTATGTCATCTAAAGGGTTTTCTAATAAGAGCGGGTCGATGTTGACAGTATAGGACTGCCATGTTGCTTTGGATGTTTTGTCAAATCTGTTGTTTATTAATCAGCAACTGATGCCAAACCACCATAGCAAGTTATAAAATTGACCAGTACTTTAAAACTGTGGTATCGAAATGGGTATTCGTTAGTGCATAGTTATCTTTTGCGGAGGTGACGTAAATAGGCCACCAAGATCATGCGATTTAATCCCGCTAGACTTTTTCTTGTGGAGTTTTCTGAAGTCGCAGGTCTATAAGACTCAAAGCCAACATAACCCTAGACATCGCTCAAATTCAGCCGGAGCTATGCGGCAGTCATTGAAAATTGAACTCGAATCCTTGCAATTTCGTATTCCATACATACAAGTAAAGGCACACATGGGCCTTTCAAATAAAATAATACAAAATTTTAAACTTAGAACAGGCTATTATAGTTAAATGCATATACAAAATTTCGTGTCTGTGCTATTGACCGTTTAGGAGTTCCCTCGTTGGAAGCCAACCCTGGGTGCCGCAGTTATGTCTTGGTGAAACTTAGAACAAGCTGTTTAAATTGTTAGCATATACCTTTTAGAAGATGGAATTAAAACAATTCAGTCTAAAGATTGCTTTAAGAAACAGAGCCATATGTGGCTAATAAATGAAGGCCGTGAAAAGAGCCACAAATTATTTGACTATCTAGTATGATTTTTATTTTTATTCTTATTTTATTTTTATTTGTTTATTTTACTGAGTAGGTATCTATCTATCTATTTACTATTATTATAATTTCGATTTTTATTTATTGACTCGATAATTTTATGATTATAATTTCAAATATTTCTTGATGATATTTTAATTTATTTTTTTAACATGTTTAATTTTTAAGTTTAGTTGTTAATTTTTTACTTTTTTTGTGTGCACAGGTAAAATATTTCCTGGTACACCTGCCTTAGTACAGGCCTAGGCCTAGTTAGGCGGTGTTGACGCAGTGACCAAGATACTGCAGTGTGCTCTATTTTTCGCTACTGGTCCAAACACATTTTTTTTGTAATGCTGCAGTAAATTATATTTTGTGCTTTACCTTTAATAAATAAATAAATAAATAAATAAAATACAAAATTCCGTGTCTGTGCTATTGACTGTTGAGGAGTGCTCCCCCCCCCCCCCTTCGTAACGAGACAACCCTGAGTGCGGCAGCCATTTTATGGTGAAAATTAGAACGGGCTATCATAACTGAATGCGTATACAAAAGTTCGCGTCTGTGCTGTTGGCGAGTCCCCTCGCTGGGAGCCAACCGTGAGTCAATCAGGTCATGCTTACCATAAAAATGCATTGTGATCGGAACTAAACAAATATGTAATTTTTTAACAATATAATATGATAATATTAGAAGAGTTTCATCAATTACATATGAATCCCATCATCAGAACAGGATTGTGATAAAAATGGTACCAATCTGAAAGTATATCCTATCAAATAAAAAGAGAAATTTCCAAATCGGTTCATAAATGACGGATTTTTGAAATAAAAAAAACATAAAAAAAGATACAACCGAATTGATAACCTCCCCTTTTTTTGAAATCGGTTACACATCGGTTAACTCACATACAGCTCCTGTTATTGCACAGACCGTCAACATCAACCCGTCCTTTTTAGAAAACACTATATATAAGACGACGTGAAATAAAAAAAGAAAACTAAAATCAATGAACTGAACTGAGCTGATTGAAGTGTAGAAGTGATTGATTGTAGTAATTTTGAATGATTGTAGACGTGAAACGAAATAAATGGTGAGTGAAGAAATAAAAAAAGACTGTTTAAGAGGCCGTACACGAAATTTTGCGCATTTCGTGAATTTACGTAATTTTGAAGACGTGAATTTAAGGTTAAAATACTGTATTTCTAAAAGTTTTATTGCACAACATAAAAGATCATTTATATTATTGTCTAATGAGTGAGCTAGTTTTTTGAAAATTATTATAGAATTTTGATTAATTGACCTTAAACCGGCGACTGTTTGTGAATTTTTGCTGTAAGAGGTTAGGAATATAACATATGTACGAATCGTTTTGACATCTAAACGGTATGAAAAAATTTCAATGTATTGTTGTGAAAGTACTCTATATAATAAGTGAATCACTTTTTACTACTTTCATATAAAATTCTTGATAAAAAAAATATTTAACTTTGTCAATTTCTTTAGAAAATGGGCGAAGAATTGCTTTTGATTTTGGCCTTTTAGAACTCTCGTTCAAAAAATAAAAACAACAGAAATAAACTTGAGTTTAATATCAATCCTTTTCCTTAAAAAAAATGCAAAACATTAATTAAAATTGGCAATAAAGTCTTTTAAAACAATCTAATTCTCGCGTTATGATACTCGCCTTTGATACCATTCACGCCTCGAGTCAGCTAGTCCCCGCCGAGCGCTTCCAAAGGGTGGACTGCTTTTGATTTTGGCATTTTAGAACTCTCGTTCATTAAATAAAAACAACAGAAATAAACTTTAGTTTAATATCAATCCATTTCCTTTAAAAAAATGCAAAACATTAATTAAAATTGGCAATAAAGTTATTTAAAACAATCTAATTCTCGCGTTATGATACTCGCCTTAGATACCATTCACGCCTCAAGTCAGCTAGTCCCCGCCGAGCGCTTCCAAAGGGTGGACGTATCTCTTTGGCTCCGAAAATCCTACCTACCTATAGTTATACATACCATTGATTATAGAGGTATCACGGCCCACATCGATTTCGTACACGGCCTCGTGAACCGAGTGTAGAAAAGATTGATCGAAATGATTGGTTGTGGTGATTGAAATGTAAGGGATATACTCAAAGGCAATACATATTATTTCCTGCTCTTATAATCCTAGGATCTCATTCTATTACTTTTCTATATTGGCTCTAAGTTGCTATTTTTTTGTTTTTTTTTTTAATAAATTTATTCATAGAAAAAGATACATTTTTTAAAATATTACAATCTCTCCAAACTGGTATACAGTTTGTTGGCGAGACAAACTCTTATTTTTCTAGTCTTACACTTCTAATTTTGTGATACAAAAATACATTATTAAAATATAAAAAACAACGCACAGCAGTATTACTACTGGTCTTACTACAGGCTTAAATTAGGCCAGTATTACTACAAGCTTAAATTATAGAAACGTATAACAAATTTACTTATTACCACTAATTTCACTATAAACATCCAACAGGTAGCTTTTTAATCTCTTTTCAAACATCTGTTTGCTCACGCTTACACAGTCTTCCTCAGATACAATAGTATTAAAGATTCTTGGAATGAGGTACTTTAACGTCCTTTCACCATAGTAGTTGTTCGCTCTTGGTTCTTCAAATCTTTTACGGACTTTTTCTCTAACATTCCTATTGTACTGTATTGGTATTTTAAATTCTGAATTTCTAAAATGCTCCATTGCTAGTAAGTATGTATTTTTTTCTTGTATAGGTAATATATCGCATCGCTTAAACAACAAGTTATAGTTCTTTTTACATTGTGTTAACACATTTTTATTTAGTAAAAGTTTTATCATTCTACGTTGCAAATTAAATATTTTATCTATGTATGTGCGAAAAGTACGACCAAATAAAGTGAGAGCATAGTTCAGTACTGCATCAGCGAGGGCATGATATACTAAGCGTAATGTTGGTTTATCTACAATATACTGAAGGTGATTGAACTTATATAGCATCCATCTCAATTTATTACATATATTATTCATGTGCAAGCCCAATTCATGTTACAATCTATCGTTAGACCCAGATATTTATGAGTGACCAGTTATATTAATGCTATTCCTTGGTTTTTGGATATACGGTGAATGTACAAGCATACATTTTGTTTTGCTTATATTTAGTATTATGCCGTTGTCGTGGGACCATTTTAACATATTTTCAAAATCATTCTGGATTTTATTTTGAAATTATCCATATCCCTATCCGCGTACATCATACACGTATCATGAGCATACATATAGCATGTACAGTCTTTCACAACATTTGTCATACTGTTCAAGTGCATTATGTACCCGACAGGTCCAAACACCGAGCCAGTTGGGACACCAGTTCTCACTTTTGCATCTGTTCCGACCGTGCCATTCACCATGGTACACAGTGATCTACCATGCAAATAACTTTGAAGCCAATTGTTCACCGGACCACGGATACCACATTCATGCATAGCTTGAACGAGCTATCCGTGGTCCAGCGTATCAAACGCTTTCTTAAAATCAATAAACAAGATAACTACATATTTTTTATCATTTAAATGCTGATTAATGTCATCTGTGAATTTACTTAACGCCGTTGCTGTGCTGCGAGCTTTACGAAAACCATATTGTGTATCAGATATTATTTGATTCTTTTCCAAAAAGTTGCTTATCCTATGAACTATTATTTTTTCAGTAATTTTATTGATAGCTGACAGTATGGCTATAGGCCTATAATTTGAATACTCTAAGTGGTTACCATGCTTATAAATCGGTCGTATGATTGCCTGTTTTAGATTGCTCGGATAAACCCCTTTTTTCACACACATATTAACAAATTTTGATAGAATAGGACTTATCTCATCACAAATATATTGTTAGTCGGCGGCGGTATAGTCAATATTGCGGTAGTCGAATGATAAGCTTTCCCTACCTTTCTTTAAGGCAGGTTTACCTTCTCTGGAGCACTTCTAGCTAGGTTGTCAAATTTCATTTAATCATTCATTATAAGGTAAATAATGTTTTATCCTTATGTTATCAATATAGATTTCCTCATGTTGACAGACACATTTATCCTTATGTTATCAATATATGTAGATTACATGCTTTTAAAAATATGAAAAAATAAAGTGTAGACGGTTACTTTCAGATTAATTATTATAATTGAGATAAATGACCACAAATGATCCAATTATAAAATATAGCGGCATGTTAGATATAAGTAATGATAAAAAAACAGAGATAATTAGTTCAAAGTTGATAGTTGATTTTATTTTAATCATGTATATCTTTTATATTGCATTTTAATCAAATATGTCTATTATTTTATAACAACGTAATATAAAATACTAACAGCGCTACCATGGAATTCACCTATCATAAAATTATTTTACATAACTAATCATAACTATCATAATTAAAACACGTAACTAAACATGGTTATCATAACTAGAAACACGTAATAAAATCATCGATGTTAATAAACGTTTTCTCTGAGAAATGTTTCATGACGCCTCCTTCATTTAGTGATGATCAACTTAATTGGCCACAAGAAATCGAAGACTATCGCGTTTGTTTGACATAATAAAAAAAAATAAAAACGAATTTACCGCGTGAATTTTGTAGAACACGACGTTTAGGCGATGTTGCAACCGCCGTTTGCCATGGTAGACGTATACCCTGGACAACAGCGGTGGCAACATCGCCGAAACGTCGGGTGCTACAAAATTCATACGGTAAATTCAGTTTAAAAATTTTTGGATACTGGCCATGTTTAATGTTTAATCACGGTTAAATTATAAAATCGGTTGTGTCACCCAAGACTTTTCTGGCAAGTAGCCAAAGACTGCTTCTACCTAAATATTAATTTCATTAATACAATCGATGATCGTCCTCACTCGGTCGGTGTACGAACGTCCTCACTCTTGCGGCGCGGTTCGTTTCTCGGCTAGCATCCGGCGGCTCGGCGTTAATATTTGATGAAATTGTATGGCGGAATTTAAATATTATTAGTGCAGCGTGTATTTATATGAAATATTCCAATCACATTTTCACATAGATTACAAGAAAAATATAAATTACAAAAAGGCGTTGATCAATATCATACGAAACACTTAGAAGAAATTGGTTACAAGATTATTATTTTTATTATTATTTCAATGCACGGGGGTCTCTTGAATTTAATTATGAAATGTCAATTTTTCACTGTTTTATAGAAGTAGGTAGTCGCCTTAACTCTGTGAATTGAACAACTTTAATATATTTTACTGGGAATATAATGGTTTATTGGGCATAATTATTTCATGCAGACACTCTTCGTCAGTTTGTTACATATTTCATCAATTTTAGAATACATGTTATGTTATTTAGTAATAATGACTGAGACCCTATCGGGTTTTAACAATTATATTGCCATCCTTAACAAATACCAGTGGGTTGAATTTTTGGTTTAAAATAGACTTACCTAACAATCCCATGAAGAATCCATACATGACACACATCGTCCTGCCAAATACCCATCTTCGATATAGTGCTGAGATCAGTGTGAAAGGATTCCCCAGAATTGAAACGCTGAAGTCGGAACAGACCAGGTTGAACAGGATTATATTCAGCGGAGTCCATAGCTGAGGAAGAAAGAAGGAGAAATTTTACGAAAGAATGAGAGAGTTAATATAGCTTAATATAGGCTAGGAGCCTCTTACACTTTTCTTACAATTTATTACAATTCGTATATTTAATCTTATTTTAATTTATTTTGATGTCAGTCGATTTTTTAAATTTTAATTAATCACTGAACATTTTAATTTTTTATTATTATTCTTACCCTTACAAAAACAATTAGACACTCTATTGATTAATAAATATTATATCTTTTAGTCTAATTTAGCCATATTTAAAAACAACATTTTATCTATATAAAATCGAAGACTATCGCGGTTGTTTGACATTATAAATAGGATAGAAAACGAATTTACCGCGTGAAATTTGTAGGACCCGACGTTTCGGTGACGTTGCAGCCGCCGTTGTCTAGGGTAGACTGAAGAGCTGTCAGTCCGTTGTTTTGCGGGTAGGCCGCAAACCGCTGCCTACCCATTTTTGAGGCCTGTAAAGGATGTAATACCACTGCAAACCCCGGGTGTGTATAAAGTCGAATGCAGCTGCGGTCTAGCCTACGTTGGACATACGAAACGGCCCATAGCCACGCGACTGACAGAACACATCAAAGCTGTTAAAAACATTCAGCGAGAAAAATCGGCGATCTGCGAACATATATTGGATAGCGGAAGTAACCACTGGATGCAGTTTCAAAATCCCATTGTTCTATCCAAGGAACAATTCTACTTTCCTCGCATGATCCGGGAAGCCATTGAAATAAGAAGAACTCCGAACTTCAATAGAGACGACGGCTACAAACTCTCTTCTACGTGGAACCCTCTTCTTAAAATGTTCCCGCCGCCGAACGCCGAACGCAAAGACGTAAAACAGGATACAGTGAGTGTTGTGTGCAAGACGGATTTAAAAAATTCTCGCGCTCCGAGCCCGGCCCCCCACCACCGTTATAACCTACGCAGTGGCGGCAGCGGTTTGCGGCCTACCCGCAAAACAACGGACTGACAGCTCTTCAGTCTACCCTAGACAACGGCGGCTGAAACGACACCGAAACGTCGGGTCCTTCAAATTTCACGCGGTAAATTCGTTTTCTATCCTATTTATAACATTTTATCTATATTATTTCCAGATTTCTTAAATTATTAATGTTTTCATTGTTTATTTTGCTTGTGCTTTTATCGTTATTTTAAGTGTTTTTATATTTTTATGCTTTCATAATTTTTTTGCTGTAGGTTTAATTTTAAGTTATATTATTACGTACTTGTATTAGATGGGAATAAATAAATACATGTATACTATCAGCCATACCCTAAATACGAAACTTCTGCATCTTTATACTACTAAAGAAAAAAACAATAGCCAGGAAAGGAACATTGGGTGATGTTAATTGCTGTGGGCGAATCCACCACTCCTGAGAGTTATAAGGGCATAGTGCTCTTCTGTCTCCCAACAAAACTTTTAAGATAGGCCAACAGCACATAGAGTCCAACGCCTTACCGTGAGATGCTGGTAAGTGCACCCAGCGGGCCAACCTTAAAGCGGACGACCCTTTTTATCTGATAAATCTAAAATATCATGAGGGATTTGTATGATAAAAAGAAATTCAATGTGCTGTCTATTAACCAGTTAGGGACTACGCCCGAGTATACTCGGGCGGCTATTATGTGCGAAAATTCCCACATCCGAGACAACTCGGGCAAGCTTTCACTGCAGAAAAGATCACTCCCGCATGTTTCGGGTGAAAATAAATATGATTCATAGAATGTGGAGCGAGACAAACGACAGCAACGATGATTCAAACGAGGTGCCACTCCCCAATTAGGAGACGCGTCACTCAGTCTAAAGTTCACTCGCTCTAAAATTATTTTTGAGTCAGTCGCTCTAAAATGCAATGGATATAATTTTAGAGCGAATGAACTTTAGACTGAGTGATCATTCATTAAAATTGCATCATGCGTCAGTCAGTCTAAAATGTAGCAACTCACTCGTTATTGTGGCAGTCAGTCTAAAATGTAGCAACCTGTGAATTATAACGGGCTGTCTGCTACCGAAAAATAGCGCTCTGCGAATTGTTGCCAGTTTTCCTCTGTTGTTTCGAGTTATATCTATATATATATATATATATATATATATATATATATATATATATATATATATATATATATATATATATATATATATATATATATATATATATATATATATATATATATATATATATATATATATAAAATTAGTAAAAGCTACTTAAAAAGTAGCGAAGGAAATCCCAGCTTGTATTGGGAAATGCTTATGTTTGAATGAGATATACTTACGGATGTGCACGACTTTCGACGGTGCAATGTAAGTTTGTGATCGTTAGTCGACTGCAAAAGGACCTTTAAACTTACATTGCACCGTCGAAAGTCGTGCACATCCGTAAGTATATCTCATTCAAACATAAGCATTTCCCAATAGAAGCTGGGATTTCCTTCGCTACTTTTTAAGTAGCTTTTACTAATTTTATTTTAAATAAAAACATCATCCTATAAACGGATTTCTTTACAAACCTTATCAAATATATATATATATATATATATATATATATATATATATATATATATATATATATATATATATATATATATATATATATATATATATATATATATATATATATATATATATATATATATATATATATATATATATATATATATATATATATATATATATATATATATATATATATATATATATATATATATATATATATATATATATATATATATATATATATATATATATATATATATATATATATATATATATATATATATATATATATATATATATATTTATATATATATATTTAAAATATTTGATAGCTTTTTTGTGTATATTCTTTATAGAATTGATTAGAGGGATGATTATGAAGAAAATAATAATAAAAGCCACTTACATATGTACATAGTACATAGTGGAGAAAGGGGTCCCTTGTTTGAATTAGGGATTGCTTTATATTTAAACGAGATTGGTTGGTTGTCTTTGACTTGCGAACAGAGATGTAGGTTTACAAGGCCTTTTTAATCTAGAAACACTCAACCTTCAAACAACCAATCTCTAAACTAAGCAACCATCCTTCCTAAATAATAAAATCACTGCATGCATATTTGCATAAAATCACTGCATGCAAATATGCACACAAATGCATATTTGTTTTATATTTATCTATATATCTATATATTAAAAAAAGTCGGGTTTGTTCGAACGCTTATATATATATTTTCGTGGTTTTTGATTTGTTGTTTTGTTGTCTCCCTCCCGAATAGCAGAATAAATATTAAAAACAAAAATTGGAAAATTGACGAAAAATTCAAATAAAAGAAGAAACATTTTCCCATACAAAATGTAAATCCGTGTTTATCTCATGGTCAGTTGTACGTGGCGTGTTCACGTGTCGACAAATCATCCGCTTTATTTGTTCTTGCGCCTAATAAAGAAACAAAAAATGTCGTATATCACAAGGTGCTTCAATGAAGAGAATTAAACCGAGTGCATCTCATGCTGCACAATATGTGTAAATAGTTTAATTCAATCGTGTCTTGCCGACACGCGATTGATATACTTAAGTTTTGTACTTTTATGTTTCATTTTGTGTTATTATCTTAATAAAGTAGTGAACTTAATATTTATTTTGTATTCATTTTATTACTTTAAAATCTTTTATTTAGCGCGGTAAATTCGTTTTCTATCTTATTTATAAATACTATTTAATTGAATTAGCTGGAATTTTAAGTTTACGAAATAATAAGGTTATGTTATTATTAGGTTATGTTATTAGGTTATGTATATAAGGTTATGTTATTATTATTATTATTATATGCTCGGATTTATTGCTCTTGTGTGTTTTATGGGCAAATAAACATTGCATACAGCAATAATTATTAGAAATCAGATTCTTTCGGAAATACGTTCATTGGGTCACCTTGTACTTCCCCAGAAAATTCTCAAAAACCTGCATGGTACCTATCCTTAAATTTTCAATCAACATCCGTCATATTCAAAGTCATCGGTCTTTCCATACGTCATCCGTCATATACATTGCTATTCAAAGTAGGTAGACAACAAAATAATTATGACGATGTGAATGATTCTATCTCGAATGTTGTGGAATGGTTCACAGCAAACAATCTGCTGCTAAATGAAAAGAAAACAAAATGTATAAAATTCTCACTTCCAAATGTAAAGCAGATAGGGCCAAATATTATCATAAAAAATAAGAGCCTAGAACTGGTCGATTCCACTGTATTCCTTGGTATCACTTTAGATAAAAAGCTACAATGGGGACCACACATTAAGAAATTGGCCGACAGGCTAAGTTCTGCGGCATATGCTGTAAAAAAAATTCGTAATTTAACAGATATAGACACCGCGAGGCTGGTTTACTTCAGCTATTTTCACAGCTTGATGTCGTATGGCATCTTGCTGTGGGGTCATGCTGCTGACGCTGATAAAATATTTATACTACAGAAACGAGCCATCCGCGCTATTTATAAATTGGGTGCTAGACAGTCGTTACGCGGAAAATTTAAAGAAATCAATATTTTGACACTTGCATCTCATTACATCTATGAAAACTTAATGTATGTGCATAAAAATAAAGAACTGTTTTTAAAAAAACTCTGATAGGCATGATGTCAATACTAGAAATAAAAATAAACTTGCTGACCATAAAAGTCGACTCTCCAAAACCACAAAATCATTCAAAGGGCAATGTATACGCTTCTACAATAAAGTCCCAGTAAACATGCAAAATTTATCTGTGATACAATTTAAGTCATTTATTAAGAAGAAGCTGTACTTAAAGGGCTACTATAAAATAAATGATTATCTAGACGACAAAGACCCTTGGAAATAAAATGGTTACCTCGATGATTAATATCACGTTATATGTCACAATAATTTCTTAAAATGTCACAATATCTTAATTTTTTATCATTTATGTATGTTTGTATGCATTATTGACGTCAAAAAGTTACGATTTCGTACTATTCTGAATAAAAAACTTATGATTATGATTATGATTCATATTGCTTTCTTTTTTCAAATATACGCCATTGTTCGGCAATTAACAATCATAGAGGTGCCATCAGTGCCACGCGTTTCTATTTTGGAAGAAAACCTAATATTGCAATAAAAAGTATAAATTAGAGAGTTGATATAATTTTATAATTATAAAACAGATTTTAAAATAGCCAAAACAGTATTTTTTAACTAAATATTTGCAGAATTTGTTTGGAAACTTAAAACCTAAACAGTTAGTGATCAATATGTCTGATTTTATATATTTTGATTCGGTTGGCATGATCTACATCTTCTCCTCGGTATCGCAGTTGACTTAAAAGAAATAAAACAGCGATAATACACTAATGGAGACGGAGGGTCAAGCTGACCTCGAATATTTCCGTAACACTAAAGCGCGGGTCGGCAAATTGCGGCGCGCGAGCAGCATGTGGCCATTTGGGCTGAATGTTGCGGCTTTCTCTTGCTCCAAGTTAAGTAGACATATGTCACTCAGATTTGCCTAAAAGTGCAAAATGTATGCGGAATGTAGACGCCTCTTAATAACGGAGACGATTATCACACTGAGCCCAAGTGTGCCTTAAGCACCAAGCTACTGGTCGGCGAATACCGGCGCGCGAGTTGTATGTGGTTCTGTGGGCTGAATGTTGCGGCTTTTCTCTTACTCCAAGTCGCTCAGATCTGACTGAGAGTATGCACTATGTGCGATATGTAGACGCCGCTCAATTTGTCTTGAGTTTTATGGCGATGTCCGTTATTTTTACATACCTCTGATAACACCTCTCTCCAACGTCTCGGGAAATACATGTATTTTCGCTAAAGTTTAGGAGCTAATGGACCATGTTGCAGTTTGGCCACGAAGACCCAGTTGATTAGGGTCTGTCAAACGCACGGGTCAATACCCATCCGGCGGCCTCCACGTAGAAGAGGACGTTGGCCTGAAGGCAAATCTTGGCCTCCTGGACAGTTTGCGCACCGTGCGGCGTCAGTCAATCGATTGTGCATTCCCACATTTGGGAGCTAATGGGCCCATGCTGGGTTGGCCACGAAGACCTGTTCTGTTCAGGGTCGGTCACACTCACGGGTCAACACCCATCCGACGGCCTCCACGCACGAGGTTGCCAACCTGGGTAGGACTCTGGCCCTGGTCAGTTTCCCCTGGGAATCAAACCTCTGGCGCTCCTGGACGGTCTGCGCACCGTGCGGCGCAAGCCAATCGATTGTGCACTCTGACTAACAACTTGCGGTGTCAACTACAACGGGCGAGCCCGTCACCACAGGACGTTTTAACGATTTTCTCGTTCTGTCGCCCTGCAGTGAACGTAGAAGACTTTGGACAGAACAAATCCAACGTCCAGCTACGTCACAACCCGCAAGAAGCCAACGCCTTACCGCGAGGTAGCCAGTGTTACCTGGCGGGCCGACCCTCGCGCCCTTGCTTCCAATTGTGACCAGATTTCTCCGGTCTCTCGATTGGTTCCGAGTTCGAGGTCGCTTGCGCGGTCCTCTCCCTTACGAAGCGGTGAAACGGTGTGCACCGAATCTATCGCGGACCAAGGCGTCCTTTGCCCGACTCTGAACCGGGATCGGATGGCCAATGGTCATTTCAAGAGCAGTCGCCGTAAGGTAGACAACCACCCCCGCTCTATAGGAAACAATACAGTTCCCAGACTCCCTCGACTGTTAGTCGGAGAGCACAGTCGATTGGTTGGTTGGTTTGATTCCCAGGGGAGACTGGTTGACCCAGTGTCATACCCAGGTTCGCACCCCATGCGTGGAGACCATCGGATGGGTGTTGACCCGTGAGTGTGACCGACCCTGAACACATGGGTCATCGTGGCCACCTCATCATGGGCCCATTAGCTCCCTAAAAGTCGGGGGAGTCTGAAAGCTGTACTGTTTCCTATAGAGCGGGGATGGTTGCGTACCTTACGGCGACTGCTCTTGAAATGACCATCGGCCATCCGATCTTGGGTGAAAGCCGAGCAAAGGACGCCGTGGTCCGCGATAGATTCGGTATACACCGTTTCATCGCTTCGTAAGGGAGAGGACCGCGCAAGCGACCTCGAACTCGGAACCAATCGAGAGACCGGAGAAATCTGGTCACAATTGATAGTTAGGGCGCGAGTGTCGCCCGCTAGGTAACATTATTGGCTATCTCGCGGTAAGGTGTTGGTCTCTAACGGGTTGTGGCGTAGCTAGATGGTGGACTGTTTTGTCCCAAGTCTTCTACGCTCACTCCAGGGAGATAGAACGACTAATCGTTAAAATTTCCTGTGGTGACGGGCTCGCCCGCTGTAGTCGACAACCCAAGTTGTGCATTCCCACTAACAGCCGGGGTAGTCAGGGAACAGTCATGTTTCTTATAGTGCGGGTATTACTGTTAACCTTATGGCAACTGCTCTTGAAACGACCATTCCGCCACCCGATCCTGGGTGAATAAGCCGGGCAAAGGATGCCGTGGTCCGCAATAGAATCGGTGTACACCGTATCACTGCTTTATATCCGGCACCAAGCTGTAGCGGTTGGTAGTTTCAGGTATAACTTCGCGACAGTCCCTTCTGGAGTTCCGTAGGGCTCTCATTTGGGTCCTTTACTGTTGAACGCTTATATATTTGACATTGGCTTATGCTTCACCAGAGGACGTTATATATTATACGCGGATGATCTCAAAGTATATGCTCAAGTGGATAGCATGGCCGATTGTCTCCATATTCAGACAGATATTGACCGACTCTTTGATTATTGCGTGAAAAATATGCTCACTTTAAATGCTACCAAATGTAATAGCATTATATTCAGTCGCAAAAAGGAAAGCATCAATTTCAAATACCGCGTAAATGGTGAATATATCCCTGAAGTTCAGTGCATTCGAGATCTTGGGGTACAACTGGATCAAAAGCTGACGTTCGACCAACACATCAACAGTATTGTTAGCAAGGCGTTGAGGACTCTGGGTTTTGTTAATAGAATATGTAAACCATTCTCGAACATTAACATCTTTAAAACGCTTTACTTTTCCTATGTTCGTAGCACCTTAGGGTTCGCATCGCAGATTTGGAATCCGCAATATGGCGTGTATAAAAATAGGGTGGAGGGCGTCCAAAGACGTTTTACTAGATACCTGGACTATCGTGAGCACTTAGGACTTGGAACCTACGAGAGCAGGCTGAACTATTTCAGTATGTGTTCACTGGCAGACCGCCGCACAGCGGCTGATATGACATTATTGCATAAAATAATTCATAACAAAATTGATAGCCCCCTTTGGTAAAGAAACTGTCGTTGATGGTTCCGCCACGAAGGGTTCGCTCTCCTCGTACGTTCGAAGTCTCTCGTGTGAACACTAGTTACGCCCAAAACTCTGTTATACACCGCTTGATGACCACATACAATAGTCGATTCGAAGATATCGACATTTTTTACTTGAATCAACCTAAATTCAGCGAGGCTGTCCTTAGCTCACTAGGCGTCTAGGAAGTGATTACATAGTGAGTATACAAATTGTTTCAAAACACTCACAGCGAAAATGAGAATAGCAAAAAGTATAATTTGAATACCTATATCCTATCCTACATATATCCCATCCCTCTCCTTTCCTATTCTTGCAATAGTTAAATTGTAATTTAATTTAATTTAGTGCAATGCAACTTTTGATTTACCGTATAACAAAATACTGTAGGAAACAATTAATCGGTCAGAGAATCACTGTATTATAATAATTAGTAATAATTAATGAAGCACTGTATGTTTCCCGAAAATAAAATAAATAAATAAATATAAGCGACCTCGATCCTGTAACCAGTCAGAAGGCAGGAGGTATCCTGAAGGTTACTTCCATACGGAGATATCCTACGAAACTGGTAGCTGCCCGCTGTTTGCCTTTTCTGTTGGCCTCTGCCGGGCTTGTCATCTAACAGTAGATTGTCTTGTGTCCAAGTCTTCTACGTTTATCCCACGGCTGAAAGAACGATCACATATTTTTATACCAGCCTGGGGTGATGGGTTCGCCCGTTGTAGTCACACCACCTTTCTGTAATTTGGCGACGCCAGAGTGTGCCTTGCTCCTCAGCCCATCATTGAGATTTCATTTATTTTTATGAGTTTTCCTAATATTATTTTTTTTAAACATCTTATGTGATGTCGTTTCTAAATACATCATAGTTTAGCAATTATTTAACACATTAAACAAGTACAAAAATTGAAATGTAGAAATTTTGCATTTTTAATTCAAATCCTACAAAATAAGTGGATAGTAAGTATATCAAATATATATCCACGTTATAAACATCATTTTCTCAAATCATAAACTAAATAAAATATATTCGCACATTAGATTTTTTTTTGAACAAAGTTCAGAGAAATACACATAGGTATAATGAAACAAAATGGAATTTTTCAAAATATCATTTTTTTTCTGGATTATTGTGTTAAATAATAAGTTGCCTTATTATTAAATGTTCTGGTACAATAAATGTAATTAAAACATTGATATTTTCAAGAGATCCATCCGACTGTATCTGCCTAAAAGCCACATGTACGCAACCTCATTTTAAATTACTTCGAAAATGATCGTCCTCACAAAGTAATTACATATACTCATTTTTAAGCTATTGCATAGCTTTTATCGCGGGCCTAGTAGGCCAGCGCGGCGACCGAATGAAGAAATTTCTTAACGAAAATTAATGATTTTAAACTGATAATTGCGTCTAAACAAGTACTCCTTACGATTCGAAAAAAATATATGTTAAACAACAACATTTTCCTAATACTCGTAGCTTTGAACATTTTAGATTTTGTTTATATTACATAGTGTAATTAATTTGTGAAATTAGGTCTAACCGAACACAAAAACGACTACTACGCAAATAATATCTGGCGTATTATTATGAAACCTGCACCATTTTAAAGATAATTTAATTATCTATCTATTTATCTACGTTTCTTTTCGAATAATCCGTTTTTTTTTGCTCTATCGAATAAAAAATTCGTGCGCGGTGCTCTATCGGAAGACGTTTAAGTTATTCCGAATCATTTGCTTTCGCAGCCGCAAATTATTCGGAATAATTTCAACGTTTTCCGATAGAGCGCAGTTATCTGATATCAGAAAAAAAAATAAATAAAATAAATAAATAATTATAATTGCATAAGTTGTTAAAAATGCTATGCAATAGCTTTACCGCGGCAGTCCCCGAGTGCCACACGTATTTTTTATTGTCATTTGTTATATTGGGTCCTTAAAATGTTCTATGAAAGAAATTTAAGGCCACGAATTTTGTACGAAAAATTTAAATCCTCATTTAAAATTTAACTCCTTAATTTAATTCCTCAAGGTTTAACTTTGAAAATAGGCAAAGTAAAAAAACTATTACTTTAAATTCCTAGACCAGAATACCCCCTTAAATCGTTTTTTTCCGTTTGGCGAAACCTGTGTTCGATGTTGGTAAATATTGCGGCGGAAGGAGCAAGTTTGCCGAACAGTGTGGATTACTAATGACGTACATAATCCATTATAAAATACAGTTAACTCCATTCCGAAGCGGGTCGAGTGTCTGTTGGTCTGTCTACTATGAAATCGAATACCACAATCACTTATTTAACGCTCTTTGCTTCTATATTTAATGTTGTCCTGGTAACATACATAATTAATACCACAGTTATCTATATACATAAAGATGAAATGCTGTTCGTTGGTAACCACATATTAGGTTAAACGGCTGAACCGATTTGGCTATTTATCGCTATATTTGTAATAGTCCATATAAGATTCTAAGTAACGGAAAATACAGTGGAAAATTTAAAAATCGGGGAAAAACTGAAAGTGCTTTTACTACTCACGATTCGAGCGACGGATATCCGTAATTCTGTTTTTGAATAGGAACGACATATTAGGTTGATCTTTATTTTGTTTTGATCGCTATGCTCTCAATTGAATCTCAATTGATCGATATGTTTTCAATTGAATAAAAATCTGATATAAACTTTGAGAAAAATCCGGAAAAACGCATTCCAGCCTAAATTAATAAAAAAAATCATTTTTCTACTTTTGTGTGGTTTTGCGATCCGTCCAACAAATGTTGTTATTTTATGTATATTCCAATTAATTTATGTCGGTATTGACCTGTATGTGCCAGAATGTTGACTTCGGCCAAACGCTGCTATGCTCTAAAATGCTATACTCGGAATCAAGAAACCCAGCTGTATGTACACGGCTCGAACCCAAATGTACACGGCCCGTGGCATAGTGGTTAGGTCGCCTGATTTTACATTGTAAGGTCCCGGGTTCGATTCCCGGCTGGGTCACCAATTTTCGTTGGGACCAAATTAACGGAATTGCATTTTCAATTCTGTCGATCAAATTCATTACAGGCATGTTACACGCACACATACATATAACACGTCATAGTAGGGTTGGTTGTAAGAGATTGTCAAATGACAATAAACCCGCCCATTACGACATTTTCACCATAAAGAGTATAAACAAATAAACAAACTTGGTATTTTCCACCGATGTATTAGGTATTTTTTTTCAGTCCATCCAAGCATCCACGAGTGTTTCTATTTGTGTTTAGTATTAGTCAAAGAAGTTAGTGGCCCACGTATAGAGAAGTATGTCAACGTTTGCTATTGCTAGAGCAGGGGTGGTGTGTTTTGAAAGGGCGAGGGGGGATGCGGGGAGTTAGTGCGGGGGGGGGGGGGGGGGTGGAATTGAAGGGATTGGGTTGAGAATTTGGCGTGGGGGAGTTGTCTGATTGCCGGAAAAGTCTTGGGGTGACACAACACATTTTTAACATTGTTTAGATATTCCAATAGCTATTCACAAATTCACAAAACGATCACAAATAAATTAATTGACATTTGGACATGACAACATCTGCCGGGTCAGCTAGTTATGGATAAATGATACCTCCACGGGAAATCTATTGTGGGAAATAAAATACGACTATTGTGTGAGTACCTACTACCGTTTTCGTCCTTTTTCGTATTGTGATGATTCAATTATCACGGTAAAGTATTACGATGTTTATAAGTGGTGATAATACCGAAATTGTATTATTATACGTAATCTAACATCTAAGAAGAAATCGTAAAATAACGATAAATAACGACAACGATGAAAAGTATCATTATTCATCCAGTTTAGGGCAATAACCATTTTTATTTTTACACGACTGCCCAACTAAAAAGGAGTGTAATGTGTTCAAGATTTATTTATGTATGTTTTTCGTTTCTTTATTCCATAACCATTAAACGCTCGGACTAATTCTGAAGTATTTGGTATTCTTAGAGTCGTTATGTCATCCCGAGTATCATAGGGTATTGAAAGTCTAAATATCAAGTGGTCTAAATGTTAAAATCTCCAAATGCCAATAAATTACTTCAAATATATCATGGTAGGTGTCAAATGACAGGTCTGATTTAGTAAATTCCAGAAATATGTATGTATCTATATGGATAAATACATAAATTACAAATATTTTAAAATTAACCGTACTAAAAATAATTAGATATAACAATGCACTCTCAAAAGTTGTCCATTGGTTTAATGTAAATAACCTACTATTAAATAAAAAAAAAAACCAAAGTGATTAAATTTTCTGCACCTAATGTTAAGCAGGTACAAACCAATGTAGAAATATATGGAACTAGACTGGAGCCTGTTGCTTCAACTGTGTTTCTAGGGATAACAATTGACTCCAAATTACAATGGGGCCCACAAATTGAGAAAATGTCAGGAAAACTTAGCTCTGCGGCATACGCAGTTAAAACAATAAGGCGGCTGACTGATGTAGATACAGCAAGAATAGTATACTTTAGTTACTTTCATAGCATTATGTCATATGGGATTCTTCTCTGGGGAAGCTGTGCGGACATCAATAACATCTTTATACTACAGAAACGTGCTGTAAGAGCTATATATAAACTTGGTCCTCGAGTTTCACTTAGAGAAAAATTCAAAGAGATAAATATTCTTACTGTTGCATCACAATATATATACGAAAATCTGTTGTATGTCCACAAGAATATTGACAAGTTTAAAAAAAAAAGTGACACTCATAATGTTAATACTAGACATAAGCATAACCTCATTGTACGTGCTACTCGTCTCCACAAAATAAGCAATTCTTTTTTGGGACAATGTATACGCTTCTATAACAAACTTCCTCATACTATTAGAGAACTATCTGTAAATAAGTTTAAAGCCACCATCAAAGCAAAATTGTATAAAAAAGCATACTATACAATATCTGATTATGTAAATGACAAAACGGCTTGGGAGTAAGGCTTGGACGCATCATAAGAACATAAATTAAAAATAATATTTAATTGTGTCTATATGAATAAACAACATTTTGATTTTGATTTTTTTGATTTTGATTTTAGGTGTTTACTTTTTGTAAAATCAGTCGTGTTTTTATTATTTAAATTTATTTAATTGTTCACTTTTCAACACAGTCTGTTCTTAATCAATATAGAATCGTGACATTAGGAAGCGCTGCTGCGGTAAAACCGTAAAGCAAATATAGTAAAAGCAAAAATAGGAAGGTTGCTGGGGTTCTCCATAGAAGGTGATTGTTCGCCTGTGTGCGATAAGCAGCAGCTCCGGGTCTACAATTTTTCCAAGCCGGGGCAAAAACTTGACATTGACGTTAAATTCCTCGAACTACATCTGGATGCAAAGATGTCATGGAATCTACATATAGAGCATGTTAAGTCAAAACTTTCGTCAGCCTGCTATGCTCTATTACGCATCAGAAATTGTTTGGAGAGAACTGAAGTAATATCGGCCTATTACGCGCTAGTTGAGTCACACCTGCGCTATGGTATTCTTTTATGGGGTAATGCAGCACACATCAACAGTGTATTCACTCTCCAGAAAAGAGCCATACGTGCGATAGTAGGTATTGGTCCACGGCAGTCATGTCGTGAACACTTCCTAAAACTAGGGCTATTGACCGTATATGCGATTTTTGCTCAAGAAGCTCTTTGCGAATTCTATTGCAATAAGAGCTCGGCCATATCCCACGAGGAAGTACATCGGCATGACACCAGGAATAAAACCCTGTATCTCCAACCGTTCGTAGCACGTAGGTTCCAGGCACTGCCAAGTTCCAGGCGACTAGTCGATACTTAGGCCTCAAACTTTTCAATAAATTGTCCGAAAGATTAAAAGCAATTAAAAACATCGATATTTTCAAGAGATCCATCCGAGTCTATCTGCTTAAAATCAACATGTATGCCCATAACGACTTCTTAAAATATTTTGAAAATACATAGCATCGTATCTACCCATTTAATCTAATACATATTATTTACCGTTAATTGTTTTGTTGTAAACTGTTATCATATAGTCTATGTTTTTGTAAATTGGTAAGTTTAAAGCTATATATTGTATATCATCTCTTGTCTAAATTGAGTAACTAGTTTAAGATTAATTACTGTCATTCCTACACAATTGTATGGTTGTATTGGAAATAAATACCTTTTACTTTACTTTATTTTATTGGTGCCTTCTCCCCTCCAAAATTTGAGATTATCAATTAAAGAAAGTCACAAAACAAATATCCTGCATGGGAAGAAGACCCTTCAGTAGAACTCATTATTACCTATATGCTAATATATTTTTTTTGCGTGACAATATTATGGAATATATACAACCAAAGCAGACAACGCAAATGCTAGAGTGTACATACACCTTCAATCCTTAAGACGCAGTAAATTTAACTATCTTATGTTGCTACAGCTTTACAAGTCGAGCTTTCCCTTTCTTCCGCGAAGGAATATATTACCACATCAACTGGTAATTATAGTGACAAAGAAACAAAGAAAGAAGGAAAACTAATGCGAATCACTTATAAATATCGACTGCTTTCTCGACGTTTACCTGTTCGGATTTATTCGGCTACCCTCGTGTAGCCCCGTTCTCTGTGTGGGGTTTTTTTCTAGGTGCGGTGGGAGTTTTCCTGGCAGAGACATCAAACACGCACTGCACACATGTTCAAAAATCATCTGAGGATCCGTTTCAAAATTAAATGAACTTGGATGCTTGGATGCCTTTGATTCTCGGCGCTATATTAAAACAAAACAATTTTAATTACGTATTTATGGCGTCCCCTTAATCTTTCGCTCGGGCAGGTACTCCGGTTTGTCCCCCCCCCCTTTCCCTGGATCAGGGGCTGGTAAGACCCCCCCCCCCTCCTTTAAGCCTACTTATCGATATTGGTCGTCTATGAAATCAACGACTTATACATACCTTACGATCTTTGCACATGATGATGATGACAAAGAGATTGAGGAAGAATCCGAAGAAGCCAATGAGAAAAAGGGCGAAGGCTGAGGCGACGTATCCCCACCGAGGCATAAGCAAGGGAAAATCTTCTTCCGTATCGTACTGCGTGATGTTCAACCACTGCGGCGACATTTTTATATCCGGTTTCCCATCTGAAAAAGAAAAATCAGTGTTATAGTGGCGGAGCTAGTAAGTTATTTCAGTAATGATTTTCCCAGTCACCATACGTCAGTAGGAATATTCAGTAAATAATTCTACGCAGCAAACATATATTTTGTATGGGGATTTTCCGGTGGGTTAAGCTGGAAAATGCTTTTGAAAATGCAAATGTGCTTCACTGTTTATAGCACTTAGCGCTCCAGTTTTACTGCCCAGTCGCATGCAACAGCAATTTAAAACAAATAATCAGGCAGATCTATAGATATGGTAAAGGCATATTGTAGATAGCTAGTATTTTTTGAAAAATAAAAATGAGTGTAATTATGATTATGTATCCTAGCACCTGAAAACAGAACAAAATGATGACCCTTTTTTGCGGACCGAAAAATTATTTAGCTGATACTTAACATTACATTACATTACATTTTCGTCGTGTCCAATTGACGGCTAAAAATAGCTCTTGGACGTGTCAAAATAATTGGGTTAGGTAATAAGTCTCGTTACTACTCTTTACTGAACATACATAGGTAGTCAAGAATTAACTACTAGATTGTCAAACTATAAATATAAATAATCAAAATAGAGGCCTAACATTTGAAGTAGTTATTAATTCGAAAAGATACGTAGTAAAATTATTCATCGTAATATTCAAATTGCCAGTAAAATATTAAATAATCAAATTAAAGCTACGTTATGCATTTTAGACTAAAAGTACAGATATAAGACCATATAAAATAATCAGACAGTAAGGCTCTACTTTTTTAAGTAATTTAAATGGGCATCATATTTGAAAAATCATGGTCCTCAAATTCGGCGAGATTATAGAAAGGGTGGCCTATCAGCATCTCCTTGATGTTTTTTTGAATTCTATGTCCTCCAGATGTTTAAATTTTGTAGGGAGTAGATAAGAGAATTTAATGCTAAGATACAAGTAGCTTTTCTGTACTTTTGCCAGTCGTATTCGGGGTGGGAATTTTTAGTGCACAACGACAAGATAGATCGCCAAAGCCTTGCCAGACTCGTTTAATTCGCATCCGAGTGCTCACTCCGGCACACATCATGAGAGTCTGGAGAGGCCTTAATTATTATGAACATCAGCGAGATGTGTTTATTTTTTAGAATTATAGGATCAATTTTCATGCACAAAAATGTCAAAATAGTCAAAATGAGAGAAACTAGTTTTTATTTTCTAGATCGCGCCAGACGAATTCCGGGATATCTTAAAGAGCCAGATTTTTTTCAAATGATAAACTGTGACAATTGGCTCGATTGCGTTTCTTCGTGAACTAAAATCGGAAATTAGTTCATGTGGACGAGTACTGGGCACTGCAATACGCTAGAGCGGAATATGAAATGAACGGTTGTTATTGTTCACATTAAAACTACCCACCAAAGATAAAACATCTAAGTCTAACACCGCCAAAAAAATCGGTTGTCTGTAAAGTCGGTTTACTGACGATAGTTGAACGTGACAATGTTATAAGAAAATACTGATGGAATGGTTGCATTTTTCAAAAGAAAATTTTAATTTTATTTGTTTGATAGATATTTTGTATGGATATAGAGAAGGAGGTAAATGGAAATCACAATTGAATTGATCAAGTTACATTTATTTGTACGCATAAATAAAATTATGTCAATTTTTTTTTTTTTTACAATGTACATAGTTTTTACGAATGTACAAAGTATGAATGTGCGTTGAGCAATTGCTTATTGTATAGACAGCTGTCAAACATGTAAATGTATTATTGTATAACAGCTGTCCACGCGGGCGCATCGCTCACTCAAGTAGGAGAGAGACAGATGTCGAACGCTGCCGAACGCGGAGGCCGATTGTGTCTCTTTGTCGCTCGTTCCGCGCTCTCGCTTGCACTTCAACCCTTAAATGGAACGCCTCAGAGCGAGGTAACGCCGCATGAGTCATGTTTTATCGTGCGTGAGCCGGCTCCATCGAATTATAAAACGTTGTCACGTCAAAAAGTGTTCAAATTTATCTGGACGAGTATTTATCGACGATGGTTCGTTTCTTATTCCGCTTTAACGTATTGCTCTATCTCGTTTGCTTGAACTAATTTTAGTTTTATTTCACAAAGATACGCAATCGGGCCTAATATCAATTTGTATTGTAAGTTTTAAACGTGTACAAGTAAATATATTAAAAAGACTAAAAAACACGACTGCCATTACAGAGAGTGAGCTATTGTTTTATAAATATTTTTATTATGGTTTTTTATGGAATATTTGGGATCTATGGATGTATCCATACACAAAAATGAATATTTCCGGAATGTATTCAATCAGACCTTTCATTTGAACTTAAACACGATATATTTATATAAATTTATTGATATTTGGACATTTAGACAGCTACTAACTTGATATTTTAAGAGTTAAGGTACCCTATGACAGTTTGGATGACGTAACGATTCTAATAATACCGTATACTTCTAAATCGGTTCAAGCATTTAAAAGTTACGGTGGAATAAAGAAACTGAAAACATACATAGATGAATGCTGAACACATTACACTCCGTTTTAGTGTCAAAGAGGATATTCCATAGACTGGGACCCAACACCGATCCCTGCAGACACCCCATAGAAGGAACCATACACACTGAAGTCGGTCCTGTCGGAGAAATAGCTGCGCATTATGTTAAGGATATTTTTCGGGAACTGTCTGAGATGAAGCTTGCTCAGAATCATCAGCCACCACGCGTTATCGAAGCCAACCGAAATATCGAGGGAAACCCTGACGACGTACCAACCGTCAATATCGAGAGTCCAGATTTTCGCAAAAAGGATGGCATCCTCAGTGGACCTCCCTCGGGTAAATTCAAACTAACGGTCGCTCTGGGGAGACGGAGACGTTTCCAGGTGACCGCCCACAAGCACCTTGAGCACTTTGCCCAGAATGAGCAGGAGTGTGATGGTCCTGTACGCTTTCGCGCCCGACCGTGGTTTGGCATTACCCTTGGGAATGGCACGTAGGAGACCAGCTTTCCAGCAGGAGGGAAAGTGACCGTCGCTTATACATTTCTGCATAAGCACCGTCACCTCCCACCTGGCAAACCCCCAGACATGCTTGCCGATGCTCCCCGTGAAAAGGTAAATCCCGGGCGCCTTACGAGTCAACAGAGAGCCGATGACTTTGTCGAGCTCCTCCGCAGTGACATTCAAAACGTCTGGGACACGAGAGTCGACGATGTGAATCATCCCGGGCGGGCTGATCCGAGGGACAGAGCGAATGCAGAAGTGCCAAGAACGTCCCTCTTGTATCAAGGGTGGCAACAGAGTTACCGTCAGCGATGCTCGATAAAAAATCATCGGCACTTTTGGCGTTTTTATGTAGAGCCTTTTTCATGTCACACGGATTGGAGTTACCTACGTCGGTAACCCAGCGCCTCTACGACTCCGTCTTAGCATGCCTAATGGCGGCATGGTAGACCTTACGAGCTCGCCTCCACGCCTACGCCTCCACGCGCTCAGGGGGGGGGGGGGGAACCCCTACGGGCACTGAATTGTTTGTAAACAGAAAAATGATCTACGGAAAGAAAGGGGGGGGGGGGGGGGGGGGGAGGGAAGAGCGGAGTAGAGAAGAGAATCCATTCCCGGGGCCATTGATTCTATAGGGTAGGATTGTTAAATTCCGTATTACGTTTTGGTAGCTAGGAATATACTACGAAACGAAGCTTGTAGATGACACTTATAGTTCAAAACATTGAATAATCTTCTCTTATGTTTGGCAGCTCCATAGATGGCGTTCTAAACACGTTCTATACCGTACCCTATTTAAAAATTAGTTGCTGTTCTACTGCAGTATAGGAACCTTTTCTAGATTGTTGATTTTTTAACGTCACCAGACTATATTCACCACGCTGATTCCGAATCTGCAATAATATTTATTCGGTCTCAATAAATAAGCGAGTTACTGGCATTAAAAAATGCGTTAAACCCATACATTTCGGTAGGTTAAGTTTTTTTTTATTTTAAATAATACATAAACACCTATTTGGCGGTAGGTTAGATTCGATTTTTTTAACAAAAAACTGAGTTTTAAAAAATTTTTTTTTTTGTTTGTAGATTTGGTTTTGAAATTTTACGCGTCCGAAGCTTTTTTCTATCAAATTTAGCATTACAATGATCGAATCTAGTAGTATTTCTTTATTTTTTCGATTTCTGAGAATGGTTCCTATACTGCAATAGTTCCGGAAATTTAAGGTCAAATATTTTGCATGAAAAATATATATTATATTAATAGAAATATTGACCTTTATTATCTATGCAGACTTGTCATTTTAATGGGAGTAGCTAAATTCCTCTGCTGTAAAACTCGTGGACAGGAACCAATGAATGCTTTGAAGGCATTTTCCACAGACTCTTCAAAGTTGATTTTTCCCTTTCAAAAAGTTATCTGAATTCTGAAAAAAAAACTCTTTTGGAGCAAGGCCTGGCAAGTACGATGGGTCTCCATTCGCAACTCCTGCAACTTTGCAACTGTTTGCAGTGAAATCTGTGGTTATACGTTATCACGCAGAAGCAGTGGCGATGAGCAATTGACCAGGTTCGGTTATTTAATCACGAGCTTCTCCATCATCGTTTTCAGTTCTTAACACTACACATTTACGATAACTGTATAGCCACTCTGCAAGAAGCTGCAATAGAAAACACCGGCACAGGATCTCACGTTTGAAAATAACGCAAATTTTCAACTTTACCATGGTTGCACAAATAAAAATATTTGATCAAAAACAAACAATGGAATGACAAATAAAGAGCAGATCCTTCAAAATGAAAAACACGGCATTGAATTCAAATTTATTTGAATTTGAAATTCTAATAAAAACCCAAGTTATGCAAGTTCAAATTGGCTAGTGTGAAAAAAAAGCGATCACTTTGGTAAAGACCCAATATATTAGGCACAAACATTCAAAGTAAAATATATATTTTCATAATATATATTTTATTTACGAAATCAGAATAACACATAGGCTATAATTTATAAAGATATATAGTTTTCTATCATAATTATCACAATTTTCCATCACCACGTGGGTGAAAGTGTGTATGCTATATTATTATAAATAGGATAGAAAACGAATTTACCGCGTGAAATTTGTAGGACCCGACGTTTCGGTGACGTTGCAGCCGCCGTTGTCTAGGGTAAACTGAAGAGCTGTCAGTCCGTTGTTTTGCGGGTAGGCCGCAAACCGCTGCCGCCACTGCGTAGGTTATAACGGTGGTGGGGGGCCGGGCTCGGAGCGCGGGAATTTTGAAAATCCGTCTTGCACACAACGCTCACTGTATCCTGTTTTACGTCTTTGCGTTCGGCGTTCGGCGGCGGGAACATTTTAAGAAGAGGGTTCCAAATGAAGAGGGTTAAAATGTTCCCGCCGCCGAACGCCGAACGCAAAGACGTAAAACAGGATACAGTGAGTGTTGTGTGCAAGACGGATTTTAAAAATTCCCGCGCTCCGAGCCCGGCCCCCCACCACCGTTATAACCTACGCAGTGGCGGCAGCGGTTTGCGGCCTACCCGCAAAACAACGGACTGACAGCTTTTCAGTTTACCCTAGACAACGGCGGCTGCAACGTCACCGAAACGTCGGGTCCTACAAATTTCACGCGGTAAATTCGTTTTCTATCCTATTTATAATGTCAAACAACCGCGATAGTCTTCGATTTCATATTGCTATATTATTGTATATTTATATACATTATTATGCATATATTAATAGTATCATATTTTTATTTATGTTATTTCAAGTTTTTTTAAATACTGCTTTTAAAATTGTATTTATATATTTTAATTAATTATAAATATGTTTATACCATATAGCATCTATTATTTATTAAAATCGTATTTACGTATATGTGTATTTGCCATATTGTATTACCTATGTTATTTATTTATTCTGATATATTATTCAATCTTAATTAAGCACATTCATTGAATATAAAAATAAAAAGGTTTTTTTTACTTTAATTAGGCTAATTGTTACGTAAGTTGTTTTACTTATTTCAATTATTTACTCTGACCCGCCTAGATACGGGACATTTAAGTCCTAGTTAGGTGGGCACTGAGCATTAGCTGCATTTCGGTGTTCAATTTTTCCGAGTTACTTATAACATTGATAACAATGGGGCTAAATGTACAAACAAATAAATGAATAAAGTATTAAATCTAATCTAAAAAAAAAAATCTAAATTGTAAAGTTTCATCAAAATCCATTCAGTAGTTTTTGCGTGAAAGAGTAACAAACATCCATACATACATTCTTACAAACTTTCGCGTTTATAATAGTAGTAGGATATTTTGTTTACGGAAGTGATAAAAATATCAATAAATGTTTACAATCCCTGGCGATTCCGGTCCAATTGAGAAGAAGTAATTGTCAAATTAATATAAATACGATACAGTGAATAATATCCGGATGATATAACATGCTATCCAGTCGCGATTCAACAGTCTCCGATGCTGGGCACCTATATATAATATTATTATGACGGATTGAAGTTGTGATTTAAACAGAGTTGGAATTCCGTTTACCTTGTAAGTGTGTTAATTTGTGAATTTCCCATTATACAAATTAAAAATTTGGTTGATACCCGATATCACACACTTTCCCAAATTATGTCTTGATAAAGCGACATACAATGTGTCGCTGTTCTATGGCTATACTGCAGCCAAATTTAAATTAAAATTTCTTTATTAAATTTATAAAGGTACATTTATTGTAATTATAAAGCGACGCCTGTAGTAAGGTAGGTGTACCGCGATGATCAAGTTCAATTTCCAAATTTTCGTTTTCTATCAATCATTTTAAAACTCTAAACCGCTAAAGGTAATAAATAACGTTCTAAAACTTTCAAGATCCTTTACTGCACTTTTGTCAGAAGCATCTTGGAATATGCATCTCAGGTATGGAACCCTTGTTATGACAAATATATAAACAGAATCGAGCGCATTCAAATGAAGTTCGTGAAATATCTCTGCTTCCGTCTGAAAATCCCATACAGCTCATCTAACTATTTCAATTTATGCAAGAAATTTCATATCCTCCCCTTGATTAAGCGGCGTGAAACCGCGGACTTAACCTTTTTGCTAAAAATTACCTCCAATAATATTAACTGTCCTGACTTACTAAATAAAATTAATCTCCGTGTTCCTTCCAAACTCAATAGATTTAACCCTGCTCTTCATGTTCCTCATGCTGGTACCAACTATAGGCAAAATGCATTTCTGTGGCGAACAAGTGACAATTTCAATGACATGATTAAACGCTTTGACTTTGATCTATTCTGTACGAGTGTTAACTCAGCTAGGCAGCGGCTGAACAGTGAATTTTTTAGCATTAATTGTTGAATAATTTTTGATGCATTCTTAATCGATAGCTTTAATTGAAAGATCACATATGTTTCTACAAAGTTATTTAAACGTGAAAACCTTTAATTGGCTCTCTGCTATGTTACTCCGGCATTGTTAAATTATAATTAGCTGTTGGTTTTCCTGAAAATAAATAAATAAATAAATAAATAAATAAATAAATAAGAAATGACTTACGTATATCAAAATTAGAAGCATTGTTGTGCGGATTCTAAGACACTTTTGTATTCCATTTTAGTGTTAGAGATGACCGAGTTGTAAATTATATTATTTTCAGTATATAGGATGTGATTACTATTAGTATAAAAAGCTATGATCACGATGCGCGAAAAGAGAGCATTCGTAGCATGTATCAGGTAACGACTAGAACCTCATGCAAAGAATATGTCGGCACAGCAAGGGTAATGACTATGTATTCGGCGTTTATATACCAGTGTTTAATGTATGCTAGATAGCACCTCGCAGAAACTGCAATTAATGCAGATATTCACTCGCATCATACCCGCGGTAGGTCCCTTTTATGCGTACCCCGAATACGACTAGCAAAAGTACAGAAAAGCTACTTGTACCTTAGCATTAAATTCTATAATCTACTCCCTACCACTGTTAAACAGCTGGAGGACATAAAATAAAAAAAAAACACGAAGGAGATGCTGATAGGCCACTCTTTCTAAAATCTGCCCTAATTTGAGGGCCATGATTTTTCAAATATTGTGCCAATTTAAATTACTTAAAAAAGTAGAGCCTTATTGTCTGATTATTTTATATGGTCTTATATCTGTACTTTTAATTTAAAATACATAACGTAAATTTAATTTGATTATTTAACATTTTACTGACAATTTGAATATTACGATGAATAATTTTACTACGTATCTTTTCGAATATTCATACTACTTTATATATACTACTTCAAATATTAGGCTTCTATTTTGATTATTTATATTTATAGTTTGACAATCTACATAGCAGTTAATTCTTGACTACATATGTATTTTCAGTAATGAGTAGTAACGAGACTTACTACCTAATCCAATTATTTTGACACGTCCAAGAGCGGTCTTTAGCCGTCAATTGGACACGATGAAAATGTAATGTAATGCGCTATCTAGCGGTAAGTAAAATCTAGCCAAAATTGTTTATTTACGATATATGAACTACCGTTAGATGGCGCAGCGCGCACAAATGCTTCATCAACCTTTATTTAACGGTCAACCTCTTCAAAAAAAAAAAACAAAAAATATTCTCTTAAAAAATTTTTTTTTTTTTTTGGGTTTTATCCGGTTTTTTTAATTTAAAGTCATTTATTTCGTTGTACTGATTCACCTACTAAAAAAATGCCCTTGTAGCTGGGGATTTAGTTTGTATGGGAACCCTGCATTTTGTGATTAAAGGCTCATATTTGGCACAATTGTTCCTTAGGTGGTCCTGAGTGGTTTTAAACCGGGAGCCATCGGGGGCCACCCCGCGGGTGGCGGGGGGAGGGGGTGGGAGTTTGATTCCACCGCGCGCCACTTTGAGCCCGATATCTCTCGGAATATAGGTACTAGGGCAAATGGAATATCATTTTCGGGTAACTCAATGATAACGAATTCATTTTCGGAAGAAAAAAAATACCGGTCCATAGAAAAAATATGAAATAATCGGTAACATCCAAAAATCATTCACATCTTTTTTTTACTTAATCAAAGTTTACTTTTTAACCATAAGAGTTATCGGTATTTTAAAAATATATTCCGAAAGCCACACTTATCTTAATTATACAAGTATATATTTTATTGGACTTTTCATAGTAAAAAGTGAGTGAAAAAAATATAATTCATCGCACGGCAGACCGGTGTATTACGCCTGCTAAGTAGATACGGGCATCGAGCGAAGTTAGATAAGTACTTATAGGATTATTTAGTTGCTGCGATAGGTTAGTGTGTTAAAAATAACAAGTACAATAGTAATAATTAGTATGATAATTATATTATTATTGCTTTTTTCTATTTAATAAAAATCATTCACACACCGTACCTAACTGAGTGGGTAAATCTTTTGGTCGACCCACTCAGTTCAGTAGTAAACAGTGAAAGAATTTATCTGCCGCGCAGAGAATTATTAAAGCATTTTGAAAATGTGTAATTTCTGGATCGAAAAAGTTATCGCAAATTTACGGGGATGGCTAAGGACCAAGCACATGAGCAAATGAATGCCATATTAAAGGGAGATGTAGGTAGGACCTATTTTTACTCTTGCATTCATCTTTACGCTAAATAGTTTGTGATTACTTCTTCATTATACAACATAATATTATTTTACACATCACAGAATAGAAAGATAAGAAAAAGCGGCAAAGAGTTATTGATCTTATAAAGCTATTGCTCTTAAATACATAACATTTGTGAAGGAAGATTACACACAAACTCTTAAATATTTACTGGATCCAACCAAACTTAGTAATATCTCCTTATACAACAAGTATATACACAATATAAATATACAAGTTATTAAAACACATAAAAAAGAGTGAGAGCAAAACCGAAAGCAAAGATAAGAGGCCTTGAGAATGACTACAGTCTCTTCAGCAAACTTTATTTTGCAACCTGTGAGCACAGAGTAGAAGATCTCAATTCATTCTTGGCGCAAGAAAACCAAGCCAGTCCTCTAGCACTTTCTTCAATGTGTAAATTGCGATCTGGAAGAAGGTCAGACCTACTAAAATCGATTACCAGTATTTTTGGAACTGCAACCGTTCCAAACGCCCCACAAGTCTCAGCGAAAATTCTAGATGGATCTGTATTAGTACACATACTGAGTTTTGGCCATAGAAAGACTTTGGAGAATAGGTACACCAGTATGTATACCATTTCTTTGCAAAGAACTTACAGGGTTTCAAAATTAAATATGGTTTGGGACATAACAACGAAAGCATAAAAAATATTAACAGAGGAAAACGTTCAAAGAAAACGGGTCACTGCTACGACGAAACTACCCAAAGTTTAGGCCAATTGGATGATGAACAATTGCTTAAGGAAGGATTGTTTGCTCTGATAACGGCAAGGAAGTTTGCAACATAGGTGTACCAAATACTTAACCAATATCACACGTGACACAACGCGTACGTTTCTTCGTAGTTACGTGATACGTAACCACGATGAATGGTGGTGCATGTATCTGACACTGTCGCTCATGGCTTGACGAAAATTATGCTACTGACTGTGGATACTGAGTTCGCAGACCAGCAGCAGAAGTGCAAATTACCACAATTACACAGCTTGAGGAGCTGTGGGTGCACAAAGGTTCTGGGAAACGCCACCAGTATCTCTCTGCTGTCATGATATTGCGACTACCTAAGGTAAAAACTATAATGTTTGTTTTATATTTAGTAAGTATAGATAGGATATATTAAGTCTATAACATACATAACATTTACGTCGTGTCCAATTGGTGGCTAAAAATCGCTATTGAACGTGGCAAAATATTTGTATTAGGTAGTCTAATTACTTCTCTAATCTTTACTTAACATAGATAGGTATGTAGGTTGTTAAGAATTTAGCTATTAGATTGGAAAAATAGTATCTCAGAAACTTTGGAACCTACTAAAAGCTATTTATTGTAAAATCTTATTACAAAACAAAATGAACGCTTATTTATTAAAAGAGTTAATAATTTGAATGGGTACCTACTAAGAGTTACTTACTCAACATACTAACTAAAATAGTCAGTAAAAAGTTAAATAATCAACATAGACGCCTAATAATTGAAATAGTCAATAATTCGAGTAGGTTCGAAAACGTACTAAAAGCTTTTGATAGTAGGTAATATACAAAGTAGTCAGTAAAGTGTTAAATAATAAGATTAAAGTTAATCATATATTTAAAAGCTAAAAGTACAGATTCATCATCTAAATTGGTATAAAATTTGTAAAGTCTAGCCCATAATTTTTTCAGTTATAGGGCCACGAAGAGCGAGGGTGTTGCGCCTGTTTCACCTAAAATGAAATGAGAAATTTGAAAATGGGCATTCAAAAGAATAGCCTTTTTTCAGTTTAAGAATTTATTTATTTATTTATTTATTTATTTAAGAATTAATTACTATAAAACATTGATTAGCTTACAAAAATAACAGGAACCGAATGGCGAAACCTTAACCTTTTGCTTATTTGTTTCTGTCACCCAACTGGGACTAGCCCGTTCTAGGGTGGACAGGACTCCAATATTACAATCAAGTTTGCTTGATTGCTTGGTTGCCTACAAATGTCCAAGTTTTAGTAAAAAGCTAATGACACTAAATTGCCCTAAAATGTGGTCTTCAGAATAAAAAAAAATAATAATAATAATAAAAAAATATTAAAAATATATAATAAATAAAATGAAATTCCATTATTAAATCGGCAATAAATATAATATAAAATTCGATTAAAAAATATAAATAAAGTTATATGTGAGAAAAGAAAGAAACAGTCATTAATATTTATTATTATGTTTTAAGTAATATAAGATTTAATATAAAAATACCTAGTCTAAAAGTATAATTCATTGTCAAAGTCAAATATTTTTTGGTAGTTAGTTCAATGTTAAAAAATACTAAACATATAAGTTTAAAAATATGTTAATAATTTGTGCACCTAAGTTTTATTATACTATTATTTCTAACATTTGATGTATGGTTAGTCTGTCATGATTCGATAACCATTTCTTTAATTTATTTTTGAATTCCCTAAATGTCAAATTCATTTTTATTTCCATATTGATCAGATTGTAAAATCTTGGCGCAATGAAAGAATAATGTCTTTGACCAAATGATGTTTTCCTTCTGGGTATTATTAAGCTATTTTCTACAACTTGTCTCGTTGGTCGCCGGTCCTGAATTATTCCTAAATTTGAGTTATTGTCCAAAAATAGCCTTAAGAGGGAAGTTTTTTAATAGTTTCTTCTAGCAATTAAGTAAGTATGGGTAGGTATGTTCTTGTATCATATATACCTACTACTAATTATTATTTTTTCAACGAAGTGGTAGGGATTGCAGACAAATTAATACTTATTAGGTATTTAAGGTATGTAAGCACAAATATCAGTTAGGTACGGTGTGTGAATGATGAATTATTTTGAAAAAACAATAATAATATAGTTATAATAATAATAATAACGATTTTACTTCTTGTTTTTAACTCACTGGCCTGTCGCAGAAACTAAATAATCCGATAAGTACTTATCTAACTTGGATCGATGCCCGTCTCTGCGTAACGGACGTAATACGCCGGTCTGCCGTGCGATGAATTATATTTTTTTCCCTCACATTTTGCAATACCAGTCCAATAAAAAGTATATCTCTATAATTTAGAAAAGTGTGGCTTTCAGAATATATTTTTTGCATACCGATACCTCTTACGGTTAAAAAGTAAACTTCGTATAAGTAAAAAAAAGATGGCAACGATTTTTGGATTTTACCAATTATTTCATATTTTTTCTATGGATAGGTATTTTTTTCTTCTCGAAATGAATTTGTCATTACTGAATTATCCGAAAATGATATTCTACTTCCCCTGGTACCTATAGTCTGAGAGATATAGGGCTCAAAGTGACGCGCGGCGGAATCAAATTTCCACCCCCTCCCCCCGCCACCCCCGGGGTGTTCGCCGATGGCTCCCGGTCTAAATCCACTCAGGATCACCTATGGAACAATTGTGCCAAGTATGAGCCTTTAATCACAAAATGCAGGGTACATTGCACTAAATCCCCAGCTATTGCAGTAATCACACCTGTATAACATCATTTTTAATTCAAATTCCTAAGAAGTCTAGAACAAGTAAAAATATTAAAAAGAATAAAAACCACCACTGAAAAAACAGAAAGAAAACTATAGTATTTATATTTTTTTTTTTCGGATTTTAAAAATATATTTTTGGTTGGGCAAAATGGTTTACAAGGCTTTTTGGTTCAGGGCCGTATAACGTTCCTTTTGCTCCCGTCTTAGCAAGTTCATCGACTTTTTCATTTCCCTCGATTCCCGAATGGCCGGTAACCCATCGTAGAATTACCCAGTTCTTTTCACCCAGGGAATTCAGTAGTAATATGCAGTTTTGCACTAGCTTTGAATTAATGGTATTCGAGGCTAGTGCCATAAGAGCTGCCTTGCTATCCGAGTGGATATAGATACGGTGGTTGGCGTAGTTCTTATGGAGGTTGATATCCGCACATTCAATAATGGCGTATATCTCCGCTTGAAATATGGAGGCGTATTTCCCCAAGTATACACTTCTTTCGAAGTTTGGTCGCTCTCCATACATACCGCAGCCTACGTCAAGTCCCGATTTGGACCCATCAGTATACCATTTAAGGCTACCGTCCTCCCAGGGCAGTTGGTTTCTTAGCCAGTCGTCTCTGGGCCGCAGTTCCACTGTAAAAAGTTTTCCAAAGTTTAGGAGTGGAAGCATGGTGTCTGATACTATGTTGAGGGTTGGAGTTCCACTGACTGAGTCAAGAACTGATCTTAGTGCTTGTGAGATCCAGTTTACCTTCTCTCGGGCAGATAGCTTGTACATGCTGGCTTTCGCCACCTGTTGCAAGTGAATGTGTAGAAGCGGTAAGTTCAGCAGTGCATCTAGAGCTGCTCCAGGAGTGGAGGACATTGCGCCATTAGATTATTGGCCTCACAATGGCAGTGTATAGCCAGTGGAAGATCTTGGGGTTAAGGCCCCAGTTTTTCCCTGCCAGTCTTCTGCTAATACCCAAAGCACTTTTAGCTTTTGAATTGTTTTGTCTAGGTGGCTGTTCCAGGTGAGTCTCTGGTCGAGCGTGACTCCCAGATACTTTACTTCCTTGGAGAAAGGAATCTGCCTGTGGTTTAGGATTGGCATATTTATTACACCTAGTTGACGTTTGTTAGTAAATGGCACGAGGACGGTCTTATCGGCGTTGACCGATAATTCGTTCTCTCTGCACCAATCGCTAACGATTGTTAACGCTTTTTGCATCATGTGTGAGATCATGTTTTGGCAGAAGTCCCGGACAATGACTACTAGGTCATCAGCATAGCCCTGTGTGTCTATCCTGGCCTCTGCCATCCTATGCAGGAGTTGATCTATTGCAAGAGTCCATAGTAGGGGCGAGAGTACGCCTCCCTGCGGAGAGCCCCCTGTGGTGGTGACTTCAAGGTTTGTTCCGTGAAGAACTACCTTGGCCGTGCGGTTTGAGAGCATCGCTTTCACCCATCTGGCTGTGGTGTTGTCAACTTGTTTTAACTCTAGCCCCTTCACCAGTGATTTAATTGGGGTAAACTCAATGTCTAAAAATGCGCATAATGCGATTTGTTTGTCTTCCAACGCCTTTTCCACTCTGTCTACTAGGTAGAGCAGGGCGATTTCCGTGGAGTTGTCTTTGCGGTAGGCGTGTTGGTTACAGCTGATAGGGTTGACCGTTAGGATTTTTTCCCTGATATAGCTATCCAGTATCTTTTCCATCGCTTTCAGTAGAAAGCATGTGAGGCTAATTGGCCTGAAGGATTTTGACAGTGCGTAGTTCTTCCTGATAGCCTTAGGTATGAATAGCACTTTGACCTTGGTCCATTCTTCTGGTATATGTCCCCAGGCATACCTTGCTCTGAAGATTTTAACCAGATATGGGGTTAGAATGTCAATACCCTGTTGCAAAGCACGGGCATGATTCCGTCGTCTTCGCATGATTTGTATGGTTTAAAGGATTTTACGGCCTATTTAACTTGATCAGGCCTTATGATTCTAGCAGCCCTACTCTAGTCCTCGTTTCGAGGTCTGTATGGAGTAGTAGCGGCGTTGCTAGTTGTTACAGCACCTGGGAAGTGGGTCGATATTAGTTCCTCCAAAGTTTCCTTTTCATTTGTAGTAAAGTTTCCGTTTGGTTTTTTCAGAAGAACAATTTTGTTTAGTTTGTCCTTTGCGAGCAATTTATGTACTCTGGCTCCTTGAGGTGTTTCCACGATGTCCTCGCAGAAGCTTTTCCATGTTGCTCTGAAGGAGCACATCACCGATTTATCAAAGTACTCTTTTAAATTACTAGGTTTCATATATGGAATCCACATGAGCATTTTTAGTCCACCTAATTGACGTTTGTTGGTAAATGGCACGAGGACGGTCTTTAGGTATAAATTACATCTTAGCAAATTAGTTTGTAGTGTGATGTTGATTTGTTAAATAAGTTAAAAAAAATGTACAAGCCATCTACAAAATACTAGTGGTCAGACCTTGATCAACCGAATACGCAATATAATCAATGTCTTTATTTAATTCCATGTCTGATAATGATTATAAACATATACGACCGTGATTGAGATTCTCAATTTTATTCATCCTAATCTATTAAATGTCATAATATAAAAAAAAAGAAGAGTAAGATAACTGTTATTATTTTTGTTAGTTTTTAAAAATAATGGGGCGCTAATAAATAGCGTGCCAGTCATTATTTAGCAAAGATTTAGCAAATTCATTCAATGAAGTTTTAACACAAAAACATACCCACACACACACACACAAATATAAACTACATACACAATAGATAACATAGCGGTAAAACGGTGATCAAATGGATATTTGATAACCGTGGCCATGAGCCACAATTTAAAATTATGTAATTATACATGCTGTTGCTTACTATTTTCGAATAACTTCAGATCAGGAAAATATCATTGTTCGAAAAAGGAAATATTAGGATTATTTCTTGATTACGCGAAAACATAATTCAATAATCATATGAACCTTGTTTTGATTATTAGGCTTTTGTTACTGAGAAAAAATACAAAAATCTGAAAGTTGAGTATAAAATCTATTTCCTCGATAATAAAGGACTAAATAAAAATGTTTTAAATTATCTTAGGTTAATTTTTAGTGTAGGCAGAAAAAAACATTTAAAATACAAAACTCTTAACATGCAAATCTAATATAAAACTAATATAAAGATCGTTTTTTTTTGTAAAGAATTTTTTGTAATATTGGTAGAGGAAACTTATTGACGTTATGCGAAAATACTATGCAACTGTTTTACATTATTCACCTAAACTAAATTGCAAAATGTTATATTATATTTGAAACTTCGAATTATTACGATATATTTTATTATTCAAATTCAATACAATACAATACAATCAACTTCTCCAGTAGATAGGCATTCCTACACTTGGATGCGTCACAAAATGAAATGCTAAAAATGTCATTATTATAAACATAACTATCGTGATAGTTGTCATGGCTGTAATATTATATTCAATATTACCTACATACAAATAAACAAAATATGCTAATGTGATGAGTCAGGGAGAATAATATATTAAAATAGAAATGCAAATTCTATGTAGAATAATCAAAAAATATATATTTTATTGCCAATCCAGCAATATGCCTTCGTTTTTTTTTTTAAAAATGAATTTAATTATATGAAAATTAGAATGTCAGCTATCATAATACCATTATGTTTAAAACTTTACGCATTTCATTAATCATCAACATGGAAAATAAACTCAGAATTTTCAAACTCCCTTATACCATAAATTGGGTTTCTTACCAAATTATGTATAATTATCTTTTTAAATTGGTCCTCTCCAAGGCTTTTCATTTGCTCTGGAATCTTATTATAGAAGGACAAATTTTGGTGAATAAAACTTTTTCGCACTTTGCTAAGTCGCTGTCGGTTTATGTGGAGATTGAATTTATTCCTCGTATCGTGATGATGAAAATCACTATTCACCGGAGCTTTGGTTAGGTGTCTACGAGCGTACATAATATTTTGGTAGATGTAAGAAGAAAATAGAGTCATTATTCCTGATTTTACAAATAGCGGCTTACAAGAACTTCTTGGTGAGACTCTATATAAACTGCGTACCGCTCTTTTCTGGAGGAGAAAAATTCTTTTTGAGTTTGGTGCCATTCCCCAAAACAGTAGGCTATACGTTATTAGGGAGTGGAAATATGCAAAATAAACGGATTTAGCTGCTTTAACTTGGAATATACCAGTGGTGTATTCCAAGTCAATTCAGGCAGGGGGGTTACCTTCATAGTCTCAGAAGTTTTTAAATTAAACATATCTTTAAATACAGGAAAAAGTAAGATAAACGTATTTTTTTTGTTTTACCCAAAAAAAATCCTGAACCGAGATACCGGTCGCCAAAGATGGCATTCCGGAAACATTTTCTCACTTGTGAATTTCTAAAAAAAAATAAAATGCTCTATGTCTGGAATGGGATAAGATATTTCGTTGCGGTTTTTTAAAAATTCTATTGCTAGTATTTTTGTGTTTAGAATGATGTACTCGACTTCGAAAAATGTGCCTTTTCTTGCTTCGGCTTTCTAAAAAAAAATATTTTTAATTTCAGAAAATTAGGTGGTTTACCTAATACATACTTAAACATATGATTATGGTTTAGACCGCTTTATGTTTTAGTTTATTTACATTTGAAAATATTTTGGTTCTTCGTTGATTCTTCTGTATTAAATAAAATGAAAATAATTAAAATCGACAATTTTAGTGGCTACCCTAGCAAGCAAATATAATATCTATACTTTTACAGTCTTTAGACTAATCATCTGTATCTTTTATCTAACATTATTTAATTTGCTTTTTTTTTATTTGGGCAATAATTGCCATAAACGATACGCAATTACTTTTGTACAGATAAGATACGAGATGAATTTAGACCATCATTATCTGCGCTATTCTCCACGTTTGTACGATGCAATAACTAGCACTTGCGTCGCTAATAATTCTGGTATAATTTTTTTGAAATATTTAGCTACTATACAACTCATGAAATTAATTAAAACATTTGTTTAGACCGAAAAACTTAATATAAAATAGTGTAACACCTAGCAAAACTATTATTTTGGCTTTTTTTCCGGAAAATTCAGCTTAATTAAACTACATTATTTTTCAAACTCACAAACGATTATTTGAAGTATTTTTTTCAGAACCGACTCTTAGAAAAATGTTCGCTAAGCCTGTGTATTTTGTACTGATGGTGTGTGCATTCTGGCACATGTCGTCTCAATCGAGGATTTTGGGACTCATGCCCTCACCCTTCAGGTCCATGACCAACTATATGACAGTGCTATTCACGGAGTTGGTGGATAGGGGTCACGAGGTCACGGTCTTATCATCACTTCCTGTTCAGCATCCAAAGAAATTCCATAGGGTCATTCAAGCAGATTACTACGACTTCTTTGAAATGAGTAAGTTATTTTTTTTCATTCATTTATACCTGCAATTGGAGTGTGTTCCAAACATAACCCTTCCAAGAAAACTAGTAAGTGTAGATTATTTCTCAAGATGTCAGTAAAAAGGAGTTAGATATGATAAGAACAAATATGAAACAACTGTAATGAAATTGTGATTGAGATGTATATAAAATATGTATGGATAAAATAGTATCTATTTAAGTAGGTCTACTGATTAGTCTAAAGGGGGTAATAAGGTAGTCAACTATAAACTGTTTAAAACATATTTACCTATAAATAAAGTTTTAAAATTTTCTAAAAATTAAAATTCTTTTATGAAAAAAAAAAACAAAAACATTCGATGGTAGAAAATGCGTTTTAAATTCAATGAAACTCATTAAAATGTTTAAAAATAATAATTTTTACAACATTCTATAAATATTACTTACTTCAAATAAAAAAAATCAAAGCCTTGTAAACCTAATGTTAAAAAAAATATGCTTAGAACAATTCATAAACCACTGGAATAACACGCCAGGGTTGATTCATTCCAAAGCGATAAATAAGGCTTACGACCGTAAGACTGCCTGTGAGGCCTTATCGCTAAATAGGAACAATCTACGCATACTGGTGAGGGCGCTCACCGGGCATTGTGGCCTGAACAAACACAATATGTACAACCTCAAGCTCCGAGACACGAAAATGTGCAGTTTCTGCCAAGAGGCAGAGGAAACTCCCCTGCACCTCATGTACGAGTGTGGCACGCTGATGCGTAAGAGATACACCCAATTGGGTGGTCATTACCTCCAACCTGAGGTCTGTTGCGGTTCTTAAATGACACGAGTCTTAGCGCAGAACTATAGCATGTGACGAATACAATAGATCAGCAATGGTGGCAGTGTTACAAGGCTCATAAAGACATAGGATAGCTCCGAACAACAAATAATTAAAAAAAGAATACTTCAAATAAAAACAATTACAAAAATCTCTAAATTGTAAAAAAATATATGTACAGTTGTTTTTAATAACATATAGACTAATTTGAACAAATTTTCAACAATAAACAGAATGCAACAATGCACGAAAAATAAATATCATAATTTATCAATCACGGCTACGTAGGGCTAGGGCGACTACCTGCTCTCTCATTAGGGGCCCTTTTTTTAAAAATGTTCATTGTAATCGTACGTGTTCCACCATATCGCAGCGATAATACACCATTTTAAAATTAAAATTGTATTGTATACTATCATTAATGACTGTAGTAAAGCCTTTTCAAAAATCGTCATCAAATTTTGTAAATTATATTTTAGTATATTTATTATTTTATTACATATTCTTTTTTGCTGTTTGCACATCTATGAAATTGTTTTCATTTGAAGTAATACACAATAGAGGTTGTAAAACTTTTATTTTTAAAATATTTGAATTACTTCAACTGAAATTAGATCGTGTGAAAAACTAAATTTAAGGAAAAATTTAAGTTTTCTAGGAAATGGTAGGACTTTGTATATAGGTAAATATGCTTAATTCGGTTTATAATTGACCGCCCTTTTACTTCCACCAGACTGTTTCTCGACCTCCATTTACCCAGTATTAACGGAGTGAAATAGCCAAATAAAAATATTAACCGTATGAAAAAAACCATAGGCATTTTCTGTGACCTCTCTAAGGCTTTTGATTGCGTAGACCACTCAATTCTACTTGAAAAATTGGAATACTAAGGCATTAGGAATAAGGAACTGCAACTCATGGAATCTTATTTGCAAGAACGCATTCAGATTACGCAAGTCGAAAATAGCAAGAGCGCGCCACAGAATATCAACAAAGGTGTTCCTCAAGGATCAATACTGGGACCTTTTCTCTTCCTCGTGTATATTAATGACATCCCAGAGTGCCTGAAATCCGTGGATAATGAAATCATTTTATTCGCCGATGATACTTTACTTCTTTTTAGCGATAAAAATAAAGACACTTTGGCCCAAAGATAAAAGAAACAATAGACAAGCTTAGTATTTGGTTCCAAGCAAATAAATTGTCACTTAACGTAAATAAATCAAAAGCAATATGCTTCTCTTTGCGGTCATATGATTCCAATGAAATGGACGTATACTTTGGGTCTGACAAACTAGAAAATGTACCCTCCACTAAATTTCTCGGATTAGAAATTGATCAAAAATTACAATGGTCTGATCACTTAAATGATCTCAGTAAAAATTTGTGCAGTGCCATATTCGCTACTAGAAAGATACGAAATTTATGCGGTTTTGAAGCCGCTAAATCTGTTTATTTTGCATATTTCCACTCCCTCATAACGTATGGCCTTCTGTTTTGGGGAATGGCACCAAACCCAAAAAGAATTTTTCTCCTCCAGAAAAGAGCGGTACGCAGTTTATATAGAGTCTCTCCAAAAAGTTCTTGTAAGCCGCTGTTCGTAGAATCAGGTATCATGACCCTATTTTCTTCCTACATCTACCAAAATATTATGTATGCTCGTAGACACCTAGCAGAAGTTCCGGTAAATAGTGATTTTCATCATCACGATACGAGGAATAAATCCAATCTCCACATAAACCGACAGCGACTTAGCAAATTGCGATACAGTTTTATACACCAAAATTTGTCCTTCTATAATAAGATTCCAGAGAAAATGAAAAGCCTTGGAGAGGACCAATTTAAAAAGATAATTATAAATATTTTGGTAAGAAACCCAATTTATGGTATAAGGGAGTTTGAAAATTCCGAGTTTATTTTCCATGTTGATAATTAGCAAAATTTGTAAAATTTTAAACATAACTGAATTATGATAGCTGACATTCTAATTCTCATATAATTTAGTATACATCTATTTATGTTTAAAAAATACGAAGGCATATTGCTGGATTGACAATAAAATTATTTTACGTTGATTATTCTACATAGAATTTGCATTTCTATTTTAATATATTATTCTTCCTTACTATTTAATGACATTAGTATATTTTGATTATTTGTAAGTAGGTATTATTAAATATAATATTACAGCCATGACAACTATCATGATAGTTATGTTTTTAATAATTAAATTTTAAGCATTTAATTTTGTGACGCATCCAAGTATAGGAATGCCTATCTACTGGAGTAGTTGATTGTATTGTATTGTATTGTAACCTAACATGTCGACTAATCAAACCATTCATCTTCATTTCAGTGGAGGAAGGCGAAAGCATGGACGATTCCCATTACTTCATAGAAAGCCAACGCGTAATTTGGTCTTCCATGATGAAAAACGTTATACTAACACTCAATTCAACGACAGTGCAAGATTTCATTCGAAACGATCATTCCCACTTCGATTTGGTTATCTGCGATGACGTATTCATGCATGGCTATTACATGTTCGCCCATAAGTACAAAGCTCCGCTGGTTTTGGTTCATTCTTTTGGTCATGCTCATTACCTTAACTCAGCAATGGGAAACCCACTTGAATTATCATATGAAGTACACCAGTTTTTAAAATACCACGGGAAGATGGATCTTCTGCAGAAAACGAACAGCGCTCTTTGCTCATTGTGGGAAATAATAGCCGCACCTTATTACTTTAGTTACTATAATGAAATAGTCGAAGTTGCATTTAAAGATCTTCCTAAGCCACTCCCGACAGTACGCGAACTGGAAAAGAACGTTTCGATTGCATTAGTGAATTCTCATTTCGCTATAGACAGCGCTAGGCCGGTAGTGCCAACAGTAGTCGATATAGCTGGAATGCATATAAGAGAACCGAAACCACTGCCCAAAGACCTACAAGATATAATAGAAAATGCTACACATGGAGTGATATATTTCAGTTTGGGATCGATCGTAAAGAGCACTGAACTACCAAGAGAAAAAGTAGACTTATTATTAAGAATCTTCTCAGAATTGAAGCAAACAATTCTTTGGAAATGGGAGGATGATAATTTAGAAGAAAAGCCAAAAAACGTAGTTATACGGAAATGGATGCCGCAGAATGACATACTAGCCCACAAAAATGTTAGGCTTTTCATTTCTCATGGAGGTTTACTAAGCTCCCAAGAGACAATGTACCACGGAGTACCGATAGTCGGTATTCCAGCGTTTGGAGATCACTTTAAAGTCCTGGCTAAAGTCAGACAGTTGGGAGTCGGAGAAGAAATGTTATTAGAAAATATAAATTACAAAGATACTAAAGCTACCATAGAGAAAGTGCTCTACGGCGAGTCGTACAGGAAAAATATGAAGGATATTTCATTGAGATTTAAAGATAAACCTAACACTGCTATGAATACCGCCGTCTACTGGATTGAATACGTCATCCGACACAAAGGAGCTCATTTCCTGAAACCGCCTTCAGTTTGGATGCCCTGGTACGAGTACTACATGCTAGATGTTACTGCACTGCTTCTCTCTGTCTTTTTGTTAGTGCTTATTAATATTTGGGTAGTATTGAAATTGCTACGATCACTAGTTAGGATTATTATATATGGAAATAATGTACCAAATTCCAAGAAAAATCTGTAAAATAAAAAAAATGCATCAAATTTTACATGTTGTTATCTTTATTGCGTAATAATGTATCTAATTCAAAACTGTTTTAAAATATTAGATCATCACAAAATGGTCCATGACGTTACGTTTCTATTATTTCTGTAATTTTTAATGTTAGTTAAAAATATGTTCTATTAATATGCGGATATTACAAAATTAACAAAAAACAGAAATAAATAAATTAAAATTAGGAAAGCGTACAAAATATTTGTAGGCATACTTATGAAAGCTCCGCATAAGGGGACGGTGTCGATTACAATGAGCAACCCGTCAGCCCAGGCCGGTATAACGACATGCTATGCCAACATGCCCGTCAGAGACCAACGCCTTACTGCGAAGCACCGGGAAAGATCACAGCGAACAACCTCGCCTCCTGACTACCAGTTTCGAAGGATGTCTCCGTGGAATTAACCACCAGGATACCTCCTTCCTACCGACTGGCTACTTGTTCGAGGTCGCTTGCGCGGTCCTCTTCCTTACGTAGCGGTAATATGGTGTCTACCGAATCTATCGCGGACCACGGCATTTGCCTGGCTCTTCACCCGGAATCAGGTAGCGGAATGGTCGTTCCAAGAGCAGTTGCCATAAGGTTTACATTTACCCCCGCTCTATAGAAAAAAATACTGTTTCTAGACTCTTCCGGCTGTCAGTCGGAATGCACAAACGATTGTCTGACCCGCACGGTGCGCAAACCGTTTAAGACCGCCCGACGGTTACACCGATGGCTGACACTCCTGGCCCGCAGGCCAGGGGTGGCTACTACCTTGACTCGCACTTCTGCGTAGAGACCGCCGCGCCGGATGGGTGTTGGCCTGTGCGTTTGGCCGACCTTACACACATAAGTCAGTGGCCAAACTGCGACAGGGGCCATTAGCTCACACCATCAGAAAATGATTCATGGCGTTACTTTTATATTATTTCTCCCGTTTTTAAGATTAGTACTTAAATATGTTGTATTAATACTCATATTACCTAATTAATAAATCAAAAATAAATTATTTTACATTATTAAATAAATTAAAAACCTTTTTAGGCAAACTTGGGAAAGCTCCGCACAACAGGGTGGTGTCAACGGACGAACTCGTCACTCCAGGCTGGTATAACGACATGTGATCATTCTTTCAGTCGTGGGATGAACGTAGAAAACTTAGAGACAAGACAATCTGCTATCTAGCTCCGCCAAAAAGCCCGTTAGAGGCCAACGCCTTACGGCGAGGCACCGGGAATGGTACCCAGCAGGCAATCTCGCCTCCTAACTACCAGTATTTGGTAGGATATCTCAGTCTGGAGTTAACCTTCAGGATACCTTCGTCCTCTTGACTGGTTACGGGTCCGAAGTCGCTTACGCAGCCTCTACCTGCTGTAATACAGCGGAAATTCGCCCGTAGTGCCACACGGGATCGAGTGGCTCAAGGTCATTTCAAGAATGGCATGACAGACATTCAATATTCCCCTCCGCTGCTTAGGAGACAGTATATTTCCATAATCTTAAGACTCCCTCAGCAATTAGTCAGAGTACACAGCCGATTAGCGTCGCCAAACGGTGCGCAAACTGTCCAGTATCGCCGGGATGCTATCCCACCAGGAGAAACTGGTCCAATAGCTGTGAGGCCTGAGACGCGAGAGTGTAACCCGGGGTGGCTACCCCGGAACACTTCTGAATAGGAGCTGAATCGTGAGTTGAGCCGATCCGAGAACAAAATGAATCTTGTGGCCCAAGCTGCACGAAACCGTTCGCTACCAAATGGAGTTTAGTGTAGCCATTGATTAAATAGAGAATTAGATTGCTCAATGCCAGAGCGGAGAGGTGCCAACTACAGCTGGAAAACCTCTAGGAAGGAACTGGTGTTAAAGAAATTAATACTTAATTGGAAAGATCTCATTTTTGGCCGAATGTGAGTAGATTAGAACTCAAAAAAAATATGAGAGTTTCGTTGTCAGCGCACGATAACCGGTATTTTGCAGAGTTGTTGCAATTAATTTGGACAATCAAAACATTTGCGTTTTGGTATAGTCTACGAAATATTATTTGACAAAAGTGTCGTTAGAACATTGCTACCATTTTCACAACGATCGAGACCTTTTTCACACCTATCGTCGAATGTCTAATGACTTGATATGGTTAGACTAAATCGCCTTGATCGTTTATTATTATTAATTATTTATACGTATCAATTTTCAAGCAAAAACAATAATAATAACATTTTCTTCCGAATCTTTCAATGACAGCTGAATAAGCAATAGAATTAATTTAGGAAAAATCTTTATTGTAGTAAAGAGTAATAAAATGATTTGACAAAATTTACTTATAAAAATGTTGAAACGATTTACTGGTTATTTCTTCTACAATGATTATTATTACTTTATCAAATTTATAAACTGAAAACAATATAAAACGTTTTGGAACAGTGTTGATGGAACAGTGGTCCATTATCGCAAGAACTATACCCGAGAGTATTGTTTTCTTTTGCAACATTACCGCGAGTTACTTCCCAAGGGCGAAACATCTTTGAAAATAGAAGAGCAAAATTAAAAGCGTACAGATAGACGAAAGTGAAATCTTTGACTGAACTGAGAATAATAATGCGAACGCAATTATCATTAACTTGGTAAGTAGCTAAACGATTAGGACTATTAATTAGTGAAGCCCTAACAGTTCGATTTCGAAATCATTAGTTAATTAGTGTGTATTTTAATATATCTGTATGTAGTGCACATTTTACAATTATTGTTATAATTGTAAAATCGAAATCGGTAATCACCGAGTTTAACATGGTAAGTAGCTAACCGATTAAGACTATTAATTAGTGTAACAGTAACAGTTCGATTTCGAAATCATCAGTATTTAGTGCGTACACAATTTACAATTATTGTTAGGTACCTATACTGCAATATTTACTCTGATCGTTGGTTATATAAAGTTCAAGATGTTATGATCGAACCCGGTGCAGCGGTCAGTTTGTGCCTTTAAAGCGTTTGTTAAAGTGTTCCACGTAGGTAGAATCGATCTCCATAGTAAAATAAACGGTTACAACTTGTTGGGAATCACTGTTTATTTTATGACATTTTAACGACACTTTTGTCAAATACTATTTCGTAGACTATAAATGATCTTCAAGAATTTGTCGACAACGTTTATCCAGTAATTAATAATATAAGTTTTAAGAATTTACCTTGGTTAAATGAGAGAGTTACTTTGTCACCTACTAACAATAAAATAGGTAAGGTAAATGACTTAATTCTCTCGATGAGCAATGAACCGACGGAAACATACTACTCTGTAGATACTGTGCTTGACCTGTAAAAGGCTGTAAATTTCCCAACAAGATTTGTCATCTTTTTGCTGTAATCTGGATTGTCGCCAAATAAATTGGTTTTAAAATTAGGGAGTCCTATTATTTTATTACGGAACCTTTATACACCCAAATTATATAATGATACACGTTTGCACTTGAAACCTTCATAACAGAGTCCATACTCGGATGTGGAACTGGAGAAACAGTTATAATTCCCCGGATTTATATTTCCAATTTAAACGACTGCAATTTCCCAAAAAAATATCATTTTCAATGATTATCAATAAATCCCAGGGGCAAACATTCAACGTTGTGTGCTTAGCTCTGAGCGTTGAGTGTTTTTCCCATGGACACCTATATGTGGCCCCATTCGCGCGTCACTGCCAAACAAAATTTGTTCATATTGTTTAATCAACTTTAATCATTGTATACACAAATTCAACTGTAATCATTGTATTATATAAGACGATGCCTGCAAATAATATGTGGAATTCCGACGAATAAAAGCTGCATACCACTATTTAAAAAAGTAGTCCATGCTAACGTTCTTATCCATATATATCCTGGTAATCTGCAAATTTGTGAAGAACTACGAGCAATATTTCAACATAAACAATGTTGAATACGGCTACAATACGAGAAATCAACGTGACCTCCAGGCACCCAAACCAAATGTAACTTCATTTAAAAAGTATCTTTATACAACTCAATAAAAATGTATAACCACCTACCTGCAAATATAAGAGTTAAAGGGAAAAGGGTTTTCCACAGCACAGAAGAAATGGCTTATCGGAAAAAACTTTTACACATAACATAAATATATTTCTTAATATAATAGTGAGGGCATGCATACGAAAATACAAAGATTTTAAATTGTAAACATTTTCTATTCTATATGAGTTAAATATTATACGCTAGCCAGTGAAATAATGTTATAAATTTATGACGAATTATAAACTTAGCGAATAAGTAAATTTTGTCAATCTGTTACGATAACAGGGAGTTGTGAGAGACATACATTACATTACATTTTCGTCGTGTCCAATTGACGGCTAAAGACCGCTCTTGGACGTGTCAAAATAATTGGGTTAGGTAGTAAGTCTCGTTACTACTCTTTACTGAACATACATAGGTAGTCAAGAATTAACTACTAGATTGTCAAACTAAAAATATAAATAATCAAAATAGAAGCCTAATTTAATCTTAAATTAATGTTACAAATTATCAGCATTAATCAACCACCACAATTCAGACAATAAATATAGGTATATCTTTTTCTATATAAAATCATTCTATAATAACTAGTAGTAAAAATAAAATGTTGACGCTGAGAGTTAAAATTACCCAAATTTGAATCTATAAGCCGTGGTCAAATTTCGATTTTTATTTCACGTTAAAATTACGACTCAAAGTAATTTTCACATTATTCGTATTTCTCATTAGTGACATACCTAAAAACATATAAATAAAGAAATATAATAAACGTTTTAAAATAAATAAACCTCATATTTCCTTGCTACGCGCCCTCCTCATTTTATTTAATAATAAATGGCACCCGTGCGAAGCCGGGGTCGGGCCAAAGAAACGTTCCGGTGAGGCAATAAATCATTAGGGCAGTCCCGCCCCTTTTACTACCTGCTTGTAGGGATGCGTGTCGGTTTTGGTTAACCCAAGTCTTGTCAAGGTAAAATCGCGGTCGAAAATCGTTACCTTTTATCAAGTGGTCCATTTTTCTCAGAAAATCTATCCTGGAACACACACAAAAATGACAAAATGTTATGTATAAGGTACCGAGTCTACATGTTAATATCACCCTTCAACTTCAAAAGCTCCAGGTTAGAAAATATGGTCCCATTGCTCAACTGATAGGCAAGTAATTATGTTTTATCCGCGCAGCATTTTATAATATACATGTGTGGGACTCATTATTACAAAATGCCACGATAACATTTTACTAATGACTGTTTAGAAATTAATGATGACCTATGATATGCCAAGCTATGATAATCAGTTATCTATTAAGTACTCATTTAATAACTCACATCACATAATTAGGTCATTAATTAATTACTCTAATTCTAAAATAATACTTACGCGGAAAATATTAATAAATATAGCAACCGCGGTACTATAATAAATGCAAATGTATAATATTGTTTCATCGACCAAGCGTAATTCATCGATAAGCAATATCGACGTAAGCCGCATCCTTGTTGACAGCTCGGCTTATTACCCCATCGGAACGTTCCTTTGGCCCGTACTTTAGTTATATATATATATATATATATATATATATATATATATATATATATATATATATATATATATATATATATATATATATATATATATATATATATATATATATATATATATATATATATATATATATATATATATATATATAGGATCATGTTTTTATTTAAAATAAAATTAGTAAAAGCTACTTAAAAAGTAGCGAAGGAAATCCCAGGTTGTATTGGGAAATGCTTATGTTTGAATGAGATATACTTACGGATGTGCACGACTTTCGACAGGTGCAATGTAAGTTTAAAGGTCCTTTTGCAGTCGACTAATATATCTCATTCAAACATAAGCATTTCCCAATACAACCTGGGATTTCCTTCGCTACTTTTTAAGTAGCTTTTACTAATTTTATTTTAAATAAAAACATGATCCTATAAACGGATTTCTTTACAAACCTTATGAAATATAACAATATTATACTGTTTTCTACAATGTTTCTTTACAATTTTTTAATATTATACAATTTTATATAGGTTTACCCTATTTTGATAACATTATACAATCTTTTTTATAAACTTCTCTGCCAGAAATAAAGATTTAAGTTTCTTCTTTCATTTCATTGAGCATATGGAGTTTTTTTATTTATTTTTAATTCGATTTAATGGCTCGTTGATAACAAACTCAGCCAATAGTATCATATTTTAAATGTTAGTGGCATTCGAAATTTGAATTATTTCGTAATGTCACTTTCATTTATAAAACGGCCTTGCCGAAATGATCAATAGTTAAATTTTTAATTTTTTCGCTTAATTCGTCTCATTTGAAGGCATTTTGTGTTGCATAAGGATAAGCCCTATTTATGAGATATATGGATGAATAGTGATCGTTAGTCGACTGCAAAAGGACCTTTAAACTTACATTGCACCTGTCGAAAGTCGTGCACATCCGTAAGTATATCTCATTCAAACATAAGCATTTCCCAATACAACCTGGGATTTCCTTCGCTACTTTTTAAGTAGCTTTTACTAATTTTATTTTAAATAAAAACATGATCCTATAAACGGTTTTTTTTACAAACCTTATGAAATATAACAATATTATACTGTTTTCTACAATGTTTCTTTACAATTTTTTAATATTATACAATTTTATATAGGTTTACCCTATTTTGATAACATTATACAATCTTTTTTATAAACTTCTCTGCCAGAAATAAAGATTTAAGTTTCTTCTTTCATTTCATTGAGCATATGGAGTTTTTTTATTTATTTTTAATTCGATTTAATGGCTCGTTGATAACAAACTCAGCCAATAGTATCATATTTTAAATGTTAGTGGCATTCGAAATTTGAATTATTTCGTAATGTCACTTTCATTTATAAAACGGCCTTGCCGAAATGATCAATAGTTTAATTTTTAATTTTTTCGCTTAATTCGTCTCATTTGAAGGCATTTTGTGTTGCATAAGGATAAGCCCTATTTATGAGATATATGGATGAATAGTGATCGTTAGTCGACTGCAAAAGGACCTTTAAACTTACATTGCACCTGTCGAAAGTCGTGCACATCCGTAAGTATATCTCATTCAAACATAAGCATTTCCCAATACAACCTGGGATTTCCTTCGCTACTTTTTAAGTAGCTTTTACTAATTTTATTTTAAATAAAAACATGATCCTATAAACGGATTTCTTTACAAACCTTATGAAATATAACAATATTATACTGTTTTCTACAATGTTTCTTTACAATTTTTTAATATTATACAATTTTATATAGGTTTACCCTATTTTGATAACATTATACAATCTTTTTTATAAACTTCTCTGCCAGAAATAAAGATTTAAGTTTCTTCTTTCATTTCATTGAGCATATGGAGTTTTTTTATTTATTTTTAATTCGATTTAATGGCTTGTTGATAACAAACTCAGCCAATAGTATCATATTTTAAATGTTAGTGGCATTCGAAATTTGAATTATTTCGTAATGTCACTTTCATTTATAAAACGGCCTTGCCGAAATGATCAATAGTTTAATTTTTAATTTTTTCGCTTAATTCGTCTCATTTGAAGGCATTTTGTGTTGCATAAGGATAAGCCCTATTTATGAGATATATGGATGAATAGTGATCGTTAGTCGACTGCAAAAGGACCTTTAAACTTACATTGCACCTGTCGAAAGTCGTGCACATCCGTAAGTATATCTCATTCAAACATAAGCATTTCCCAATACAACTTGGGATTTCCTTCGCTACTTTTTAAGTAGCTTTTACTAATTTTATTTTAAATAAAAACATGATCCTATAAACGGATTTCTTTACAAACCTTATGAAATATAACAATATTATACTGTTTTCTACAATGTTTCTTTACAATTTTTTAATATTATACAATTTTATATAGGTTTACCCTATTTTGATAACATTATACAATCTTTTTTATAAACTTCTCTGCCAGAAATAAAGATTTAAGTTTCTTCTTTCATTTCATTGAGCATATGGAGTTTTTTTATTTATTTTTAATTCGATTTAATGGCTCGTTGATAACAAACTCAGCCAATAGTATCATATTTTAAATGTTAGTGGCATTCGAAATTTGAATTATTTCGTAATGTCACTTTCATTTATAAAACGGCCTTGCCGAAATGATCAATAATTTAATTTTTAATTTTTTCGCTTAATTCGTCTCATTTGAAGGCATTTTGTGTTGCATAAGGATATGCCCTATTTATGAGATATATGGATGAATAGTGATCGTTAGTCGACTGCAAAAGGACCTTTAAACTTACATTGCACCTGTCGAAAGTCGTGCACATCCGTAAGTATATCTCATTCAAACATAAGCATTTCCCAATACAACCTGGGATTTCCTTCGCTACTTTTTAAGTAGCTTTTACTAATTTTATTTTAAATAAAAACATGATCCTATAAACGGATTTCTTTACAAACCTTATGAAATATAACAATATTATACTGTTTTCTACAATGTTTCTTTACAATTTTTTAATATTATACAATTTTATATAGGTTTACCCTATTTTGATAACATTATACAATCTTTTTTATAAACTTCTCTGCCAGAAATAAAGATTTAAGTTTCTTCTTTCATTTCATTGAGCATATGGAGTTTTTTTATTTATTTTTAATTCGATTTAATGGCTCGTTGATAACAAACTCAGCCAATAGTATCATATTTTAAATGTTAGTGGCATTCGAAATTTGAATTATTTCGTAATGTCACTTTCATTTATAAAACGGCCTTGCCGAAATGATCAATAGTTTAATTTTTAATTTTTTCGCTTAATTCGTCTCATTTGAAGGCATTTTGTGTTGCATAAGGATAAGCCCTATTTATGAGATATATGGATGAATAGTGATCGTTAGTCGACTGCAAAAGGACCTTTAAACTTACATTGCACCTGTCGAAAGTCGTGCACATCCGTAAGTATATCTCATTCAAACATAAGCATTTCCCAATACAACCTGGGATTTCCTTCGCTACTTTTTAAGTAGCTTTTACTAATTTTATTTTAAATAAAAACATGATCCTATAAACGGATTTCTTTACAAACCTTATGAAATATAACAATATTATACTGTTTTCTACAATGTTTCTTTACAATTTTTTAATATTATACAATTTTATATAGGTTTACCCTATTTTGATAACATTATACAATCTTTTTTATAAACTTCTCTGCCAGAAATAAAGATTTAAGTTTCTTCTTTCATTTCATTGAGCATATGGAGTTTTTTTATTTATTTTTAATTCGATTTAATGGCTCGTTGATAACAAACTCAGCCAATAGTATCATATTTTAAATGTTAGTGGCATTCGAAATTTGAATTATTTCGTAATGTCACTTTCATTTATAAAACGGCCTTGCCGAAATGATCAATAGTTTAATTTTTAATTTTTTCGCTTAATTCGTCTCATTTGAAGGCATTTTGTGTTGCATAAGGATAAGCCCTATTTATGAGATATATGGATGAATAGTGATCGTTAGTCGACTGCAAAAGGACCTTTAAACTTACATTGCACCTGTCGAAAGTCGTGCACATCCGTAAGTATATCTCATTCAAACATAAGCATTTCCCAATACAACTTGGGATTTCCTTCGCTACTTTTTAAGTAGCTTTTACTAATTTTATTTTAAATAAAAACATGATCCTATAAACGGATTTCTTTACAAACCTTATGAAATATAACAATATTATACTGTTTTCTACAATGTTTCTTTACAATTTTTTAATATTATACAATTTTATATAGGTTTACCCTATTTTGATAACATTATACAATCTTTTTTATAAACTTCTCTGCCAGAAATAAAGATTTAAGTTTCTTCTTTCATTTCATTGAGCATATGGAGTTTTTTTATTTATTTTTAATTCGATTTAATGGCTCGTTGATAACAAACTCAGCCAATAGTATCATATTTTAAATGTTAGTGGCATTCGAAATTTGAATTATTTCGTAATGTCACTTTCATTTATAAAACGGCCTTGCCGAAATGATCAATAGTTTAATTTTTAATTTTTTCGCTTAATTCGTCTCATTTGAAGGCATTTTGTGTTGCATAAGGATATGCCCTATTTATGAGATATATGGATGAATAGTGATCGTTAGTCGACTGCAAAAGGACCTTTAAACTTACATTGCACCTGTCGAAAGTCGTGCACATCCGTAAGTATATCTCATTCAAACATAAGCATTTCCCAATACAACCTGGGATTTCCTTCGCTACTTTTTAAGTAGCTTTTACTAATTTTATTTTAAATAAAAACATGATCCTATAAACGGATTTCTTTACAAACCTTATGAAATATAACAATATTATACTGTTTTCTACAATGTTTCTTTACAATTTTTTAATATTATACAATTTTATATAGGTTTACCCTATTTTGATAACATTATACAATCTTTTTTATAAACTTCTCTGCCAGAAATAAAGATTTAAGTTTCTTCTTTCATTTCATTGAGCATATGGAGTTTTTTTATTTATTTTTAATTCGATTTAATGGCTCGTTGATAACAAACTCAGCCAATAGTATCATATTTTAAATGTTAGTGGCATTCGAAATTTGAATTATTTCGTAATGTCACTTTCATTTATAAAACGGCCTTGCCGAAATGATCAATAGTTTAATTTTTAATTTTTTCGCTTAATTCGTCTCATTTGAAGGCATTTTGTGTTGCATAAGGATAAGCCCTATTTATGAGATATATGGATGAATAGTGATCGTTAGTCGACTGCAAAAGGACCTTTAAACTTACATTGCACCTGTCGAAAGTCGTGCACATCCGTAAGTATATCTCATTCAAACATAAGCATTTCCCAATACAACCTGGGATTTCCTTCGCTACTTTTTAAGTAGCTTTTACTAATTTTATTTTAAATAAAAACATGATCCTATAAACGGATTTCTTTACAAACCTTATGAAATATAACAATATTATACTGTTTTCTACAATGTTTCTTTACAATTTTTTAATATTATACAATTTTATATACAGGTTTTTTACAATTTTATATACATTTTTTATACAGGTTTACCCTATTTTGATAACATTATACAATCTTTTTTATAAACTTCTCTGCCAGAAATAAAGATTTAAGTTTCTTCTTTCATTTCATTGAGCATATGGAGTTTTTTTATTTATTTTTAATTCGATTTAATGGCTCGTTGATAACAAACTCAGCCAATAGTATCATATTTTAAATGTTAGTGGCATTCGAAATTTGAATTATTTCGTAATGTCACTTTCATTTATAAAACGGCCTTGCCGAAATGATCAATAGTTTAATTTTTAATTTTTTCGCTTAATTCGTCTCATTTGAAGGCATTTTGTGTTGCATAAGGATAAGCCCTATTTATGAGATATATGGATGAATAGTGATCGTTAGTCGACTGCAAAAGGACCTTTAAACTTACATTGTACCTGTCGAAAGTCGTGCACATCCGTAAGTATATCTCATTCAAACATAAGCATTTCCCAATACAACCTGGGATTTCCTTCGCTACTTTTTAAGTAGCTTTTACTAATTTTATTTTAAATAAAAACATGATCCTATAAACGGATTTCTTTACAAACCTTATGAAATATAACAATATTATACTGTTTTCTACAATGTTTCTTTACAATTTTTTAATATTATACAATTTTATATACAGGTTTTTTACAATTTTATATACATTTTTTATACAGGTTTACCCTATTTTGATAACATTATACAATCTTTTTTATAAACTTCTCTGCCAGAAATAAAGATTTAAGTTTCTTCTTTCATTTCATTGAGCATATGGAGTTTTTTTATTTATTTTTAATTCGATTTAATGGCTCGTTGATAACAAACTCAGCCAATAGTATCATATTTTAAATGTTAGTGGCATTCGAAATTTGAATTATTTCGTAATGTCACTTTCATTTATAAAACGGCCTTGCCGAAATGATCAATAGTTAAATTTTTAATTTTTTCGCTTAATTCGTCTCATTTGAAGGCATTTTGTGTTGCATAAGGATAAGCCCTATTTATGAGATATATGGATGAATAGTGATCGTTAGTCGACTGCAAAAGGACCTTTAAACTTACATTGCACCTGTCGAAAGTCGTGCACATCCGTAAGTATATCTCATTCAAACATAAGCATTTAACAATAGAACCTGGGATTTCCTTCGCTACTTTTTAAGTAGCTTTTACTAATTTTATTTTAAATAAAAACATGATCCTATAAACGGTTTTTTTTACAAACCTTATGAAATATAACAATATTATACTGTTTTCTACAATGTTTCTTTACAATTTTTTAATATTATACAATTTTATATAGGTTTACCCTATTTTGATAACATTATACAATCTTTTTTATAAACTTCTCTGCCAGAAATAAAGATTTAAGTTTCTTCTTTCATTTCATTGAGCATATGGAGTTTTTTTATTTATTTTTAATTCGATTTAATGGCTCGTTGATAACAAACTCAGCCAATAGTATCATATTTTAAATGTTAGTGGCATTCGAAATTTGAATTATTTCGTAATGTCACTTTCATTTATAAAACGGCCTTGCCGAAATGATCAATAGTTTAATTTTTAATTTTTTCGCTTAATTCGTCTCATTTGAAGGCATTTTGTGTTGCATAAGGATAAGCCCTATTTATGAGATATATGGATGAATAGTGATCGTTAGTCGACTGCAAAAGGACCTTTAAACTTACATTGCACCTGTCGAAAGTCGTGCACATCCGTAAGTATATCTCATTCAAACATAAGCATTTCCCAATACAACTTGGGATTTCCTTCGCTACTTTTTAAGTAGCTTTTACTAATTTTATTTTAAATAAAAACATGATCCTATAAACGGATTTCTTTACAAACCTTATGAAATATAACAATATTATACTGTTTTCTACAATGTTTCTTTACAATTTTTTAATATTATACAATTTTATATAGGTTTACCCTATTTTGATAACATTATACAATCTTTTTTATAAACTTCTCTGCCAGAAATAAAGATTTAAGTTTCTTCTTTCATTTCATTGAGCATATGGAGTTTTTTTATTTATTTTTAATTCGATTTAATGGCTCGTTGATAACAAACTCAGTCAATAGTATCATATTTTAAATGTTAGTGGCATTCGAAATTTGAATTATTTCGTAATGTCACTTTCATTTATAAAACGGCCTTGCCGAAATGATCAATAGTTTAATTTTTAATTTTTTCGCTTAATTCGTCTCATTTGAAGGCATTTTGTGTTGCATAAGGATATGCCCTATTTATGAGATATATGGATGAATAGTGATCGTTAGTCGACTGCAAAAGGACCTTTAAACTTACATTGCACCTGTCGAAAGTCGTGCACATCCGTAAGTATATCTCATTCAAACATAAGCATTTCCCAATACAACCTGGGATTTCCTTCGCTACTTTTTAAGTAGCTTTTACTAATTTTATTTTAAATAAAAACATGATCCTATAAACGGATTTCTTTACAAACCTTATGAAATATAACAATATTATACTGTTTTCTACAATGTTTCTTTACAATTTTTTAATATTATACAATTTTATATAGGTTTACCCTATTTTGATAACATTATACAATCTTTTTTATAAACTTCTCTGCCAGAAATAAAGATTTAAGTTTCTTCTTTCATTTCATTGAGCATATGGAGTTTTTTTATTTATTTTTAATTCGATTTAATGGCTCGTTGATAACAAACTCAGCCAATAGTATCATATTTTAAATGTTAGTGGCATTCGAAATTTGAATTATTTCGTAATGTCACTTTCATTTATAAAACGGCCTTGCCGAAATGATCAATAGTTTAATTTTTAATTTTTTCGCTTAATTCGTATCATTTGAAGGCATTTTGTGTTGCATAAGGATAAGCCCTATTTATGAGATATATGGATGAATAGTGATCGTTAGTCGACTGCAAAAGGACCTTTAAACTTACATTGCACCTGTCGAAAGTCGTGCACATCCGTAAGTATATCTCATTCAAACATAAGCATTTCCCAATACAACCTGGGATTTCCTTCGCTACTTTTTAAGTAGCTTTTACTAATTTTATTTTAAATAAAAACATGATCCTATAAACGGATTTCTTTACAAACCTTATGAAATATAACAATATTATACTGTTTTCTACAATGTTTCTTTACAATTTTTTAATATTATACAATTTTATATAGGTTTACCCTATTTTGATAACATTATACAATCTTTTTTATAAACTTCTCTGCCAGAAATAAAGATTTAAGTTTCTTCTTTCATTTCATTGAGCATATGGAGTTTTTTTATTTATTTTTAATTCGATTTAATGGCTCGTTGATAACAAACTCAGCCAATAGTATCATATTTTAAATGTTAGTGGCATTCGAAATTTGAATTATTTCGTAATGTCACTTTCATTTATAAAACGGCCTTGCCGAAATGATCAATAGTTTAATTTTTAATTTTTTCGCTTAATTCGTCTCATTTGAAGGCATTTTGTGTTGCATAAGGATAAGCCCTATTTATGAGATATATGGATGAATAGTGATCGTTAGTCGACTGCAAAAGGACCTTTAAACTTACATTGCACCTGTCGAAAGTCGTGCACATCCGTAAGTATATCTCATTCAAACATAAGCATTTCCCAATACAACTTGGGATTTCCTTCGCTACTTTTTAAGTAGCTTTTACTAATTTTATTTTAAATAAAAACATGATCCTATAAACGGATTTCTTTACAAACCTTATGAAATATAACAATATTATACTGTTTTCTACAATGTTTCTTTACAATTTTTTAATATTATACAATTTTATATAGGTTTACCCTATTTTGATAACATTATACAATCTTTTTTATAAACTTCTCTGCCAGAAATAAAGATTTAAGTTTCTTCTTTCATTTCATTGAGCATATGGAGTTTTTTTATTTATTTTTAATTCGATTTAATGGCTCGTTGATAACAAACTCAGCCAATAGTATCATATTTTAAATGTTAGTGGCATTCGAAATTTGAATTATTTCGTAATGTCACTTTCATTTATAAAACGGCCTTGCCGAAATGATCAATAGTTTAATTTTTAATTTTTTCGCTTAATTCGTCTCATTTGAAGGCATTTTGTGTTGCATAAGGATATGCCCTATTTATGAGATATATGGATGAATAGTGATCGTTAGTCGACTGCAAAAGGACCTTTAAACTTACATTGCACCTGTCGAAAGTCGTGCACATCCGTAAGTATATCTCATTCAAACATAAGCATTTCCCAATACAACCTGGGATTTCCTTCGCTACTTTTTAAGTAGCTTTTACTAATTTTATTTTAAATAAAAACATGATCCTATAAACGGATTTCTTTACAAACCTTATGAAATATAACAATATTATACTGTTTTCTACAATGTTTCTTTACAATTTTTTAATATTATACAATTTTATATAGGTTTACCCTATTTTGATAACATTATACAATCTTTTTTATAAACTTCTCTGCCAGAAATAAAGATTTAAGTTTCTTCTTTCATTTCATTGAGCATATGGAGTTTTTTTATTTATTTTTAATTCGATTTAATGGCTCGTTGATAACAAACTCAGCCAATAGTATCATATTTTAAATGTTAGTGGCATTCGAAATTTGAATTATTTCGTAATGTCACTTTCATTTATAAAACGGCCTTGCCGAAATGATCAATAGTTTAATTTTTAATTTTTTCGCTTAATTCGTCTCATTTGAAGGCATTTTGTGTTGCATAAGGATAAGCCCTATTTATGAGATATATGGATGAATAGTGATCGTTAGTCGACTGCAAAAGGACCTTTAAACTTACATTGCACCTGTCGAAAGTCGTGCACATCCGTAAGTATATCTCATTCAAACATAAGCATTTCCCAATACAACCTGGGATTTCCTTCGCTACTTTTTAAGTAGCTTTTACTAATTTTATTTTAAATAAAAACATGATCCTATAAACGGATTTCTTTACAAACCTTATGAAATATAACAATATTATACTGTTTTCTACAATGTTTCTTTACAATTTTTTAATATTATACAATTTTATATACAGGTTTTTTACAATTTTATATACATTTTTTATACAGGTTTACCCTATTTTGATAACATTATACAATCTTTTTTATAAACTTCTCTGCCAGAAATAAAGATTTAAGTTTCTTCTTTCATTTCATTGAGCATATGGAGTTTTTTTATTTATTTTTAATTCGATTTAATGGCTCGTTGATAACAAACTCAGCCAATAGTATCATATTTTAAATGTTAGTGGCATTCGAAATTTGAATTATTTCGTAATGTCACTTTCATTTATAAAACGGCCTTGCCGAAATGATCAATAGTTTAATTTTTAATTTTTTCGCTTAATTCGTCTCATTTGAAGGCATTTTGTGTTGCATAAGGATAAGCCCTATTTATGAGATATATGGATGAATAGTGATCGTTAGTCGACTGCAAAAGGACCTTTAAACTTACATTGCACCTGTCGAAAGTCGTGCACATCCGTAAGTATATCTCATTCAAACATAAGCATTTCCCAATACAACCTGGGATTTCCTTCGCTACTTTTTAAGTAGCTTTTACTAATTTTATTTTAAATAAAAACATGATCCTATAAACGGATTTCTTTACAAACCTTATGAAATATAACAATATTATACTGTTTTCTACAATGTTTCTTTACAATTTTTTAATATTATACAATTTTATATACAGGTTTTTTACAATTTTATATACATTTTTTATACAGGTTTACCCTATTTTGATAACATTATACAATCTTTTTTATAAACTTCTCTGCCAGAAATAAAGATTTAAGTTTCTTCTTTCATTTCATTGAGCATATGGAGTTTTTTTATTTATTTTTAATTCGATTTAATGGCTCGTTGATAACAAACTCAGCCAATAGTATCATATTTTAAATGTTAGTGGCATTCGAAATTTGAATTATTTCGTAATGTCACTTTCATTTATAAAACGGCCTTGCCGAAATGATCAATAGTTTAATTTTTAATTTTTTCGCTTAATTCGTCTCATTTGAAGGCATTTTGTGTTGCATAAGGATAAGCCCTATTTATGAGATATATGGATGAATAGTGATCGTTAGTCGACTGCAAAAGGACCTTTAAACTTACATTGCACCTGTCGAAAGTCGTGCACATCCGTAAGTATATCTCATTCAAACATAAGCATTTCCCAATACAACCTGGGATTTCCTTCGCTACTTTTTAAGTAGCTTTTACTAATTTTATTTTAAATAAAAACATGATCCTATAAACGGATTTCTTTACAAACCTTATGAAATATAACAATATTATACTGTTTTCTACAATGTTTCTTTACAATTTTTTAATATTATACAATTTTATATAGGTTTACCCTATTTTGATAACATTATACAATCTTTTTTATAAACTTCTCTGCCAGAAATAAAGATTTAAGTTTCTTCTTTCATTTCATTGAGCATATGGAGTTTTTTTATTTATTTTTAATTCGATTTAATGGCTCGTTGATAACAAACTCAGCCAATAGTATCATATTTTAAATGTTAGTGGCATTCGAAATTTGAATTATTTCGTAATGTCACTTTCATTCTAAAACGGCCTTGCCGAAATGATCAATAGTTTAATTTTTAATTTTTTCGCTTAATTCGTCTCATTTGAAGGCATTTTGTGTTGCATAAGGATAAGCCCTATTTATGAGATATATGGATGAATAGTGATCGTTAGTCGACTGCAAAAGGACCTTTAAACTTACATTGCACCTGTCGAAAGTCGTGCACATCCGTAAGTATATCTCATTCAAACATAAGCATTTCCCAATACAACCTGGGATTTCCTTCGCTACTTTTTAAGTAGCTTTTACTAATTTTATTTTAAATAAAAAAATGATCCTTTAAACGGATTTCTTTACAAACCTTATGAAATATAACAATATTATACTGTTTTCTACAATGTTTCTTTACAATTTTTTAATATTATACAATTTTATATAGGTTTACCCTATTTTGATAACATTATACAATCTTTTTTATAAACTTCTCTGCCAGAAATAAAGATTTAAGTTTCTTCTTTCATTTCATTGAGCATATGGAGTTTTTTTATTTATTTTTAATTCGATTTAATGGCTCGTTGATAACAAACTCAGCCAATAGTATCATATTTTAAATGTTAGTGGCATTCGAAATTTGAATTATTTCGTAATGTCACTTTCATTTATAAAACGGCCTTGCCGAAATGATCAATAGTTTAATTTTTAATTTTTTCGCTTAATTCGTCTCATTTGAAGGCATTTTGTGTTGCATAAGGATAAGCCCTATTTATGAGATATATGGATGAATAGTGATCGTTAGTCGACTGCAAAAGGACCTTTAAACTTACATTGCACCTGTCGAAAGTCGTGCACATCCGTAAGTATATCTCATTCAAACATAAGCATTTCCCAATACAACCTGGGATTTCCTTCGCTACTTTTTAAGTAGCTTTTACTAATTTTATTTTAAATAAAAACATGATCCTATAAACGGATTTCTTTACAAACCTTATGAAATATAACAATATTATACTGTTTTCTACAATGTTTCTTTACAATTTTTTAATATTATACAATTTTATATAGGTTTACCCTATTTTGATAACATTATACAATCTTTTTTATAAACTTCTCTGCCAGAAATAAAGATTTAAGTTTCTTCTTTCATTTCATTGAGCATATGGAGTTTTTTTATTTATTTTTAATTCGATTTAATGGCTCGTTGATAACAAACTCAGCCAATAGTATCATATTTTAAATGTTAGTGGCATTCGAAATTTGAATTATTTCGTAATGTCACTTTCTTTTTATTTTTAACACGTCATGTTTAAAATAAATTTAATAATTATTGTTTTAAATTGTAAACCTTGTATTATAACTCGTATTTTACTCTGTAACTTGTAAACCACTCCGCCGTCGTCTGGTCCCAAGTCCAGGGTGCGAAAGGAGGAGGGTGGTTGGCCTGCCGCGTCGACCAGAATCGGGTAACCGAAGAAACCAGGCAAGAAACCAATGGATAGTACAATTAATCATTCACGAAATAATGCTACCGCATCTGAGGCAGCCGATGCGCCAGCTCCGGGGACCAGGGATGCTGGTGAGAAGTTGGCAACTGGCCGAAAACCCAAATATTTTACACCGAAATCGGACATTCGAATCGCCGCATGGAATGTGCGAACGGGGCATCACGTCGGCCAAAAGGAAATCATAGCAATGGAATTAGCGAAATGCAAAATATCGATCGCCGCATTATCGGAATTACGACTCACGGGATCGGGAACAATGACAATTGATCCGCCAACAATCGACGAGACGATGACGCTATTTTATTCCGGAGGCGACAAACGAGAGGCCGGGGTCGGCTTCATGGTCGATCGCCGAGCTGCCGGCAGCGTTATTGCGTTTCAACCGATATCCGAGCGCTTAGCAGTTATCACCATCGATGGAACAATCAAGACCCATATCGTTTCCGTTTACGCGCCAACCGAGATGAGCCCGGATACGAACAAAGATGAATTCTACTACCAGCTTCAACACACGCTGGATACGATACCCCGAACCGAATTAATTATACTAGCGGGCGACTTTAATGCACATACGGGTGTAGATCGGACGGGTTGGGAAGAAACGATGGGAAGATTTGGACACGGCGAAATTAACGACAATGGACTACGCCTGTTATCATTCGCATTGTCGAACAACATGATCGTCGGAAACAGCATATTTCGTCATCCCCGCAAACATCAACTAACGTGGCGAAATCCGTCCGGTAAAGATTCAGCAATGTTGGACTACATTTTAATCAATTCGAGATTTCGATCAACAGTCAAAGACGTACGGGCGATGCGTGGACCCGATTGCGGATCGGATCACTATCTCGTTCGAGCGAAATTACAAATGCGACTACAACGAGCGAAGAAAAAAGCGCCACCACCAACCAAGAGAAACTGGGCATGTCTACAGGACCCAGCCATTGGACAGAAATTTCAAATCGCGCTATCCAACAAATTCGCAACGCTCGCAATATCAGACGATATCGACTTTGAAGAAATGCAATTATCGGAGTCCCTTGTGAAGTGTGCAACGGAGCTGTGCCCACCCATCCGTCGACGGACGCAGCAATGGATTTCGGACGACTGTTTAGATCTCGTCGACCAACGAAAACGGATGAAACACGTCAATTTCGAAAAATACCGATTATTGAACAAAGAAGTCCGACAAAGAATGAAATCGGAACGAGAAGCGCATTGGAATAACGTTGCAGCCGAATTGGAAGAAGCAGCATCGAGGCACGAATATCGGACGCTATACCAAACAATCCGACGGTTAGGCGGGAAAACAACATCAACGAATGACAACATCAAGAAATCGGATGGAACTTTCGTGATCTCCCCCCACGAGCGCCTGCAGCGGTGGAGGGAATTCTTTAATCAGCTGCACAATCACGATCCGCCTCAAGGTCCAGCACCGCAACCGCCGATTATCAATCAGCCGGCGAATCCGTTTTCCGATAACGAACCAACAATAAACGAAGTGAAAACGGCAATAAAATCGCTGAAAAATGGTAAAGCGCCGGGTCCAGATCAAGTTACCGCCGAGATGATCAAAGCAGGAGGTGACATTCTATTACAACAACTACATGTTCTCCTAACGCATATTTGGCAATCGGATCGTATTCCGTCGGCATGGAAGAAAGCCATCGTTGTGCCAATTTTAAAGAAAGGCGATAGCAGAGAATGCAAGAATTATCGCGGTATTAGCCTTCTTTCAATAGTCGGCAAAGTATTTACAAAAATCATACAGTCGAGGCTACAAAAACATCGAGAACAAACGAGCCGAGAGGAGCAAGCAGGATTTAGACCATATCGAGGATGCATTGATCAGATATTCGCTCTTCGTCAGCTAATGGAAGAAAGAATACGGTGCGGCAAACGAACAATCGTCGTCTTCATAGACTTTAAATCCGCCTTCGATTGCATCGATTGGAACAGCTTATGGAGTGCCTTGGAGACAGAACACGTGCCACCAAAAATCATTAAACTTCTCCAATCATCGTACGATGGCTTAACCAGCAGCGTTCGAATCCGTAACGATTTGTCTGAGGAATTCCCGATTCAAACTGGTGTTCGACAAGGAGACGTCGCATCGCCGCTACTTTTTTTTAACGTGGTGATCGACGCGATTATGCGGAGAGCATTCGACGGTCGACGCGGAGTTAGATTCGACGAATCAAACTTCATAACCGATTTGATGTTCGCTGATGATAGCGCCGTTTTCGCCGACACTGATGCCGAAGCAACGGACATTTTATACGACATATCCGGAATTGCTCAATCATATGGATTGAAAATCAATGCGGATAAGACCAAAGTGCTCACTACGGACGGTTCGAAGGCCAGCGTTTACCTCGATGGAACCCAAATCGAACAGGTCCCACAATTCAAGTATTTAGGATCGTTGGTTACGGAAAAGAAAGTGGCTTCGACGGCCGATGTCCATAGCCGGATCGGTCAGGCAACAGCAACATTCGCCTCGCTCAAGTGGTGCATATGGAAGCGAATGAATATTACCATCAAAACCAAAGTACGACTATACCGAACGTTGGTTCTTCCCATTCTTCTTTATGGATCGGAAACGTGGACGTTACTACAATCGGACCTCAAAAAGTTCGAAGTCTTCCAAATGCGATGCTTGAGGCAGATTCTCGGTGTCTCACTCCGCGACCGAATTCGAAACGAGACCATTAGAGAAAGATGCGATCTAGTAACAACGATCGAAGAAGAAGTACAAAAACGTCGACTACGATGGTTCGGCCATGTTTGCCGAATGAACGACAATCGCTTGCCATGTAAACTTCTTTGGCGAGACCGTCCGACAGAATGGAGAATTCAGCGATCGGCACCGAAGAAAACCTGGCTAAATACCATCAAAGACGACCTTAAAAATCAACGATTGTCGGCTAGGGATGCTCGAGACGTGGCAAAAAATCGTCAAGAATGGAAGCGAATCGTGAATGGAGTACGATATCCAGCGGCACCGACAGCAGCGTATTGGCTGCGAGGGCGACCCCCTCCCCAATCGCCGGCTACGGAATAAATAAATAAAAATAATAAATAAATAATGTCACTTTCATTTATAAAACGGCCTTGCCGAAATGATCAATAGTTTAATTTTTAATTTTTTCGCTTAATTCGTCTCATTTGAAGGCATTTTGTGTTGCATAAGGATAAGCCCTATTTATGAGATATATGGATGAATAGTGATCGTTAGTCGACTGCAAAAGGACCTTTAAACTTACATTGCACCTGTCGAAAGTCGTGCACATCCGTAAGTATATCTCATTCAAACATAAGCATTTCCCAATACAACCTGGGATTTCCTTCGCTACTTTTTAAGTAGCTTTTACTAATTTTATTTTAAATAAAAACATGATCCTATAAACGGATTTCTTTACAAACCTTATGAAATATAACAATATTATACTGTTTTCTACAATGTTTCTTTACAATTTTTTAATATTATACAATTTTATATAGGTTTACCCTATTTTGATAACATTATACAATCTTTTTTATAAACTTCTCTGCCAGAAATAAAGATTTAAGTTTCTTCTTTCATTTCATTGAGCATATGGAGTTTTTTTATTTATTTTTAATTCGATTTAATGGCTCGTTGATAACAAACTCAGCCAATAGTATCATATTTTAAATGTTAGTGGCATTCGAAATTTGAATTATTTCGTAATGTCACTTTCATTTATAAAACGGCCTTGCCGAAATGATCAATAGTTTAATTTTTAATTTTTTCGCTTAATTCGTCTCATTTGAAGGCATTTTGTGTTGCATAAGGATAAGCCCTATTTATGAGATATATGGATGAATAGTGATCGTTAGTCGACTGCAAAAGGACCTTTAAACTTACATTGCACCTGTCGAAAGTCGTGCACATCCGTAAGTATATCTCATTCAAACATAAGCATTTCCCAATACAACCTGGGATTTCCTTCGCTACTTTTTAAGTAGCTTTTACTAATTTTATTTTAAATAAAAACATGATCCTATAAACGGATTTCTTTACAAACCTTATGAAATATAACAATATTATACTGTTTTCTACAATGTTTCTTTACAATTTTTTAATATTATACAATTTTATATAGGTTTACCCTATTTTGATAACATTATACAATCTTTTTTATAAACTTCTCTGCCAGAAATAAAGATTTAAGTTTCTTCTTTCATTTCATTGAGCATATGGAGTTTTTTTATTTATTTTTAATTCGATTTAATGGCTCGTTGATAACAAACTCAGCCAATAGTATCATATTTTAAATGTTAGTGGCATTCGAAATTTGAATTATTTCGTAATGTCACTTTCATTTATAAAACGGCCTTGCCGAAATGATCAATAGTTTAATTTTTAATTTTTTCGCTTAATTCGTCTCATTTGAAGGCATTTTGTGTTGCATAAGGATAAGCCCTATTTATGAGATATATGGATGAATAGTGATCGTTAGTCGACTGCAAAAGGACCTTTAAACTTACATTGCACCTGTCGAAAGTCGTGCACATCCGTAAGTATATCTCATTCAAACATAAGCATTTCCCAATACAACCTGGGATTTCCTTCGCTACTTTTTAAGTAGCTTTTACTAATTTTATTTTAAATAAAAACATGATCCTATAAACGGATTTCTTTACAAACCTTATGAAATATAACAATATTATACTGTTTTCTACAATGTTTCTTTACAATTTTTTAATATTATACAATTTTATATAGGTTTACCCTATTTTGATAACATTATACAATCTTTTTTATAAACTTCTCTGCCAGAAATAAAGATTTAAGTTTCTTCTTTCATTTCATTGAGCATATGGAGTTTTTTTATTTATTTTTAATTCGATTTAATGGCTCGTTGATAACAAACTCAGCCAATAGTATCATATTTTAAATGTTAGTGGCATTCGAAATTTGAATTATTTCGTAATGTCACTTTCATTTATAAAACGGCCTTGCCGAAATGATCAATAGTTTAATTTTTAATTTTTTCGCTTAATTCGTCTCATTTGAAGGCATTTTGTGTTGCATAAGGATAAGCCCTATTTATGAGATATATGGATGAATAGTGATCGTTAGTCGACTGCAAAAGGACCTTTAAACTTACATTGCACCTGTCGAAAGTCGTGCACATCCGTAAGTATATCTCATTCAAACATAAGCATTTCCCAATACAACCTGGGATTTCCTTCGCTACTTTTTAAGTAGCTTTTACTAATTTTATTTTAAATAAAAACATGATCCTATAAACGGATTTCTTTACAAACCTTATGAAATATCAACAATATATATATATATATATATATATATATATATATATATATATATATATATATATATATATATATATATATATATATATATATATATATATATATATATATATATATATATATATATATACATATATAAATATATATATATATATATATATATATATATATATATATATATATATATATATATATATATATATATATATATATATATATATATATATATATATATATATATATATATATATATATATATATATAGATATATATATATATATATATATATATATATATATATATATATATATATATATATATATATATATATATATATATATATATATATATATATATATATATATACATATATATATATATATATATATATAATTCGTTCTCGTAAACATCAAAAAATTGTATACAATCCCTGACAATTCCTGATCTAATAAAGTAATTAATAAAGTAATTATTATAATTAGAGTACAGCGAATAATAACTTCGGATGATAACATGCTATCCAGTCAGCAGTATGACACTTCGTACATACACATAATATTTTTTGACAGTGAAGTTGTGATTTTAAGTAAGTTGGAATTCTGTTAACCGTGCAAGTAAGTTGTTTTGTAAATTTCATTTTATATAAACAAAATATGGTTGAGAAACAACTTTATAGACTTTCCCAAATTGTGTCTCATTGAAGCGATATACAATGCATCGCTGCTCGAAGTATGTAAGCGGTTGTAATATTATAACAAGAAATATATCAAAAAGAATAAAAACATCACTGCCGTTACAGAAAGTGAACTATGGTATTGATAATTATTTTTATTACGGGTTTTTTTTATGAAACATTTGTGGTTTATAATGTATTTATCTATATAGTTAGATGTATATTTCCGGAATTTACTCAATCAGACCTTTCATTTGACACTAAACACGATATATTTATATTAATTTATTGTTCTATGGACATTTAGACAACTACTTACTTGATATTTGGAGAGTTGAGCTACCGTATGACACTCAGGATGACATACCGATCCTAACAATGCTACACACTTCTAAATCGGTTCAAGCGTTTAGAAGTTATGGTGGAATAAAGAAACGGAAAACCTATGTACGTGTACCCTGAACACATTACACTCCTTTTTTGTTAGGTAGTCGTGTAAATAGGATAAAAACGACTTTAGCGAGTAAAGTTTGTAGCACCCGACGTTTTGGCGATGTTGCAACCGGCGTAGTCCAGGGTAGACCTAGGGTAGTAGATTCCATATTGGCTGTAATAATCGCAATTTTCAAGTTCTATTTCTAAATTTTCGTTGCCTCATCATCATTTTAATATTTTAATTATTTAACTTGTAAACCACTTAAGAAAAAACTTACATCAGCATTAGAAGCATTATCCCGTGGTTTCTATGACCCTTTGATTTCCGTTCTAATAATAATATTAATGGAGTTAAATGTAAAGTTAATTAGTATAAGAGCTAATTAATTTTCAGGTTTTTAAATCAAAATCCGTTCAGATGTCGAAAAGCTACGCTGTAGGCGATATTCACATAATTCTAAGCCACATTTATTTATTTTTGTAGGAGCAGTATTAGCGAAATAATTATTTTTTTAATTTTGATTAGGCCGCAATTTTGAAACAAATGCCAGATATCTCTCATCAACTTTTCAAATCTCAGCATTATAATGAATTTTTTTTGAACGTCATTTCATCTTAATTATTTGTGTATTATCTGAGAAGTAGTCAGTAGGTACAAACAAACACAGAGACAGATATTTTCCAAAAATCACTCTTGGATTTCCAGGATCTCAAAACCTGAATAAGATAAAAATGAACTTATCACGTCAAGATTATTGCAACCGAAGTTTCGATGACGTTGCAACCGCCATTGTGCAGGGTAAACTGAATAGCTGTTAATTCATTGTTCCGCGCGCTGCTGCCACTGCATAGATGATAACGGTGGTGGAAGGGGCGGAATCGGCGCGCGCGAATTTTGAAATTCCACCGTGCACACAACACTCATTGCACCCTACGCTTCACGATGGGCAATAGGAGCATTTTAAAAATATGGTTCCACGTATCAGAAAGTTTAAAACCATAAAAAAATATCTATTAAAGTTTAAGATTCTTCTTATTTCAATGGCTACACGGATCATACAGAGAAAATAAAATTGTTCCATGGGTAGCACAATGGGATTTTGAAACTGAGCATCGTCGGGTGCGACAAACTTTAAGCGGTAAATTCGGCTTTACCTTATTTATAACGTCTTCGATGTTATATCAACAGGTGTTTTATAACTTTACTATGTATTATGTTTTATGACGTGATTCTATATTAGGATCAGATGCTAAATTTTGACCGAAAACTCTAAATTTTAATTCTAAATTTTGATCGAAGGATGTATTTTTTTTTAATAATAAAACCAAAGCTAAAATCTAAACAAAGTGATGTAATTTTTGATGAATTTCCTAACAAAAAAAAAACATTTTTTTGTCCCTTTCAATTTTCATGTTTAGTTGGGTGTACAAAATCACCCCTTTTAAATAATAGACAACATTTTAACAGAAAGAAAAACTAACTCCATTTTTTTCTATAAGTGTATCAGCCATGTCATAGTGATACTTAGAACGGGCTATCATAATTTAACGCGTACACAAAATTTTATGTATGTGCTGTTGACCGTTGAGGAGTTCCCTCGTTGGAAGCCAACCCTAGCTGCCGCAGTCCTTGGTGCAACTTAAAACGGGCTGTGGTAATTGAATACATATACAAAATTTTGTGTCTGTACTGTTGACCGTTGCGGAGTTCCCTCGTCGGGAGCCAACCCTGGGTGCAGCAGCCATGTCATAATAAAACTTAGAACGGGCTATCATTACTGAATGAGTATACAAAATTTGGGGTTTGTGCTGTTGACCGTTGAGGAGTGCCCTAGTCGGAAGCCAACCCATGGTGTAGAATCAGTTCATGCTTAGCATAAAAATGAATAAATTGTCATCGGAATTGAACCAACATGTAAATTTTCAATTTCGTATGATAATATTTGAGGAGTTCCCTTAATTCCTCATGGATCTCATCATCAGAATAGGATTTTGATAAATATGGGCCAATCTGTAAGTATATTCATTCGAATAAAAAAAATATTTTCCAAATCGGTTCATAAATGAAAGAGATCTGGATCTAAAACAAACATAAAAAAAGATACAACCGAATGATAACCTCCTCCTGTTTTTGAAGTCTGTTAAAAAGGCATTGAGATCCCAAATGGTATAATACCATAGGCATTCAAGGTTAATCAAAAAGTATTTTTTTGTCTTTTGTTTATCCATTTTTAAATTCCGTGTCCGATAGCGACAATAAACGTTTACGACCATGGTTGAGATTCTAATTTTCAGTAACCCTAATAATAATATACCCTAATAAGAATATACCTATTGAGTGCTATAATATAAAAAAAAGAAGGATAAGTGATATTATTTTTGTTGGTTTTAAAAATAATGAAATGCTAATTAAAAGCGTGCCAGTCTTTATTTAGCACTAATTTAGCTAAGTCATTCAAGGAAGTTATTACACACACACACATATACATACTAGCGGTGGAATATATATAATATATATATAATAGCGGTGGAACGGTGATCAAAGCGACCGAGGCCATGAGCCACATTTTATAATTATGGTAATTATACATCCTGTTACTATTTTCGAATAACTTCAAAACATAAAGGTCTCTTTTACCAAAACATCTCTTTTACCGAAAATTAATATTAGGTTTATTTTTCAAACGGTTTTTTTTCAGTGGTCATTAAACCTACTTCAATTCCAACTATAGTCTGTCTGAACGCTCCTGGCACGCGGAGTTATAAAACGTAGGAACGGAGTAGCGCATATTGCGCGCTCCCTTGCACTTACGGGTCATGGCGGTCGTAGTGAGCAGGTACCTGAGCCCGCCATTTTACGCCCGTAAGTGCAAGTAAGCACGCAATATGCGCTATTCCGTTCCTACGTTTTATAGCTCCGCGTGCCAGGAGGGTTTCGACAGACTATAGTACAAATTAGGTAGTAACTACCACGTGTATCCCTTATAATGTATTTATTTTTTAAAATATTTAACTGTTATAACACACTATTTAAAAAAAATGTTTTACAGACAAACTTAAATTCAACTTAGTGCATCTGTCAAAACCATTATTTTTGCATTTTTAGAAAATTAACTCTAATTGAATGAGATTATTTTTAACACGCAACTATCGGTATATTTGAAATTATTATTTTTCAGAACCTGCTTTTTGAAAAATGGATGCCAAGCCTGTGTATTTTTTACTGATGGTGTGTGCTTGCTGGCACATGTCGTCTCAATCGAGGATTTTGGGACTCATGCCCTCACCCTTCAAGTCAATGACCAACTATGTGACAGCGTTGTTCACGGAGTTGGCGGAAAGGGGTCACGAGGTCACTGTTTTATCATCACTTCCTGTTGAGCATCCTAATAAATTTCACAGAGCCATTCAAGCAGAATACTACGACTTCTTTGATATGTGTAAGTTCTTGTTCTATTGACGTATACCTGCCAATATTTAGTACAAGATTGTTTGCTGTAAACCAATTCCTGTATTTGCTTCGTGTATATACCTAGTCTTGCCATAAATATTGATACAAGACTTTTTAACCACCAAAATAAAGCTACTGCTTGGATTTGAATAATTTTTCTATGGTTTATTGTCACAAAAGTAAACTACAAAATAAAAAATAATTTAATCGAAATGACCGCCATTTGCCTTAATACAGCACTGACGTCTATAAAGTCACTCATTGATTGATGTACGGACGATATCCACGGGGAAATCATCCACAGCTGCTACCAACGCCTGCTTCAATGACTCAAGGTTATGGTAGTGTCTTCTACAGACTATGTCCTTTAAAACTGACCACAATTTATAGTCGAGCGCATTTAGGTCTGGGCTGGCTGACGGCCAATAATCAATACCAATAAACTTAGGTTAATGATTTTTAAGCCATTGTTGAGTTGTTTTGGCCTTAGAATCTAGTTGGCATATCAATGGTTTGTTTTTGAACATGGTTTTGTTTGACGGCTCGACTGCACTTCTTAAAATGCCTCGTTAATAGATTTTGTCCGTTGTTATGACACCATTTTCACAAAAATGTGACAAAGTGACGCCGTCATAGAATACTCCCAGCCAAACTATCGCTGAGGCGGGATAATGACATCGTTCAATTCTTGGTACCAGTTTACTGGCTTCCTTAGAGGACCTTGCATACACTCTATTATTCTGCTTATTAAAAGCTTCCTTCACGGTAAAGTTTTTCTCGTCAGTAAACAGGTCTTTTTTTATAATCCTCCTTACCGTACAGGGACAACAGGAGTTTTGAGTTTTTTAAATATTTTTTTTAAATTCAACGGTAAGGCACTGTCATGTTTGTCGTTTAAAAGCTCTAAGTCTCAAGTCTTCTTTAATGATGCAGCTCATGGTTCTCGGCTCAATATCCATTTCACAAGTCATGATTTTTGTTTACGGACAGGATTTCGATTGATTTGCGATTTCACATAATTGATGACCTGTGGTGTAGGCACCATGCAAGGCCGGCCAGATCTTTTACGGTTATTTACACTTCCCGTATCAGCAAACAACTTAATAGTACGACACACAAAAACAAGTGTCATTTTCAACGGTTTTAATAAATCAAAAATCGAGCTTTTTCTATTCCACGCTTATGAAGAGCGATAACAGCGATACGGTTTTCTTTGCTTGACCATTCCATCATGACGGCTTAAGTTATACTGAAATGGTTTTGCGCGTTTGTAGCGCACATATCAACTGTTAAAACTACCAACATAACATTTGGCTGCGTTTAGCTTATCAGCCGCAAAAGCTGCGTTTATGATATATAAATTTGAATATGATATATAAATTGTCTGCTGTTTAATATGCAATGTTTATATATAAATCCTTATATTAACCTACGTTTCATAATTATTTGGAATATTTTTGTGCAATGTGATTTCAATTCTGCAACGCATTACAATTAATCCTGCAAGGCAAGATAAAAGGCCGCCGAAGACCTGGTCGATGAAGAACCCACTGGCTGCAAAACCTCATTGAATGGTTCAACTCAAGCACCACCGAGTTGTTCCGCGCCGCGACATCAAGGGCCCAAGTGGCCATAATGACCGCCGACCTCCGATAGGAGATGGCACCTTAAGAAGAAGAAGAATATGATTTCATTAAAAAAAAAAAAAAAAGGGTTATTCTGACATTTTATCGAAATGTTGAATGTAATCTACACATATACATATGGGGTTGAATCGAATATCAAATGTTTACAGAAATTTTGCTATTCTGCTTAATTCGCAGTACCTAGCTAGATGATGTCGATTGGAGGTTATGTTTGGTTTGTCAGGAGTAGGAGAACCTGCTTGGTTAGCGAGTGCGTTCGGTTCTGTTATCAGTACAGCCACCACCGATTAAGAGATACATTACTTCGATGCACAACGCATTATCGTAAAGTTGTTATCCAATAAGGGCGCTAAACCATCGGAAATTTTTAGTCGATTGAAGACGCATTTTGGGGACAGTACACTGTCTCAGAATCGTGTGTATACGTGAGCCAGAGAATTTGAGGGTGGGCAAGAACTTGTCGAATACGAAGGTCATGATCGACGCACAAGGACCAGCCTTACAGATGACAATATTCGTACCGTTAAAGAGCTTACTGAACGTAATCGCCGGGTAACTGTTGATAAAATCTCAACAGAAGCGGTTATCAGCTATGAGAGTGTTCAATCCGTAATCATTGATCGTCATGTCTTCAGAAAAATTAGTGCCCGATGGGTTTCGATGTTGTTGAACGGCAATCAAAAAGGAAATATAAATTGCTGACAGGGAATCAGGTGGGAAACCTTCAACCACACTCCTTACAGTCCAGACTTGTCCCCCTGTAATTAGTTTTATTCGCCCGCTTGAAGCAATCACTTGGAGGAAAACGATTTGCTAGCAACGAAGAAGTCGAGGAGCACGTGCACGATTGGCACGAGAGAGGGATATATCCCTCTCTCGCTTCCAAATCATTGGCAATGGATTGTGGAGCTTGCAGGAGGATACGTAGAGAAGAACGAAAGTGTTCCCTTGTGTATATTATTATTCAATAAATGTGTTTTTAAAAATATCGTTTATATTTGTTTCACCCTTGCAAAAATAAAATGCTCTTCGTTGGTAACTGCATATTAGGTTGAGCGGCTGAACCGATATGGCTATTTTTAAAAATCCAATTGGATCATTACCAAATCTTATTTGGACTATTACCCATTTGGCAATAGTCCAAATAAGATAGTACCGGAAAGAATTGGAAAATTTGTCAAAAAATTGGAAAATACAGGAAAACTGAAAGTACTATTTTCTACTCACGAGTCGAACGATCGATATCCGTAATTCTTTTTTTGAATAGAATCGATATATTAGGTTGTTTTTTAAAATTTTTGTTTAGATCGCTATGCCCTCGGGATGAAAATATCTTAATCGAATGTATTTAATTGAAAAAAAATCTGGAAGATATTGAAATAACCCGAAAAAACTCATTCCAGCCTAAATTGAATAAAAATGTCTACTTTTGTTTTGTTTTGCGATCTGTCTAACATAATTATTAATTTTCTTGAAATTCTGATTTATTTATTTCACTAGTGATCTGTATTTTTAAAAATGCCAGAATGATGACTTCGCCCAAACGCTGCTATACTTCGATATGCCAAAATATCTTACTTGAAAACAACTGTAAAAAACAACAACCACGGAAACAAGGAAACCCTTAGGAACTTAACGTTACCCAAATGTATTTTCCACCAATGTATTATGTATTTTTTTTAGTCCATCCAAGCAACTAAGAGGGTTTGTGGCCTAACATCATTTTTACGGGAGGGGCGGGGGGGGGGGGGGTAGACTGATTGCCGGGAAAGCCTTGGGGTGACACAACCGATTTTTTACTTTGTTTAAATATTCCAATAGGTTTTAATAAATTCACAAAACGATTGAAAACATTTTTTTTAATTTGTACAGAACAACGTCTGTTGGGTCAGCTAGTAATACATATAATTGGCTGTTTTTAAATTTGCGCCTAAAAATTAAACAGGTGAGCATATTACTATTGCAGAAAAGAAATTAATATACCACGAAGTATACTATAATAAGTAATAACAAGAAATTAAGATAATGACAAAGACCACACGGTTATGCTTAAAAAAAGTGCTGTCCTTAAAATACTTGGGCATAGTTGTAGATAATAAGCTGAGATGGGCTGATCATATAGACTTATTGTCTTCAAGGATCAGACGTCTAGCATACATATTTAAAGATTTAATGAATATTCTAGACCCCAAAACATTAAAAACTACCTATTACTTACGCCTTGTGTCAAAGCATTTTGAGTTACGGGATCATTGGGGAGGTTGCTCCAAAACAATTATCCATCAAGTAGAGGTAGCACAGAAGCTGATAATTAAAATTATCACCCGTAAACCATACAGATACCCGTCAGAAAAGCTTTTTGAAGAGTTCAGTGTACTTGAAGTAAGGCAACTTTATTTAAAATTTTGTCTCGTTTTTATTAAATTTTAAAATAAGAGAGCGCCCACACAACAAGCACACCGAACAAGACGATCCGTGGCGGATATGTTAGACGTCCGTCGAACGAAAACATCTTTTGGTCAGAGGCATCTTATGAGTATAGGCCCCAGGATATACAACGAATTGGATGAGTCGATAAAAATCGTATACAGTAAAGACCAATTTAAAAAACGGTGTCACAGGTGGCTTCTGAATGAAGGTCGGGATATTAGCCACCAAATAATTGATATTCTTATGTAATTTAATTTAAATAAATTGAATTACTATTATTATTATTTTATTAAATCGCTGTTCTTGTTTTTCTCTTTTTTTAATTGAATTATATTGAAATATATATTTTAACTTGTAACATGGACATTTTATATATAATTGTATCCTCGGACTATTTAAATATGATTCTTTAAATATTTATTGAGATATAATTTTTTCCTTTATTTCGATTCATTAATAATATTTTAATATTTTATTGTATTTATTACGACATTATATTATTATTATTCAGTTTAATTATTTCACCATTTACTGAATATTATTTTTCTAGCACACTACAGCTACATTTACATCACACTACACTAGACTACAGTTACATCACACTACACTCAAATTACAATGTTTATTATTATTAGTTTATTTTTAATAGTATTTTATACCTACCATATTTTTTAAATTAAGTATTCTAAAGTATGCACAAACCACTCTACTTGGTACGCTTGTCTTAGTATGGGCCTAGGCCTAGTTAGGCGGCGTTGATTTAAAAAAAATTGGTCTGCGGTGCTTAATTAATTAAATTATTATAACCTTTTCCGGACCATAGTGACATTTCCAGCCGAGTTTATACAACAGTCGAATAACTTGAGTTGTCGACTACAACGGGCGAGCCCGTCACCACAGGGAGTTTTAACGATTAGTCGTTCTATCTCCCTGGAGTGAGCGTAGAAGACTTTGGACAAAAACAATCCGCCGTCAAGCTACGCCACAACCCGTAAGAGACCAACGCCTTACCGCGAGTAAGCCAGTTATGATTACCTGGCGGGCCCGACCCTCGCGCCCTTACTACCAATTGTGACCAGATTTCTCCGGTCTCTCGATTGGTTCCGAGTTCGAGGTCGCTTGCGCGGTCCTCTCCCTTACGAAGCGGTGAAACGGTGAATACCGAATCTATCGCGGACCAAGGCGTCCTTTGCCCGGCTCTGAACCGGGATCGGATGGCCAATGGTCAATTCAAGAGCAGTCGCCGTAAGGTACGCAACCACCCCCGCTCTATAGGAAACAATACAGCTTCCAGACTCCCCCGACTGTTAGTCGGAGTGCACAATCGATTGGCTTGCGCCGCACGGTGCGCAGACCGTCCATGAGCGCCAGAGGTTTGATTCCCAGGGGGAAACTGACCACGGCCAGAGTCCTACCCAGGTTCGCGCCCCGTGCGTGGAGGCCGTCGGATGGGTGTTGACCCGTGAGTGTGACCGACCCTGAACACATGGGTCTTCGTGGCCAACCCAGCATGGGCCCATTAACTCCCGACAACAGTCGAATAGACGGAGAAACTCACTTTAAAACTCGAAACTGTTTAGCGATCGTGATAAATAACTCTCGTGCTCAGGTGGAATATTTATGTATGGCCGTTTTAGTATCACCTCATCAGCGACTGTTCAGATCGTACTACTTTCAGCAGATAGGCCGCAAGGTGGAGTTGTCACCGTCATGGAAGCCCTGGAGAGTTATGTTTACTCACATGTATTGTACAACTAGAGCTGTCGACTACAACGGGCGAACCCGTCACCTCAGGGAGTTTTAACGATATTATATCGTTTTGTCTCCCGTGTGAGCGCAGAAATTTAGGACAAAGCAGTCCACCGTTTAGTTAGGTACTCCGCAGGCCCGTAAGAAGCTAACGCCTTACCGCGAGATAACCAGGTTAATCACCTAGCGGGCCGACATTCGCGCCCTTACTACCAATTGCAACCAGATTACTCTGGTCTCCCGACTGATTACAGGTTCGAGGTCGTTTGCGCAGTCCTCTCCCTAACGAAGCGGTGATACGGCCTATACCGAATCTATCGCGGACCACGGCGTCCTTTATCCGGATTTCACCCGGAATCGGGTAGCCGATTGGACGTTGCAAGAGAAGTTGCCGTAAGGTGAACGACCCCTGCTTTATAGAAGACAATACCGTTTCCAGACTCCCCGGCTGTCAGTCAGAATGCACAATCGATTGGCTAACGCCGTACCGTGCGCAAACTATCCAGGAGCGCCATAAGGTTGATTCCTGGGGAAAACTGGCCCGCAGGCGAGAGTCCTACCCGAGCTCGCACTTCATACGTGGAGGCCGCTGGATAGGTGTTGCCCCGTTAGTTTGACGGACCCTGGACATATGGGTCTTAGTGGCCAACTAGCTCCCATTAGCAAGAGCCCATTAGCTCCCAGTGCATGTATATTGTAGTTTAAAAAAAAATATAATGCAATTATATTGTAGTTTAAAAAAAAATATAGTTATATACGTTCAGCTATCTCACTGATTTTATATACCAAACTGTCTAAAAGTAATTCGAGCTATTGAAAATTAATAAATATTTTATTTATTTATTCATTTATTTTTTAAGGTAAAGCACAAAATATAATTTCCTGCAGCATTACAAAAAAAATGTGTTTGGAGCAGTAGCGAAAAATAGAGCATACTGCAGCATTCCACACCGCCTAACTAGGCCTAGGCCTGTACTAAGGCAGGTGTACCAGAAAACATTTTACCTGTGCAGACAAAATAAAAAAAAATCTAAATTATGTCTGAACATGTTAAAAAAAAATATCATCAAGAAGTATTTGAAATAATAATCATAAAATTATCGAGTAAATAAATAAAAATCGAAATCATAATAATAGTAAATAGATAGATAGACACCTACCTACTCAGTAAAATAAAAAAATAAAAATAAAATAGTATAGTAATAATCTTAGTTCATATAGGTATAAATTATAATTCAGAAATTAAAAAATATATATTAAATAATAATATTAGCAGAGAGATGAAACAAATTAATTATTAACCTGATATAATCTGTTTGCTAATCAAATCATTCATCTTTATTTCAGTGGAAGAAGGCGAAGGCATAGATGATTCGCATTACTTCATAGAGGCCCAACGAGTTATATGGGCTAGCATGATAAAGAACGTTAAACTAACACTTAATTCAAAGTCAGTGCAAGATTTTATTCGATACGATCATTCCGACTTCGATTTGGTTATTTGTGATGACGTTTTCGTGCAAGGATATTACATGTTCGCCCACAAGTATAAAGCTCCACTGGTTTTGGTCCATTCTTTTGGTCATGCCCATTACCTCAACTCAGCAATAGGAAATCCACTGGAATTATCATATGAAGTACAAGAGTTTTTAAAATATCACGGGACGATGAATCTTCTGCAAAAAACGAAAAACGCTATATGCTCATTGTGGGAAACCATCGCCGCCCCTTATTACTTTAGTTACTATAATGAAATAGTCGAAGTTGCATTTAAAGATCTTCCTAAGCCACTCCCAACAATTCGTGAATTGGAAAAAAACGTTTCGATGGCGTTGGTGAATTCTCATTTCGCTATAGACAGCGCTAGGCCGGTAGTGCCAACGGTGGTCGATATAGCTGGAATGCATATAACAGAACCCAAACCACTACCCAAAGACCTACAAGATATAATAGAAAATGCTACCCACGGAGTGATATATTTCAGTTTGGGATCGATCGTGAAGAGCACTGGACTACCAAGAGAAAAGGTAGACATATTTTTAAGAATCTTCTCGGAATTGAAACAAACGATTCTTTGGAAATGGGAGGACGACAAGTTAGAAGGCAAGCCAAGCAACGTAGTGATACGGAAATGGATGCCACAGAATGATATACTAGCCCACAAAAACGTTAAGCTTTTTATTTCTCATGGAGGATTACTTAGTTCCCAAGAAACAATATACCACGGAGTACCGATAATCGGTATGCCAGCGTTTGCAGAACACCACAAAATCATGAGTAAGGTCAGACAGTTGGGAGTCGGGGAAGAAATGTCATTAGAAAATATAAATTATAAAGACACTAAAGCTACAATAGAGAAAGTGCTCAATGGCGAATCATACAAGGGAAATATGAAGGAGATTTCATTCAGATTCAAAGATAAACCTGGCACTGCTATGAATACCGCTGTCTACTGGATTGAATATGTCATCCGGCACAAAGGAGCTCATTTCCTGAAACCGCCTTCAGTTTGGATGCCCTGGTACGAGTACTACATGCTAGATGTTACTGCACTGCTTCTATCTGTCTTATTTTTAGTTCTTATTAATATTTGGGTCGTATTGAAATTGCTACGATCACTAGTTAGGATGTTCATATATGGAAATACAGCAATATATACAAAGAAAAATCTGTAAAATAAATAGTTGTAACAAATTTTACTGTTTCTCATTTATATTCTATGTTAAGGTATCTAATTTATACCATTTGAAAAATATTTAATCATCAGAAAATGGTTCATGGAATTACATTTCTATTATTTCTGTCATTTTAATTTTGGTTGTATAAAATGTGGCATTAATATAATACACTAAGGATTGATACTGATATGTAAAATTAATAAAAATTAAAAAAGGAGTTTATATAAATAAAGAATTTACAATATGGAAATGGACAAAAATATTTATATGCAAACTTGGAAAAGCTCCGCACAGTTCAGCAGTGTCGACTACAATGGGCGAATCCGTCACCCCAGGCTGGTCACCTATATTTGATAAATTTTTTTCAGCGGTAGGATGAGCGTAGAAGTCTTAAAGACAATGACAATCCACTATCTAGCTCTTCCAACTAGCCCGCGAGAGACCAAACCTTACCGCCCGGCAGCAATATTTAAACCAGCCGGCAGACCAAGCGGCATCGTTAACAGTTATGGCCTGTTTTGTCCGATCTTAAGACTGGTTACAGGTTCGAGGTCGCTTGCGCGGTCCTCTTCCCTACGTAGCGGTGATACTGTATCTACCGGATCTATCGCGGATCACGGCATCCTTTGCCCGGAATCGGCTAGCGGAATGGTCATTTAAAGAGCAGTTGCCGTACGGTTAACGACAACCCCCGCTCTATAGGAATCAATACTGTTCCAGGCTCCCCCGAATGGCAGTCGGAATGCACAATTGATTGACTGACGCCGCACAGTGCGCAAACCGGACAGGAGCGCCCGAAGGTCGACTCCTAGGAGAGACTGTCCCGCAGGCCAGAGTCCTACCCGGGCTCGCATTTCTGCATGGAGGCCGTCGGATGTGTGTTGACCCGTGCGTTTGGCCGATTCTATACATATGGGTCTTAGTGGCCAATCAGCAACAGGGGCTATTAGCTCCCACCATCAGAAAATGGTTCACGGCGTTACTTTTCTATTATTTCGTTACTTTTCTACTATAGCTCCCACCATCAGAACAAATAGGTCTTCGTGGCCGACTTCGCACAACTTGCGGTGTCAACTACAACGGGCGAGCCCGTCACCACAGGTCGTTTTAACGATTTTTCGTTCTGTCGCCCTGCAGTGAACGTAGAAGACTTGGACAGAACAATCCAACGTCCAGCTACGTCACAACCCGCAAGAAGCCAACGCCTTTACCGCGAGATAGCCAGTATGTTACCTGGCGGGCCGACCCTCGCGCCCTTGCTACCAATTGTGACCAGATTTCTCCGATCTCTCGATTGGTTCCGAGTTCGAGGTCGCTTGCGCGGTCCTCTCCCTTACGAAGCGGTGAAACGGTGTGAACCGAATCTATCGCAAACCAAGGCGTCCTTTGCCCGACTCTGAATCGGGATCGGATGGCCAATGGTCATTTCAAGAGCAGTCGCCGTAAGGTAGACAACCACCCCCGCTCTATAGGAAACAATACAGTTCCCAGACTCCCCCGATTGTTAGTCGGAGAGCACAATCGATTGGCTTGCGCCGCTCGGTGCGTAGACCGTCCAGGAGCGCCAGAGGTTTGATTCCCAGGGAAGACTGGTTGACCCAGGATTCGCACCCCATGCGTGGAGGCCATCGGATGGGTGTTGACCCGTGAGTGTGACCGACCCTGAACAGTGCCAACTTCGCACAATGGGTTATTAGTATAGCCATTCATTACATAGAGAAATAGATTGCTCTAGGTGCTAACTACAACTGGCGAACCCGTCACACCAGGCTGTTATTTAGATATGTGATCATTCTGTGAGCCTGGAATTAGCGTAGAGGCTCGGAGAAGTAGACAATCCACTATCCAGCTCCGCCCACTATCTCGCGGGACTCCGAAGCGGTACTGATTGGAACCAGGTAGTTAATCTAGCTAAATTAAAAAATATTCGAAACGTCTTTGAAATCAATGTGTTGAGGACGATATATTACGCGTTAGCTCAATCTCTGCTAATATACGGACAACTAGGCTGGGGTGGTATGGCCAAAACAAATCTGGATCCTCTGATAAAGGCCCAAAAGGCCTTGATTAGGGTTATAGCCAGGAATCCATACCGCTACTCCAGTGACCAGCTCTACAGGGATTTTATGGTGTTGGATGCAAGACAGCTATACGTACGGCAGGTCTTGATATGCTACAGGAAAGAGCTCCAACGGGACAACAGCAAGCCGACCAGTAACGCCCATATACACGACACAAGACATAAAGACAGACATGTACAACCAAAAATGAGAACGACCTTTGGACAAAGACACTATATATTTACCTAGCGAAAAAACTCCATAACATATTTACCACGCAATTAGGCCAAGCTACAATCATTCAAAATGACGCTCACTACAAAAGACTGGTAACATTATGGTTGTTACACTCGACGAGGGAGCACTGTGAGTCGTTAGTAACTAACGTTATTAAATAGGTGCACAGATATTACTTATTATTGTTATTATTATCTCATTAGCCTCATAACTGTATTCATATATTTCCCATATATATTATATCTCATTTAATTTAATAAATATTTTTGTTTAATATATATATACCTATATACTATAATAGTTATACAATATACACTTGTAGGATTTCCCAAGATTAAATAAATTACATATACACCCGGCAGATGAACGCAGTACTAAATATCACCTCAATACAGGCTATGCCTAGTGAGGTGATAAAATCCCGCCGAAGCCGCACCTTTAGTAAATTTCCAGGGTTCACATTTTGTATGTACGACTAAATGATGTAAAATATACTATCGGAAATTTAATCATGTAATACTAGGGATAAATAAATAAATAAATAAAATAAATAAAATAAATCTAAATAAATGACTGATAACAAAAATCACGCCAGTCATTATTTTCCAAAGATTTAGCGATGTGATTCAACAAAGTTATTACACAACACACACATTTTATATAAAATGGAGGTCATTATAAATAAAATCTTGATCAAACGGCTATCTGATAAGCGAGGGCATGAGCCATATTTTTTATTATCCTACTAATATTATAAACGCGAAAGTTTGTATGTATGTATGGATGTTTGTTACTCTTTCACGCAAAAACTACTGAATGGATTTTGATGAAACTTTACAATAATATAGCTTACATATCAGAATAACACATAGGCTATAATTTATAAAGATATATGGCTTTCTATCATCATTATCACAATTTTCCATCACCACGCGGGTGAAACCGCTGGGCGCAGCTAGTATAATATAATTACACATCGTGTTGCCTGCTGTTTTCGAATAATTCAGAACAGGTAGGGATTTTATTTTTCTAAAATGGATGTTAGGATAATGAAAAATACGCGAAAAAATAATTTCATAATCATCTAAATCTTTTTTTGAAGTAGTCCTTTGTTGCTGAGAGGAAAATTTTAAAAATTCAATAGTTAAAAAAATGCTTTTCCTTCATAACAAATGACTAAATCAAATAAGTTTTAAATTTACCTGTGTTAGTTTTCGTCTAGATAGAATAACCTCGTGTAAATAACAAAACTCCTAATTTCCAATTTAAAAAAATAATAAGGAAACCAAAAAAAAAATATGGGAAGGAAGTTTGTAATATTGGTAAAGTAAACATTTATCGAATGCGAAAATATTATACTAATATATATATAATATATATAATATATATATAATAATATATATAATCTTACTCTTAAGAAAGCGGAATTATTTACTTTCCTGGCAAGGAAAGTATTGTGGACGCAATTATGTATGTCTGTGTGTTTGTCTGTCTCTAAGCCTGTATTACTCCACGATAGCGCCCAAAAGCTTCGGCCGATTGTGCTGAAGTTTGTTATGCAGGCATCATTTAATCATTGCAAGAGTTGAAAAGACTGTGGTTCATATCGGTCCACCAGGGAGCGCTCTAGTCATACTTTAATATCGAAGTATTGTATTTAGAGACTTGAAATTCGGTACAGAGATGCGTCTTAGGGTCGAAACCTTATTGTTACATTTGGCTTTAATATCTCTTATACAAACGACACAAAAAAACCGACATACATGTTAATCGAATAATAACGTCGAGCCGCCCGAGGCTAGCCGAGAAACCAACCATATTGGAAATATACATTTTAATACCACGGAAATACTACAAAAATACTAGATGTTTTTCTTCTTCCTTCGATAATCTTCTTCTTCCGTGGGTAACTATTCCGCCTTATCTAGAATGCTTTAACTTTAAAGAAAATAGAAGTACTAGATCTGAAGTCAGTAATGAGTAAAGTCGAGGCAAGTCTGGGCGGAGGTGCGGACCTCTTTTTATTCTTCTTCGTCTATGTCTGTAGGTTAAGTTAGTTTTTTTATGTCATAAAAATTAATTTCATAAAAAAAAAGATTTTCTATCAGATTTGGCATTAAAATGATGGTTTTTTTAGTGTGTTTGTACTTTCCTGGCAAGGCAAATATTGTGGGCTCACTTATGTGTGTCTGTTTGTATGTCTGTCTGTATTCCTCCATGATAGCGCTCAAACGCCTAGTCCGATTGAGCTGAAATTTGGCTTGCTGGGATCATTTGGTCAAGGCAAGACTTGAAAAGATTATGGTTGAAATTGGTCCACCAGAAGGTGCGTTAGTCATACTTCCATCTCGAAATTTTGGATTTAGAAACTTGAAATTCGGTACACAGGTTCTTCGTTGGGCCGAAATTACATTGTGAAATTTTGGTTGATATTAAACTCATAATATTTTAATTAGAAGTCGTAAATATATTAGATATAAATATTCGTCATATTTATAGTTGTAAAATTTTAGGTCGTAATATTTAAATGCCATACATGAATTATTTAATAAGGCCTCTAAAATCGGCAACGCTTGCGATGCGTGGATCGTTCGAAATTCGAACTCGAAGGCTCACGGAGACCCGCGTGTGCAATTTGATGTTTAAATTGAATGAGATGACGCCCGTTAGAAATTTAAATTTTCATTACTTTGCATCGCATATTGACAGGAATTTTCGCCAACTGCTCATCGACTTTTTTTGTGAAATAAATATTCAGTTGAAGGTCTTGGCTTCTTGCCGGAAAAGTTTTGGGGAAACACAACCGTTTTTTTTATCTAACAACTAAACTTTTAAACAATAATAATAACAATTAATTCATAATTCGAATAATTTTGTTTTTTTTTATTATGGGTATGCACATACACACATACACACATGCACACATACACACATACATACATATATACATACACATACATACATATATAGATATACATATATGACCAAAAAGGTCACAATCATTAACAGAAAAATAATATCATACTTTCGTATTCTAGGCTTTTGCAAAAACATGTAATTAGACAAGCTTGGCAACCATATTTCAGTATTTTATCTATTTGTTAACAAATCAAGTAGTTTACGTGTTACATACTTAAACACATCATTATAATTTAGAGCACTTTGTGTTTTAGTTTAGTTAACTTTGTTTTTTCGGTTTTTTTTCAGTATTTAATAGAAATTAAAATAATGAATATCGATAATTTTATAAGATAGCCATTACAACTGCTGTCTTGTATGGATCAGAATGTTGGGCGACTAACAGACAAAATCTTAATATACTACATACAACAAAAATGCGCTTTCTACGCTGGTCAGGTGGTGTCACACTATTAGACAAAATCCGAAATGAGTATTTGAGGGGAAGTTTTAAAGTCGCTCCGATAATTGATAAAGTCAAAGAAATATGCTTGCGGTGGTACGGTCACGTCCAGCAACGCCCAGATGATCACCTGGTGAAGCTTGCCCTAGAACTGCCAACGACGAAACGTGCTCTTGGAAGACCATCCGCTACCTGTTTGACGGTGGTTGAAAAAGACCTGAGACAAGCTTAACTCGACGCCGACACAGTACAATATCGTGCTCAGTGGAGGAGAAGGACAAGGAAGGCCAACCCCAAGTAAATGGGACAGGGTCTAGGAAGAAGAAGAAGAAGACAATTTTATTGGCAGCCCGAGCAAGCGACGTTGTTATCTATACTTGTATAGTCGTTTGATCAATCTTTCGTATCACTTTTGTAACGTTATCATTTACTTTCCAGGCGATAATTGTGATAAACGAAACATAAATGATATATAAGTACAGATAAATTACAAGACGAATTTAGACCATCATTATCTGCACTGTTTTACACATTTCTACAAATTAGGCAGTATTTATCACTTGTGTCGCTTATAGGCCAGGTATTTTAAAAAAATATATTTAACTGCTACTAAACTCAGTGAAACAAACATATCATTTATGTTGACCTTAAAACTTAAACGTAAAATAGTGCATCTTCTAGATTCTAGAAACACCATTAGTTTTGCATTTTTTTCCTGAAAATTACCCTAATTATGCATACTTTTCTAATAAACTTATAATCTTGTTTAATTAAACAAGATTATTTTTACATTCACCCATTGAAATTTTTTTTTTTCAGAACCTGATTTTTGAAAAATGGAAGCCAAATCCATGTATTTTATACTGATCGTGTGTGCTTTCTGGCAAATATCATCTCAATCGAGGATTTTGGGACTCACACCCTCACCCTTCAGATCAACGACCAACTATATGACAGTGTTATTAACGGAGTTGGTGGATAGGGGTCACGAGGTCACTGTTGTATCATCACTTCCAGTTCAGCATCCCAAGAAATTCCATAGGGTCATTCAAGCTGATTACTACGACTTCTTTGAAATGAGTAAGATTTTTTCTTTGGTTTATACCTGGTAACACAACAAATTCAGATGGTAACACATCTGTAGCGTAGTATTGTCACTGATCTTGAACTTCAGTGTATGTTAGTTCGCCATAGTGTAAACAAGTATTTTATGTTTAATTCTGGAAAAAAGATTTCCGCTAAACAAAAACTATTTTGCGAGGAATTTTATGACACTACTTTATTCAAAAAAATCTGCAGCTGAAGCACATAGAATTCTTGTTGAGACCTACGGTAAGCATACACTTACGTAAACGACAAGCAGAGACTGATCGACGCTTTAAAAATAATGATTTGGATCTTGAAGATAAAGAACGTTCTGGCACACATAAAAAGTTTGAAGACAAAGAATTGGAGGAATCGCTGAATAAAGACTCATGTCAGACGCTAGCTGAGCTTTGAAAACCATCGCAGGTAGATGAGCCAACAGTTTCGATACGTTTAAAAGCGTTAGGAATCATTGAAGCCAAGAGACGTCGAACAGCGTTTTCTTACTTGTGAACTGCTATTTCAACGGCAGAAAATTAAAGGTTTCTTGCACCGTTTTTGGACTGGCGATGAAAAGTGGATACTGTACGATAATTCCAAGCGTAAAAGATCCTGGAGTAAGCCCGGACATGCAACAGAATCGTCCGTAAGCCATATCTTTGTTCGAAGCTTCTTCTTTGATTTGGTGGGATCAGCAGGGTGTTATTTATTATGGGCTCCTCAAACCCAATGAGACTATTACGGTGACTTTAATTGACGCGTTTGAGTCTAGCACTAAAGAGAAAACGGCCGCTATACAAGCAGATACGGGATAAAGTGATTTTGTTACATGACAACGCTCGGATATATGTATGTTGCAAAACTAGTCAAAACTTACCTGGAAATGCTTAAATATTAAGTCTTGCCCCACCCGCCATATTCGTTGGACATAGCCATTCCGATTATCACCTCTTTCGTTCAATGGTGGATAGCCTGGCTGACCAGCGATTTCCTTCTTAAGAAGATACGAAAAAATGGGTCGATCATTGGATAGCCTCAAAAGAAGATGGGAGAAAGTATTCTCTAGTGATAAGCAAATTTGTAGTGAATGGGAATAATTAAATAAAAATACTAAACTTTGCAGCGACTATGTTATGATATGACTATGCTAATCCACCATTAATATGACCATTCATCTTCATTTCAGTGGAGGAAAGCGAAAGCACGGACGACCAATACTTCATAGAAAGCCAACGCATATTATGGTCTGCAATAATAAAGAACGTTAGACTAACACTTAATTCAACAGCAGTGCAAGATTTCATTCAAAACGACCATACCTTTTTCGATCTGGTTATCTGCGATGACTTATTTTTGCAGGGCTATTACATGTTCGCCCACAAGTACAGCGCTCCGCTAGTTTTGGTCCATTCTTTTGGTCATAGTCATTACCTTAACTCAGCAATGGGAAATCCACTGGAATTATCATATGAAGTACAAGAGTTTTTAAAATACCACGGGAAAATGGATCTTCTCCAGAAAACTAACAACGCTCTATGCTCATTGTGGGAAGTCATCGTCGCACCATATTACTTTAGATACTATAATGAAATAGTCGAAAATGCATTTAAAGATCTTCCTAGGCCGCTCCCAACAGTTCGTGAACTAGAAAAGAACGTTTCGATAGCATTAGTGAATTCTCATTTTGCTGTAGACAGCGCTAGACCGGTAGTGCCAACAGTGGTCGATATAGCCGGAATGCATATAAAGGAACCGAAACCACTGCCCAAAGACCTACAAGATATAATAGAAAATGCTACACATGGAGTGATATATTTCAGTTTGGGATCGATCATAAAAAGCACTAAACTACCAAGAGAAAAAGTAGACATATTATTAAGAATCTTCTCAGAATTGAAGCAAACGATTCTTTGGAAATGGGAGGATGATAATTTAGAAGGAAAGCCAAAAAACGTAGTTATACGGAAATGGATGCCGCAGAATGACATACTAGCCCACAAAAACGTTAGGCTTTTCATTTCTCATGGAGGTTTACTAAGCTCCCAAGAGACAATGTACCACGAAGTACCGATAGTCGGTATTCCAGCTTTCGCAGATCACTACAAGATCATGGCTAAAATTAGACATTTGGGAGTGGGAGAAGAAATGCTATTAGAAACTTTAAATTATAAAGATGCTAAAGCTACGATAGAGAAAGTACTCAACGATGACATATACAGAAAAAAAATGAAAGAATTATCATATATATTCAAGGATAAACCTAATTCTGCTATGGATACCGCCGTCTACTGGATTGAATACGTCATCAGACACAAAGGCGCTCATTTCCTAAAACCGCCTTCAGTTTGGATGCCCTGGTACGAGTACTATATGCTTGATGTTACTGCACTTCTTATGTCAGTCGTGGTTTTAATTTTTGTTAATATTTTGATTATATATAAATTGGTGCGTTCTTTACTTAGGCGAATTTTATTTGGAAGTTCTGTAAAATATTCAAAGAAAAATGAATAAAATAAAATGAAACATACTGGGACTGTTTGTTTGAAGTATATTGCCTATGTTTGTGGCTATGTTAAAAAAAACGGAGTTACCACTTTTATTATTGACTACGATGTTGTACTCAGTAAGGAAGCGAAATGTGGGGAGATAGATATATGCGTGGAATAACTCCCTGATACTTTACAAGAAATCCAACGATAAAAGATCGTGAAGAACTGGCAAAGAGCAAGAGTTATACAAGAAAGCTACAGCACCACATGATCTGGAACAAAATGGATCAGAATACAATAATACTCAAAATAATAGCGATAAAGAAAATTATAATATTACTGTCCTCCCCTCGCCTTTTGCTAACTCATCTACTGTTTGCGTATAAACCCCAGATGGGAGGCTCTGTTTTAGGCCTGTTATCAACTTTGAACATCGTCCATAACCCAACTTACGAAGCTGCCATACAAACGGATGACATATTAAACATATTTAAAGCCGTATAATAGTCAATCTTTTATTATATATTTAAATTAATACAAGACAAAATATGAAGAGAATGTTTGAAATCAACAAAACATTCTAGAGTTACAACATTTAAAGCTGATTGACTTAAAGTTCCGTAGATTTTAAATGAATTTTCCTACTTGAAATATTATTTGGGTAATATTGGGTCCTTACCTATGTAATTGCTGTATTTTCACACTTTGAACTTGGATAACTTGGGTTTGAGTTGTAATTTCGAATTCAAATGCAAACGAATTTCGAATGCGAAATTCAAGGGCATGTTATTTTTTTTAAAGAATCAGCTGATTAATTGCCTTTCAGTCATTTGCTTTGCTCAACTATTTTCGTTTGAGCAACAATGGTAAAGTTGAAAATTTACATTATTTTCAAATATGAGATCCTGTGCCGGTGTTTTCTATTACAGCTTCTTGTAGTCTGGCTATACAGTTACCATAAATGTGTACTGTTAAGAACTGCAGACAATGATGGAGAAGCTCGTGATTAAATAACTGAGCTTGCTCAATCGCTCATCGCCACTGCTTCTGCATGACAACGTATAGCCACAGATTTCACTGCAAACAGTCGCAAAGTTGCAGGGGTTGCGGCTTGAGACTCTTGGTCACCCACCGTACTTGCCAGACCTTACTGCAATATCGTTTTTTTTCTTTAACAAAATTTAGATAGCTTTTTACAACGGAAAAGATCAACTTTGAAGAGTCGGGGAAAAACGCCTTCAAAGCATTCATTGGTTTTTATCCACGAGAGTTTTACAGCAAAGGAATTAGGCTACTGCATAGATAATAGTGTTCAATATTTCAATCAATTAAATATATATTTTTCATACAAAATTTTTGGCCCTAAATTTCATTTATAGAAGTGCAACTTCATAGGTTTTGCTGCCCCCCAAGATTAATTAGTTTATTCTTCATATGCATGAGCCGAATAGATGTCGCTGCACTGTTTCTGGGCCCGATTGCGTTTCTTTGTGAACTAAAACTAAAATTAGTCCAAGCGAACGAGACAGAGCGATACGTTAGAGCGGGATATGAAACGAACGATCGTTGATAAATACTACCTGTCGAACTTATACGCGTCCGAATAAATTCGAGCATATTTCGTGCGGTGTAAGATTTGACCTTGGCGGGCAGTTTTAATGCGAAAAAGTAACAACCGGTCATCTCACACTCCGCTTTAGCGTATTGCCCCGTCTCGTTCACACGGACTAATTTCCGATTTTAGTTCACGAAGAACCGCAATCGAGCCCTCTATCCTCTCTCTCTAATTTTTATTATCACATACCTTTTTAGATAATTTGAAATTTTATTTTTTACAAAAATTTTACTTTACTTGATTTTATTTTTCACGGCATTCTTCAACGAAATTTTTTATTTAGCATTAGGCAGTACGTACTTAATTATATGATTCTGAGCCTACCTTAGTGCGGACGTCTCGTGCGATCCAGTTAGGTTAGGTTTAATTCATTTGTAACTAATACTATGATTTTTTGTAAATAAAAAATTTGAACATTTGAATTTGAACATCTGTGTTAGTTTTTAACTGCTACATTCACAAGTCAGGATTATTATATATGGTAAAACTCTAAAATATTAAAAAAAACGTAAAATGTATAGTTTTATATAACTTTACATGTTGTTGTTTATATTCCATAATATTTTATGGAATTTATAACAATTTAAAAATATTAGGTCATTATAAAATGGTTCATGGCGTTACGTTTCTATTATTTCAGACATTTAAAGGTTACACTTCTATGAAATGTTTTTATAATAAATTAGGAATGAATACTAGTGATAACTAATTATTATAACAAACAATAAACATTTTAAAATACGGTAATAAAAAAATAAATAGGCACGCGTACGAAAGCGCTGCATTTTATATAGCGAAAGTTGGTAAAACTTCAAACAAAAAAAGTAGCTTTAGCAATATTTTTTTTTCAAAAATCTGTAGCTAATAAATATGAATATCAAATAAATACCGCATAAGAGCAACTCTTAGATCAGTGATCTATATCACTAATAGAAAACTCGAATTGAATTTAAATTGAATTCGTCCAAGATTATTTATTTATTTATTTATTTATTTATTTATAACGTACAAGAACAAAAAAATACAAGGACATGCATACTGTTGTACATGAGGAATAATTAAGAACAAACATTATAATAGCGAAAAACATAGCTCTATGGATATAAATATGCTAGCATATCCGAATGAGGCGAAATCGCACAACCAACTAGACCTAGAAGGTCTGTCTCTGGCTGTGCTGTGTTATACCAACTGTATTTTTGTAACTCGCGAACTGACGAAGGTGATCAATTTTAAATATTTCTAAATCTAACAAATGTGTTGTTTACACAAATTAAAGTAAAATTTAAAGTAGAAAAAAAAAATATATATGTATGCAATTAAGGGCTAAAAATAAAGTAAACTTTACATTATATACAATAAATTTAAGTGGAAAATAAGTAATAATATATACAAATATATGAATAAACACTACATTCTAGTATATATGTTTAAGAAAATGATATGTAATATTGCACAATTTTACAAATACATATTTTTTTAAATATTCACCATACAGTATTAATAAGGTCTTTAGTTTTTGTTCAATTGGTTCAAGATATCATTTAAAAGAAGTCCAGTCAAGGAGTACTAATACTGTAATCTAAAGACAGAAGCCCTGAGTTACATTTTGACGATTTTATAAAGAAAAAATCTGGCTGATACACGGTATCATATACTTTCCCATTCGTCTTGATGAAGTGACAACTAGAGCTTTGACTACAAAGGGCGAACTCGTCGTCTAATGAAGTTTTAACGATATTAAATCGTTATATCTCCGGCGAGGCGAGTGTAGAAGCCTTGGGATAAAAGCAATCCACTGTCTAGTTACGCCACTCGCCCGTAAGAGACCAATGTCTTACTGCCAGGTAACCAGGTTAATCAACCAGCGGGCCGACACTCGCGTCCTTACTTCCAGTTGCGACCAGATTACTACGGTCTCACGACTGGTTACAGAATCAAGGTCGCTTGCGCAGTCCTCTCCCTTACGTATCGGTGATATGGTGTCTACCGAATCTATCGCGGACCTCGGCATCCTTCGCCCTGCCGTTCACCCTGTATGGGGTAGCCGGTTGGTCGTTTCAAGAGCAGTTTCCGTAAGGTTAACAAGTACGCCTGCTCTATAGGAGACAGTAATGTTTCCAGACTCCTTCGGCCGTCACGTCGGTCGAAATGGACAATCGTTTAGCTGACGCCGCACGGTGCGCAAACCGTCCAGGAGCGCCTGAAGGTTAACTCCTAGGGGAAACTGGTCCGCAGGCCAGACCCTACCCTGGATCGCACTTCTGCGCGGAGGTCGTCGGATGGGTGTTGACCCGTGAGTTTGACCGACCCTAAACACATGAGTCTCAGTGGCTTACTTGAAACAGGGCCCATTAGCTCCATATCACACACAAATATACATTTTCCAGAAATCACTCTTTTGTCTAAAATCGAAGACTATCGCGGTTGTTTGACATTATAAATAGGATAAAAAACGAATTTAACGCGTGAAATTTGTAGGGCCCGACGTTTCGGTGACGTTGCAACCGCCGTTGTCTAGGGTAGACTGAAGAGCTGTCAGTCCGTTGTTTTGCGGGTAGGCCGCAAACCGCTGCCGCCACTGCGTAGGTTATAACGGTGGTGGGGGGCCGGGCTCGGAGCGCGGGAATTTTGAAAATCCGTCTTGCACACAACACTCACTGTATCCTGTTTTACGTCTTTGCGTTCGGCGTTCGGCGGAGGAACATTTTAAGAAGAGGGTTCCACGTAGAAGAGAGTTTGTAGCCGTCGTCTCTATTGAATTTCGGAGTTCTTCTTATTTCAATGGCTTCCCGGATCATGCGAGGAAAGTAGAATTGTTCCTTGGATAGAACAATGGGATTTTGAAACTGCATCCAGTGGTTACTTCCGCTATCCAATATATGTTCGCAGATCGCCGATTTTTCTCGCTGAACGTTTTTAACAGCTTTGATGTGTTCTGTCAGTCGGGTGGCTATGGGCCGTTTCGTTTGTCCAACGTAGGCTAGACCACAGCTGCATTCGACTTTATACACACCCGGGGTTTGCAGTGGTATTACATCCTTTACAGGCCTCAAACATCGAGCTATATTTTGGGTCGGTTTGAAGATCGTTTTTATATCGAATCTGTTTAGCATCTTACTTATTCGATCAGTCACGCCCTTGACGTATGGTAAGAATGCTCTTGATCTACTCGGTTTTTGAGTTTCGTCTGTATTAGATCGTGTGCGTGTCTCGTGATATTTTCCGTATCCATTTTTCCTAAGGACATCATTGACATGTTCCATCTCCTTCGGAAAATGCTCAGTGTCGCATAGATCGCGTGCTCGATTCACGAGCGACGTTTGCACTGAACGTAGATGGTAGGGATGATGGTGTGAGCTTGCATGCAAATATCTGTCCGTATGTGTGGGCTTCCGATATACCGTATGTCCGAGAGTATTGTCACTTCTCCTCGTCACTTTGACATCCAAAAATGGTAAGGAGCCGTCCTTCTCTACTTCATAGGTGAAACTGATTTTTGGGTGTATGGAGTTTAGATGACCCAGGAATTCTTTCACCGTTTCAATGTTGCCTTTAAGGATGCAGGAAGTATCATCCACGTATCGAAGCCAGAGAATGGGTTTAATTTTGGAGGTTTTTATGGCTAATTCCTAAAAATATTCCATATATAGGTCCCTAACTATCGGCGATACGGGGCATCCCATTGCTACTCCGTCGATTTGTTTGTAATAATCGCCACTCCATAGAAAGTAGCAGGATGTCAGGCAATGTTGAAGCATGTCGGCGTAGCTAATAGGGAGGTCCTCAGACCTTAGTTTATCTCTCACCACCGTAAGACACTCCGAAATGGGCAAATTCGTAAATAGAGATTCGATGTCAAAGCTCACCGTTATTTCGTCTTCGGCCAGTTTTAAGCTTCTAATAATGCTTACGAAATATCGCGAGTCTTTCACATAAGACGTCGTTTGCCCGTAAGCGGTTGGAGGACACCAGCCAAGTGTTTTGACAGAGGATATGTGGGGCTGTCGATTTGGCTCACAATCGGTCTCAATGGTGCATTATCCTTATGGATTTTAGGTAAGCCATATAATTTCGGTGGCTGTACGTGGTTTAGTGAGAAAAGCTATTTCTGGGAGGGAAGTGACAGATTTATCGATTAAATCTCTCGTTTGCCTGGTAATTCTGCTCGTGGGATTGTAATTCACCTTCTCGTAAGTGTTGGCGTCTTCTAAGAGCGTCCCAATTTTCCGCTCGTAGTCCACAGTATCAAGTATCACGGTTGCGTTGCCTTTATCGGCCCGCATCACAACTACGTCCTTATTATCCCGCAGAGATTTTAACTTCCTTATTATCCCGCAGAGAAACGTCGGGTCCTACAAATTTCACGCGGTAAATTCGTTTTCTATCCTATTTTATAATCACTCTTTTGGTTAAACAGGATCCCAGCGCAACCACGAATTTTAAATTTTGCTCAAAAATAAGACGTTCCCTATTTACATATGTCTTAATAAGATGATGTAATAAAAAAATCACACGAAACGGCCCATTGGCACTCGACTGATGGAACACATCAAAGCTGTTAAAAACAGCGAGAATAATAGACAAAATTAAAAACAGACCTTTAGATATATAGTGCAAGACGGCCCTCTCAGATGCACGCTACCTATATCGTAGATGTACTGGTCTTGTTCATCGCCACCCGCGCCGCCTTCAGCTGAATGCTGACCTAGGTATTTCTAGGTGCTGGCACGCGTTACTATTTTCATGATATCTCTATAAATATACCACCTAGAAACTTACAGTTAATAGCCAATTTTATCTTTATCCAACGCCCGTCTTAAATAGTTTAATTTATTTTGATAACGCTTCTTATTTTATTGCTAATGTCATCAACAAACACTGTCTTCTTATTTTTTTGAGAAATAAAGCAGTAATTGTAGCTTAAATATAAACGTTATATGCAGGATATTTTTATTGGACAGGCATTTATTTGTGGATAAATCAGTACAACGAAATATGCAACTTTTGATTAAAATAAATAATTTCTGAAAAATTATTGCAATGGTTGTTTTACTTTGTGGACGCACTTCTGTGTCTCTGGCTGTGTGTATTCTCCAACTATAGCGCCGAAACGCTTCATCCGTTTGAGCTAAAATTTGGCATGCAGGCATGCCAAATTTCAAGTCATGGCATGCAGGCATGCCCAATTTTGGTCATGGCATGAGCTCAAAAGATTGTAGTTGCAATCCGGCCACCCTGGATTGGCTCCAGATGAGGGAACTCCTCAACGGTCAACAGCAGGGACCCAAAATTTTATGTATAAACTTGGAAGCTACTATCATAATTGAATACTTACACAAGATGCCATGCGATAACCAAATGATGTCTGCATGCCAAATTTCAGCTCAATCGGATTAAGCGTGTCGGCGCCTTCGTCGGAGAATACACACAGACACACAGAACCATAGAAGTGCGTCCACAATACTTTACTTAAACAGGAAAGTAACTATTACTTAATTTTTATTGTTGTTTCAATGGCCTTTATACATTTTATTAAAAAAAATAAAGCAAATTATTTTTGGCCTACTTTTGAAGCTAAATCCGCACAAGGGTCGCGACTGACTTGTAGCGCCGACTAGTGTTGCGTGCGCGAAGCTCTCAACGGAATTCGGCGTAGTGGTGCAAGCGAATTCTAACAGAGAGCGCAATTATTGTAGCTTTAATATAAAAGTTAGATATATGCTGTCGCAGACTTTTTTATAGATCTCTTTAAGGCCGACGTTTTTTTTACATAGTTTTCAAATATACCAAACCGTTTCGTCAGCGCACGCCAATAAAACACATCACCAGCTCATTTTCTCCGTCTTGATTTAAAATATCGTGATTTCGTATTGAAAACTATTATTTATCACAATAAAATATAGCCTATAGCATTACTCGATAATGTAGCTTTCTAGTAGTGAAAGAATTTTTCAAATCGGATAAGTAGTTTTGGAGATTACTCCCTAAATACAAACTTACAAACATTACCTCTTTATAATATTAGTATAGAAGTATTGATGTTAAATTCGATTTCATATGAAAATCTATTTGGCTTCCGTGACTGTACAGTCACGCAAGCCAAATAGAAAGTTGTCGAATATTCCTGTCGTACGATAGGAATGTTCGAAAACATTGACAGATTTACTAGTATTAAGCCAATCCATTTACTGTGATAGCCTTTCGCACAATGGGTTCAGAGTGCTTTCATTGGGGTGTGCTCTGATATTTGGAGTCGAACTCACATACTTACAACATTTTGCATTGACGCAGAGGCATTATACTGCTTGGCGTTATACTGCTTTCTCTATTGAAAATAACACAATGACGCGCGTCGAATACTGTTCTCCGAGCTGACTTTCTCGAAAACGAATTATAATTATGAGATCTACGCAGTCTTTAGCCTATATACTCACTCTACAGCAGACTCTTTCAAAGCGCGCCATAACGCTCCTTTTGTGGCCGCTGGAGGATTTCAGGGAGGAGGTAAAGGGGAAAGGGAGGGAGGGGAGCCTCAGAGAAAACCAGGGTATTTAAGGTTGTCTAGTGGGTCGAGGGCAGATTGAAAAATGGCTAAAAATAATGTTTTCCTGATACGTATTTCGGCAGATCTACGGTTTCCGTGGCGCCGCTATTTGGCAATTGTTTCCTATAGATTCTTTAAGAATTCGTCGACAAATCGCGGCGCTAGGGAAACCGTAGAATTCCCTGTATTTCAAACTGCTGCTAGTATAAAAATACCATTAATTATTTTATTTATTTATTTAACAAATCAACATTACAGCACACTAACGAAGGTGTCGAGAGTTTGCAAAGTTTGCGCAGACATTGGAAAGAAGCAAACTGGCAAACGAGGACACAAGGAGATAGTCTACTATTGCGCAGATTGCAATGTACCAGTATGCTACTATCCATGTTTCAAAAATTACCACACAAAAAAGAATTAATGTCAATGGTTACGTATGATTACTTCATTTATATTTGTTTTTCTCACAAAAATGCCCTTTATTAAATAAATATTTTTTTAATTTATCTTAATATTTCTTTGATTTTCAATTTTTATCCGGAAGGTTAAAAAGTCAGTCTAATTGTTTCTATATATACTCAGGTTATTTATAATCAGATTATATATAGAAACAAAACAAATTGTTTCTATATATAATCAGGTTATTTTTTATAGCCGTTACAATAATGCCAAAAAACGACCGCGGGCAACGTAACACGCGCTATAAAAGTGTTTCCATGTATAGTCTACGAAATATTATTTGACAAAAGTGTCGTTAGCACATTGGTACCTTTTCACAACGATCGAGACCTTTTTCACACCTATCGTCGAATCTCTAATGGCTTGATATGGTTAGACTAAATCGCCTTGATCGCTTAATAATATTAATTATTTATACGTATCAATTTTCAAACGAAAACACTAATAATAAAATTTTCTTCCGAATCTTTCAATGACAGCTGAATAAGTAATATAATTAATTTAAGCGATATAATAAAGTGAACGCTTTGACTGAACTGATAATTATAATGCGAACGCAATGATCAATAACTTGGTAAGTAGCTAAACGATTAGGACTATTAATTTTTGAAACTGTAACAGTTCGATTTCGAAATCATTAGTAATTAGTGTGTATTTTAATAGTTATCTGTATGAAGTACACATTTGACAATTATTGTTATAATTGTAAAATTGAAATCGGTAATCACCGAATTTAACATGGTAAGTAACTAACCGATTAAGGCTATTAATTAGTGTAACAGTAACAGTTCGAAATCATCAGTATTTAGTGCGTATTTTAATATATCTGTCTGAAATACACATTTTACAATTGTTGTTTGGTACATATACTGCAATATTTACTCTGGTCGTTGGTGGTATAAAGTTCAAGCTGTTATTATCGAACTCGGTGCAGCGGTCAGTTTGTGCCTTTAAAGCGTTTGTTAAAGTGTTCCACGCAGATAGAACCGATCTCCATAGTAAAATAAACGGTTACCACTTGTTGGGAATCACTGTTTATTTTATGACATTTTAACGACACTTTTGTGAAATAATATTTCGTAGACTATACCGACAAACCAAAAAGTCAATGGCCCAACACAAACGTATACGCGATAAGACTATTTCTTACACCTCTATTGCTATTTAGAAACACAAATAAAATGTTTGTTTGGGTCATGTAGAGGATAATTGACCCAAAAATTGAACTTTTATTAACAGAAGAATAGATATAAATAATTTTATAGTTTGAAAACAATACCTCTTAAAGATTAACTAGTAGACACTCGGAATAAGAATCGGAAGAACTCGGCTGTGTAGTAAACAACACTTGTGCCAGTAAAGTTTAGTTGTCATCTATACTAATATTATAAAGAGGTAAAGTTTGTGAGGTTGTAGGAAGTAATCTCTGGATCTACTAAACCGATTTTGAAAATTCTTTTACCAATAGGAAGCCACGTTATTTGTGAGTGTCATAAGCTATATATTAATCCGAAAAATGAAAAGATTTTTTCGTGGTAGTCGGATTTGCAAAGTAAGTCCGAGAAAAAACGGTCGAACGAAAACGTCTGCCTTAACGATGAGAGATATATGATTAGGTCCAAGAGAAAAGTTGTAGAACTTGATAATGCCTACAAAAAGGTCAGCGACAGCATATGTCTAACTTTTATATTTAAGTCACAAAATGTAGTATTTTATATTTAAAAAATTATTTAAATCGTTAGGTCATGTTTATTGGCCATATTATCAACAATTATAACTTCTTGTCAAAATAAGTAAATTTATCGTCTCAAAAGTTTAAAACAAAAAACTTCCCTTTTACTGCATATAATTTCCCTTTTACTGCATAAATGGTTAATGAGATAAGACACTCACAAATAAGACACAAGAAGACACTCACAAATAACGGTAATAGGTATAGTCAAATTGGTATGCAAATACATACATACATATGCAGTAAAAATATAACCCTTTTTTTGGCAGTCAGAAAATAAATTGTAGCACCCAGTACTAACCGAACCACACTCTTAATTTCATCACAAGTAAAACGTTTTACCGCCCAACGAAGTGGGCACGGGTCAGCTAGTCGAATAATATAATTGTCATTATGATGAAATCGTAAATGTAGTTATACGTATGTGTTACTTGTTTTATTCTTTTAAGGTCCACTTTCGTGAGAAATGTGCTCTAATATTTTGTATTTTCTCCTAATGACCTGTGCCTTTTGGCAACTGTCGTGCCAATCGAGGATTTTGGGAATTATTCCTTCACCCTTCAGGTCAATTACTAACTACATGACGGTGCTCTTCACGGAGCTGGCGAATAGAGGGCACGACGTCACGGTGATAACATCTCTTCCTATTCAAGAGTCCAAAAATATCTCAAGGGTTATACAAGCGGATTCCTACGAATTCTTTGATATGGGTAAGTCTTTTTGTTGTTGTTCATTTATTTATGACTGCCTTTACTATGACGGCTCGGTGCCACAGTGGCTAGGTTGTCTGATCTAATATTGTAAGGTCCCGGTTTCGATTCCCGGCTTGGTGACCATTTTCCGTTGGGATCAAATTAACGAAATTGCATTTTAAATTCTGTCAAACGAATGCAATAACAAGACACACACACATATATTTCACGCACACATACATATAAACACGTCAGTAGGGTTGGTTGTAAAAGATTGTGATATGACAATAAACCTACCCATTGTGAAATTTATAATAAAGAGTAGGAACAAACAAAGAAACAAATTTATCCCATTAATAGCAAAATTATCTTTCCACAATCCTATCTCACGTTCATGCTAAGTTTTCAAATCTGTCAAGCGTTGAGTCAGTAAGTCTAATCTATGAATATAATTATCCAACTTTGAGTCTGAGTCTAATCAAACTATGAGTCTCGTAACTTAGACTCGAAATCGAGTCCTACGACACTCTAAGAAGGTTCATGTTAGTTGATGTAAGTCTAAGTTTAAATTGGAAAAAAATATATTTAAAAAATTAATAAATAATATTAGCATACTGAAATAAATAATAGAAAAATTTTAAACAAAAAAAAAACCGACTCCATTTTTTTATAAATGCAGCAGCCATGTTAGGGTGAAACTTAGAACGGGCTATCATCTATACTAATATTATGAAGAGGTATAGTTTGTGAGGTTGTAGGAAGTAATCTCTGGATATACTGAACCGATTTTGAAAATTCTTCTACCAATAGAAATCCACGTTATTTGTGAGTGTCACATGCTATATATTAATCTGAAAAACGAAAAGACTTTTTCGTAGTAGTCGGATTTGCAAAGTAAGTCGGAGAAAAAACGGTCGAATGAAAACGTTTCTTAAGAACGCTGCCTTAACGATGAGAGATATATGATTGAGTTTTAGAGACAAGTTGTAGAGATTGATAATTCCTACAAAAAAGTCAGCGACAGCATATGTCAAACTTTTATATTTAAGTCACAAAAAATAGTGTTCTATATTAAAAAATAATTTAAATCGTTAGGTCATGTTTATTGGTCATATTATCAACAATTATTAATTCTTATTAAAATAATTAAATTTATTATCTCAAATGTTTAAAACAAAAGACTTTTTCCATTTACTGCATATAATTTTCCTTTCACTGCATTAATGGTTAAAGAGATAATACGACATAGGTATGGAACCGCGACGGTATATCGGGTTGGAACTCCTGAAAGAATGATACCAAATAATAACATTACATCTAATGTAGTATACAGAGAATTTTTGAACAATTAAAATAAACATAATTTATTCAATCACAATCATTTCATTCACTCACTAGAAATCCGGTAATATAGCCAAATCGGCATGCAAATATATACATACATATTCAGTAAAAATATAACCCTCCTTTTGGCAGTCAGGAAATAAATCATAGCACACAGTACTAACCGAACCACACTCATAATTTCATCACAAGTAAAAATGTTTACCGCCCAACGAAGTGGGCACGGGTCAGCTAGTAATTAAATAAGTATACAAAATTTCATGTAGGTGCTGTTGGCCGTTGAGGAGTTCCCTCGTTGAAAGCCAACCCTGGGTGTCGCAGTCCTATCCTGGTGAACCTTAGAACGGGCTGTCGTAATTAAATTCATATACAAAATTTCGCGTCTGTGCTGTTGACCTTTGAAGAGTCCCTTCTTCGGGAACCAACCCTGGCTGCAGCAGCCATGTCATGGTGAAACATGGGACAGGCTATCATAACTGAACGCGTATACATAATTTCGTATCTGTGCTGTTGACTGTTAAAGAGTCCTCTCGTCGGGAGCCAACCCTGGGTATAAAATCAAGTCATGCTTACCGTAAAAAATGTATTGTCCTTGGAGCTGAACCAACACGTAAAATTCCAACTTCATATTATAATAATTGAGGAGTTCTTTCAATTCCTCATGGATTCCCATCATCAGAACAGATTTTTTATAAAAATATGATCAATATTAAAGTATCTGAGGTAACAAACATTGAAAAAAATACAACCAAATTGATAACCTCCTCCTTTTTTGAATTTGGTTAACAATTAAATACATTCCGCTAATCAACACATTTGTCTTCATTTTAGTGGAGGAAGGCGAAAGCATAGACGATTCTCAATACTTTATAGAAGCCCAACGCGTAATGTGGGCGAGTATAATGAAGCACGTACTATTGACGATCAATTCGACATCCGTGCTGGATTTCATTCGAGACGATCATTCCCACTTCGATGTGGTAGTCAGCGATGAAGAATTCTTGCACCCCTATTACATGTTTGCGTACAAGTACAAAGCTCCTCTAGTACTGGTTCATGCCATTGGTCACGCGCATTATCTGAATTCAGCGATTGGAAATCCACTTGAACTGTCATATGAAGGACGCCATTTTTTAAAGTACCACGGAAAAATGAATCTTTTGGACAAAACACACAATGCTCTATGCTCACTTTGGGATGCCATCGTAGCACCTTACTATTTTAGGCACTACGACGAAGTGGTGGAACAGATATTTAAAGATTTGCCTAAGCCACTACCGAAAGTTCACGATATCGAAAAGAATGCATCGATGGTGTTAGTAAATTCTCATTTCGCTATAGACAGCGCTAGGCCGGTAGTGCCAACAATGGTTGACATAGCTGGAATGCATATAACAGAACCGAAACCACTACCAAAAGAGCTGCAAGATATAATAGAAAATGCTAAACATGGAGTCATATATTTCAGTCTGGGATCGATCGTAAAGAGCGCTGAGCTACCAAGAGAAAAAGTAGATATATTCCTAAAAATCTTCTCGGAATTAAAGCAAACGATTCTTTGGAAATGGGAGGACGATACGTTAGAAGGCAAGCCAAACAACGTAATGATACAGAAGTGGATGCCACAGAATGACATACTGTCCCACAAAAACGTTAGGCTTTTTATTTCTCATGGAGGATTACTGAGTTCCCAAGAGACTATGTATCACGGAGTACCAATAGTCGGTATACCAGCGTTTGCAGATCACTACAAAACTATGGCTAAAGTCAGACAGTTGGAAGTCGGAGAAGAAATGCGTTTAGAAACTTTAAATTATAAAGATGCTAAAGCTACGATAGAGAAAGTAATGAATGACGACATATACAGGAAAAATATGAAAGAATTATCATATCGATTCAAGGATAGACCTAATTCTGCTATGGATACTGCCATCTACTGGTTTGAATACGTCATCAGACACAAGGGAGCTCATTTCCTGAAACCGCCTTCTGTCTGGATGCCCTGGTACGAGTACTACATGCTTGATGTTACTGCACTTCTTCTATCAGTCGTAGTTTTAATTTTTGTTAATATTTTGATGATTTATAAATTGCTGCGTTCCTTAATTAGGCGAATTTTATATGTAAGTTCTGTAAAATATTCAAAGAAAAATGAATAAAATAAAATAAAACATTCTGGGGTTGATATTTTTTTTTGTGGTAAAGTTTATGGCATGGTAAAAGTTTGTGCTATGGTAAAAGAAGGAAGTCGCAACTTTTATTATCGACAATGATGAGATACTAGGCAGGAAAGCGAAAGGTGGCGAGATAGATGTATACATACGTGGAATCATTCACCGATACTACGGTATGCAATAAAAAATGATGAATATGATGACGTTAACATTTACTGCATGTTTATTCGGGGAGTAAATAGGCCCTTGCTGAGTTGGCCACGAAGACCCATTCTGTTCAGGGTTGGTCACACTCATGGGTCAATACCTATCCGACGGCCTCTACGATGAAGTGCGAGCCTGGGTAGGACTCTGGCCTTATGGTTAGTTTCCCCTGGGAATCAACCTTCTGGCGCTCCAGGACGGACTGCGCACCGTGCGGCGTAAGCCAATCGACTGTGCACTCTGACTAACATATTGAGATGTCAACTACAACGGGCGAACCCGTCACCACAGGACGTTTTAACGATTCGTCGTTCTATCGACCTGCAGTGAGCGTAGAAGACTTAGGACATAACAATCCGACGTCTAGCTACGCCACAACCCGTGAGAGTCCAACGCCTTACCGCGAGTTAGCCAGGAATAAACCCGGCGGGCTCGAGATACTCGCGCCCTCACTTCCAACTGTGACCAGATTTCTCCGGTCTCTCGATTGGTTCCGAGTTCGAGGCCGCTTGCGCGGTCCTCTCCCTTACGAAGCGGTGAAACGGTGAATACCGAATCTATCGCGGACCATGGCGTCCTTTGCCCGACTCTGAACCGGGATCGGATGGCCAATGGTCATTTCAAGAGCAGTCGCCGTAAGGTACGCAACCACCCCCGCTCTATAGGAAACAATGCAGCTTCCAGACTCCTCCGAATCTTAGTCGGAGTGCACAATCGATTGGCTTGCGCCGCACGGTGCGCAGACCGTCCAGGAGCGCCAGAGGTTTGATTCCCAGGGGAACTGACCAGGGCCAGAGTCCTACCCAGGTTCGCACCCCGTGCGTGGAGGCCGTCGGATGGGTGTTGACCCGTGAGTATGACCGACCCTGAACACATGGGTCTTCGTGGCCAACCCATCATGGGCCCGTTAGCTCCCCAGTCTGGAAGCAGTACTGTTTCCTATAGAGCGGGGGTGGTTGCGGACCTTACGGCGACTGCTCTTGAAATGACCATCGGCCATCCGATCCTGGGTGAACAGCCGGGCAAAGGACGCTGTGGTCCGCGATAGATTCGGTAAACACCGTTTCACCGCTTCGTAAGGGAGAGGACCGCGCAAGCGACCTCGAACTCGTAACCAGTCGAGAGTCCGGAGTAATCTGGTCACAATTGGAAGTAAGGGCGTGAGTGTAGGCCCGCAGGGTAACATTCCTGGCTATTTCGCGGTTAAGGCGTTGGCCTCTTACGGACTTGTGGCGTAGCTAGATGGTGGTCTGTTTTGTCCTCAAGTCTTCTGCGCTCACTCCAGGGAGATAGAACGACTAATCGTTAAAACTTCCTGAGGTGACGGGCTCGCCCGCTGTAGTCGACAACCCTAGTTGCATGTTTATTCGTTGTTCCAGACGGATATACTCTTTCGAACTTAGTCAGGGGGCGAGGCTGCCCGCTGGTTCATTTCCCGGTACCTCGCCATAAGGCATTGGCCTCTGACGGGCAGGTGGCGAAACTAGAAAGTGGATTGTTTTTCGCCCTGAGTCTTCTACGCTCACCTCAAGGAAGACAGAACGATCTGATATCGTTAAAACTTCCTAAAGTGACGGGTTCGCCAGTTGTAGTTAACAGCTCTAGTTGCATGGTTATTATTTTGACACAGTCGGCTTTTAGCTTTGTTCACTTGATATATCTTTTTTCCAAACATAATATACGCGTCCAAAAAAAATCTTCATCCCGATCACCTCAAATGTCTGCACTGTGGATACTACCGTGCCAACATCTTTAAATTTTCGATCTCTTAAGTGTTCCTTTAATATCGGAAGTAGATACAAAGCACAGGGGCAAGGTCCGATGTGTATGGAAAATGGTCCAGTGTTCTAGGACTGGACCTGGACTTGTGTTCTAGGACTTGTGTTATGTTAGTGAAACAAAACAATTTTAGCCAGATTGCCTCTTCGTTTACCACGTATTTGTTTTTGAAAATTTATTATTTGTCCTGCCCTCGTTATAGTAGCTCCATGATCAAGGCATTTAATAACTACAATCCTATGACTGTCCCAGAAATGAGTGCCTATGATCTTAACGATGAATGTAATGGCCTTGAATTTCTCAGAAATTGGAGATGACGGTCGTTTTCAGGTCATGTACTATTGTTTTACTGAACAAGTACTGTTGTTTAACTAAAGGGTCGTAATGTTGAAGACGTATTTTATCCATAGTTATAAATCAAGCCAAAATAACGGCCAGGATTCCGTTGTAACAAATGTAAAGAGCATTGCAAAATCTTGAGCTTAGTTTTTCTGTGCGTTCCTAAGCATTCGAGGTAATCTTCGTGCGGATATCTGTTTTGTTCCCTAAGCGAATACGTAAGATACTATGCGCACTACCTATCAAAATCTTCAAATCTTCAGCAATAAAACAAAGTATGATTCGACAATCCGCCAAAACAATATTTTCCACTTTGTACAACGTGAGTGACTTTGTACAACGACGTGAGTCCCACAAGGTGACTGCCGTCGTAGCCGAGCGAGGGACATATTTAGTTGAATTTCTTCTATGCCTAAACTCGGCACACCAACGTGAAACCTGTGAGGGACCACCCCTCACTAGACTCCAGGTTATTCGGTGTGAGGTGGTGGTGTCACCTTGCGGGTTATCTCCGTATTAAAAGGCGATTTTGAGTGAATCAGAAGGTATTTATTGCATCGATTGAGAGTTCGATATTGCCAGTTGTAACGCTTCCCGAATAGGTAATATTGACGCGGATGAAGTGACTCGCGGAATGAATGAGTTTACGAGGATGTGAGGATAAGGAATTTGCTTATGCTCCTAGTATCCCGTACTGGGCACTGCTCGAGTCTGTGGGAATGCAGACTGATGCTTCTCGACAGGAAAAGTTCGGAAAAGGAAACCAAGGAGCCGGACTCGTTGAGCGACCTCGTGAAAGGGGTACCGAGTATGCCGTAGCAACCTTGGCGGAGGTGATCGCTCGAGGAATGATACTTTGGTTGCTTTTTCGCCGGTTTAAATAGGCCGATAAATGGTGCAATCCAAAATATTCCGAGTAAAAGTATTGTTTCATCGTGCTGATTCATCGCTTCACGAGGTAGCAAAATAGCTGAATTTGTGTCAGTGTATTTTACTGGAAATCAATGCATTTGTTGATTGCATGTGATGGTACTTAAGGGCCGTTACAAACCCATATAGACGAGCACCTAACCCAAATGTATTTCATAAGTCTTGAATTATTCGCTCCGTACTAATGATTTTCAAGCATCGGTATCTATTTACTAAACGAAATTCAGCAAAATCAGTTTTTGTTTTTCACGACTGCCTAACAAAAAAGAAGTGTAATGTGTTCAAGGTTCGCTAAGGATGTTTTCCGTTTTTTATTCTATCATAACTTCTAAACACTCGATCCAATTTAGAAGTATGTGGTATTGTTAGAATCTTTATGTCATTCCGAGTGTCATAGGGTACCTTAACTGTACAACTGTCCTGTCCGGCTCGAAGGACCAAATGTTTCAGCCAGGGGCTTTCTCCAGACTTTAGATGCGCTCCAACAAATACAAGGTATAACTGTATCGCTCACCTAGTTATTTCGTCGTAATTCTGGAATATTCCTAGGTCTGGACTGCTCTATGACGTCAATTAGGTCGTAGGTACCTTTGCTTCACTTCCCGGGTTGCCACACACCTTTCTCACCAAACTGTTCGTCGCGAAATGTTAACCGGGAAGTAAACTTAAGCACAAGAAAACCTTTCCTCGACAAAACGTCCGTAAAATGCGTTTTTCGTGCAAAAAAACTTATTCCACCAAACTTATTTCTGCCGCAAAAGAACCGAGAGAGCTACCCTCGATATGACCGATTCCACGCGCACGCGAATGACAGCTCACTTCATCGTATATGCAGCTACCGTATATACGGGTGACAACGATTATCGTTTTCGGATTTCGCTTCTACAGTTAATACAATGCATCATTAGAATATATCCAAAATCTGGCTCAAACAGTTGTCTAAATATCCAAATCTTAAAATGTCAATAAATTAAAATAAACATATCGCGTTTAGTGTTAATAGAAAATATCTGTACATACCGAAATTATGTATGTATCTATATGGACCGTAATTGCACAAACCACAAATATTTCATAAAAAAATCGTAATAAAAATATATATGTAGTGTAGCACAGATGTAGCACTTTTTGTAACTGCAGTCGTGTTTGTTATTCCTTTATATTTGTTGTTTAGAACATAATAACAAAATGTATTAGCTGTGCCTGCTAGTATTAATATAATATAATAATAGCTGTGCCTGCTTTGCAAATATTGTACCAATTTGAATGATAATTATATACCTATGTTCTTTTAGTATTTAAATGTAAGATTTAGCTTTAGTTTGATTATTTAATAATTTATTTACTACTTTGGATGTTACTATGTACAGTTTTTAGTACGTATATATTCGATTTATTGACTATTTCAATTGTTAGGCTTCTGCTTTGATTATTCAACTTTTTAACTGACCATTTTAATTATTGTGTGTTTAGTAGGTAGCAATTAGAATTATTGACTATTTTATTAAATAAGCCTTTAATTTGTTTTGTAATACGATTCTACTACGAATAACTTTTAGTGGGTTCCAAAGTTTCTTAGATACTATACATTTAAAAAAAATAATATATGTATGTTAAGTAAAGATTAAAGTAGTAATGAGACTTACTACTTAAAACATAAAATATTTTGACACGTCCAAGAGCGGTTTTTAGCCGCCAATTGGACTCGACGTAAATGTAATGTAATGTAATGTAATGTATGGTTTCAAAGAATTTCAAGCTCACTATCACTTTTTTTAACGCCTACGTAGATGACCTGGAATACTACAACGTATCGATGGAAGAACTTAAAAAACTGGCAAAGGATAAGGGAATGTAGTAAAAGAAAGAATCAAATGATAACGACACACAAGGAAATAGCGAAAGGGGATATGAAAATAAGAACATTACTCTGCTCTCATTACACGCTTTACGCCCCCTCGCCCTTTGCTAACTCATCCATTTTTTGCCTATACATACCAGGTGGAAGGCCAATTTTCTTTTTTCCAGATGGTAGTCTGTCTGTGTGTCTGTCCGTGTACCTGCGTGTATTCCTCCATGATAGCGCGAAAAACGTAGTAGGTACTCGAGACATCATCTACACATCTAAAGGTGTCAACATAACGGGCGAACCAGTCACCCTAGGAAGTTTTAACGACATCAGGACGTTTTATTTCCCGTGGAGTGAACGTGAAGACTTGCGAACAAAGACAGTCCATTCTGTAACTCCACCGACGAGCCAGTAAGAGTCCAACGCCTTACCGCGTGACACTGAGGTGACACTGAGGTTAGCCTCGCCCCCGCACTACCAGATTTGGCCGGATTTCTCCGTCCTCCAGTCTCGTCGCAGATTCGAAGTCGCTTGCGCGGCCTCTACCTGATATTAGCGGTAATTCAGTTGAAATTTATCGCGGACCATGGCGCTTTTTGCCCGTTTTTCACATGGGATCGGGTCTCCTCAAGAGTCCCTAATATCAGGTCAACAACCACCCCCGCTGCATAGAAAATGTCTAAGAGCATATCCAGATCCTCCCCTCCCCCACCCCCCCCCCCTCCCGTCTCGAATAACTCGTCCTATTTTGAAAATTCTTTCGCCAATCTATTTTTAATCAACGGTCACAGATAATTAGATTCTGAAGGCCTGTCATAAACCAACTCGTAGATCTGCCATTCAAATGGATAACGGAAAAATCATATTTTCAGCCATATAATAACAAACCTTATATTATGTATTCGAACGAGTACTTACAAGAATAAATGAAATCAGCCAATCATTCTAGAGTTACAACATTTGAAGGTGAATGACTTGAGGGGCGTGACTTTTAAACGAATTATGCGACTTGAAAAATTCTTCCGCTAATATTAATTGGTTCTATTCTTCGAATGGATGAACTGATTATGTGTTCAGCTCAACCTTAGAGTTCCGATGGTGGGTGATTCCACTTTTATAATCGACAGCAATGTGATGATACTTGGCAGGAAAGCAAAACGCGAGGAGACCGATATAGACGTGGAATAACTCAGTAGGAATAATACGACGTAACGATGGAAGAATGTGAAGAACTGGCATAGGTGTAATGATCTGAAAATCATCACATGATCGCTTAGCAGCTCTAAGCTAAACGCAAAATAGATTATTCGAAATTTTAAAATTAAATTGTACTTAAAAAATGATCATAGTGACATCTAGCGATTTAATTAGGGACTAAAACGGACAGATGAAGAATGTCACTTGCTAAACTATAGAGCGCAGTGTCAACGTTACATAAATAAAGGGTTTTGAATAGTTTTGAGAGTTAAGGACATTATTAGGGGTTTAAAATTAGATAATCAGGAATATTTGGCAAGAAATTAGCATATTTTGAGATTCTTACGAAAAAATTGACGTAAAATTCAACAATTGACAAATAGACAATAGAAGCATGCTTATGGTCTGGAAAAGTCGACTGATTGGTTTTTCAAAGAATTATAAAAGGGGTTCATTAAATAGTAGGAATTATGGGAGAATTTAATAGTAATATTGATAAAGTTATTTATAGAACATTTGATTTATTATTAAGAGAAATTGGAAAACATAATCGATATCGGTGAGGGAAAGCAGAATCAATGATGTCCAAAAGAATTTTCACCGAATAATTGCCAGTCAAAATAAAAATTAATAGTTAAATTGAGGAAATTTAGAAACACTTAATTAAAATAAAGGAATTACTAGATAAAAATACTAGCAATAAATAAAATTGAAATAAAATAGTTATATTATTTCGCTTTCAAATGCGAAAGCGGAAACGACGCGAAAGAAAGGCGGCAAGGTCAGGTCAAAGTATGAAGATTTCCCGCCGAATATGAAACATCAATTTCTCATAATACGTAAATTAAATACTTAAAATCATGTGTAGAAGTAGAAGCACGAATTATCGTTAAGAAATTCGCTTGTTAGCAATGTAGCAGAGCATTAATTAACGAAAAAATAGATAAATCAGATCGTTTTGTGATTGATTAGTCAATAGTTTTGGGTTAAATTATTGAAAAAAGGTCATATCGATAGGGGTGTTATATAAGGGATGGACGTGTTGCTTCCGGCATCCATTAAGAAATTTTAGTTGCACGCACTAAAGCTGCGAAAGTTTGGGAAAGAAAAGTATATCTTGGGGCTCAGATGTGAGGATAAAACAGTTTAAAATAAGGGCACTGAGATGCTGTGAAGCATCTTAGTGCCCAGTTCATTTAAATTCGTATAAAGTGTGCAGATCGTACATCACAGAAACGCTTTATCGCACTCGTCATTGAGGCGCTTTTTACAAAGACACTAAAACGAACAAATAATTGAAAATCCAGTGCTAAAAATGTGAATCGAGAGAGCTACGCGAGTTGGCATGTAAAAATCCAACATTTCAAATAAAATAGAAGTACGAGATTTCGTCGGGTTGCAATACGGAAATTATATCAAAGATGGCGACGAGGCAAAGTCAGATTAATATATCACAACATTGCGAGCGTTCTTCGGAGGTGCATAACATAGCGGTGAAATACAATTAACAGTGACGAGAACGCAGTAACGGCTTGGAATTGCAGTACGATAGCGAAGAGGTTGGGGTTTCTAAAAAGACATTCGTCGTGGTATGGCAGATTTCTAGGAATGCAACAACACATCGAAGATTGACATTTAGTTATAAGTGCATAATTGTGCAATGCAGCTGTAAATACGGGAAGTATAGCCGAGAGTCATTGTCGGCAAAGATGTACTAAAAATATGTAAGTTTATTTTGCCGAAGCTGGCGTTATTTAATTATTTGGGCCGAAGCTAGCAACCAATATTGTCATTGTTGTATATTTTTTTTGGGGTTATAAATATTAGAGTTTTGGGGGGTTTGTTGGAAATTATTAGAAATGATAAGTAGTAGTAACGTAAATGCGTGATTTCTACATATTTGCACGTTAACTAAAAATGAGTCATTTAACATCGATTGACAGGAAGAGTCGTTGATAATTCTACGAGGTAAACCTCTAGTCAGACTCTCATTTAATTTGGAAGAGAGTTAGCCTTTCTAACTCCATTGATTCAGACACCAGCCATTATATAAATGTGCTCTTAATTTGGAAACTAGTTAAGGAAACATTCGAATTATACTGAATGTTAGATTAAATTTAAAGATAAGGAAAATTGTAGATTATATTGTATTAAGGTTTTTTTGTTTTGACTGATCGATGGGGTTCCACGGATAACGGGGAGGGAATAGTATTAATAGAAATAATAGAACGAAAACCATATGGACAACCAGTGGACTGGATGGTAACCAGGTCGTAGTTTATATCGGGCATTAGCGACTGCGGTCATTTAAATTCATTATATCACTGGAACGCCATCGACTAGTTGACAGTATGTTAGTTATAAGTAATTTTATTGTTGTATGTAACATTACGATTCATGTTTCAATATAAATTGACATTGAACATATTTAAGTAAATAAGGGATTAGAATCTAATTGTCGAATTTCACGGCGGAGATTTAAACTCATGCATTATCATTATTAATATTATTTTATTAACAATCGACTGAACGCAGCCATTGTTGTCATCGACAAATGATCGATCGAAAATAACTCAAGAAGAAATTGTAAATATTTGTGGTGAATTAGGCGCTCATTATAATAAATATAATTCACAATAGTAGTACTTAAACTAAAATAGAAGAATTTATAAATTTAATTGTTAATATATGCATTTGGGTTAATATATGGATTATTAATTGGAGAAGATTTGTTTCATTGAGGAAGTAAATACAGAGGGAAATTATTAGACAAGGTGTTGGAAGCCTATCCCACTGGAAGGTAATATTATCACTGTCGCTGATATGGTAGTGAAGTAAGGGGATCAAAAGTATAGCTTACAATTTTAAAGATAGAGATATAGGAAAAAGCAACTCTCTACAATGACGTCCCAACTAGTGGGGCTGTTTGAAGATTGATTCATAAAAATAAATATAAAGCTTACAATTGTGGAAATAATATATAAAAATCTTCTCTGCAAATGACATATAAATCATAGATAAAGTTACAAATAGTATATTAAGGAAAAGTCCTTTGTGACATCTATTCTAAAAGTCCTTTGTGACAAATGCCGTCCCAACGTGTTGGGCCTTGATAGATTCTAAATAAAATAAATAGTAAATTATTTTCGATCGATCGTAATTTGGGCATTTAATAAATAAAAAAAATATAGAAACATGAATCGTGTGATATAACTGTATATTTAGCATTGCGAATTGTTGATATATTGTATATGTGTGTTGTTTCTGGAAATCTGCCTATATACATAATTTAACGTTTATTGTACATTATGTACACATATTGACTGCAATCGTCGTAATTGAATCGGTGATTAAAATAGTACCTCGGGAATAAGAATAGTTTAAAAATAAAATAAACAAATTTGATTGGAAATAGATTTTATTAAGAATTAGGCTGGAATTAAAATAAATTAAAATAATTGTAATCAGGACGCCGCGGATAATAACCTTTGGCACGATAGCAATCGTCAACCTTTTGCTTTGAATAAAATATAATAAATTAAATTCGTTTAATTAAAAATAAAATAAATTGAATTAGTTTGAATCAAAATAAAATAAATTAATTAAATTCGTTTAATCAATAATAAAATATAATAAAATAAATTCGTTTAAATAAAAAAATAAAATAAATTAATTAAATTCGAATAGAGAACTCGATGGCTGGGAGGGGGTCGTCGGTTCGCATTTTTAATAATACCCTAAATAGTAATGATATGGATCAGAGACCTTATATTTATGTAAGGTTAAATAATTTTAAATTAAAAGCATTAGTAGATACAGGCTCTTCTGTTAATATAATAGGGAGAAAATATATAACATTATTTCAGGATTGTGCGTTTGATAACAAATGCAATAATATACAATTGATGTCGGCGGATGGTACGATACAGAATATTATAGGAGAATTGGATATAGATACCAAATATGAGGACGTTTGTCGACGTTTAAAATACATACTTAGTAAATACATACTTAAAATACTTACTTATATATAAAATCGGAAGGTAAAGCCATAGGGCGATGCCACATAAAAGATATGATAAAAAAATTAGTAAGGGGTGATTAAAGAACCTTACGGTTCTATCGGTTGAGTGAGTAGTTATAGAAGCTCAATAAAATTATGGGGAGTATAAAAAAAAAAAACTCACGGTTTTGTTGATGGTATGTTTTGTGGTTGTCATAGCATTATTATATTATTATATTGGCTGTCATTACAGTTATTATTATTTTATTGAGAGAATAACCAGCAGATTATTTTGAATATCAGAGTTATTGATTGTAGCGGGGTGTGTGTTCTTGTGTATGTATTGTATTATTATACCAACATAATAAATTATTTTAACACGATATATCAAACATTAGATTTCATCATTTTTCAAGTTATAAATTACATTACAGATAATATCATTATCCTGTTCCTTTCTAGTAATAGATATCCTATCCATCATCCTATCACCATTCCTATCCTACCATTCTATCATACACTACCTATCCTATCACATTCCTTATTTCTATTCCATTACCAAAGTATTAATAGCAACAAATCATTAATGCCATACACCAAAAGCAGTATACAATAAATCAGAAATATTTTAATTACAATACATATTAGCTTACACATTTAGTTGAGCAGTATAGTTTAATTTTTTCACATTAGAATCACACATTATTTTGCGTATATATATAGCATACAGTTACATTTACTAAATATATTATCCATTTGATACGTATATGTATGGAAGAATGCACCTCGTGAAATCGTTGGGTTGTAAAATATTGTTAATAAGCTGACAGTTTTTTTTCATTTGGGTATCTAGGGAGTGATATTGTTTTGCAAAATTGGGAAAAGAGTTATAACAAGGAGAGCGTTGTGTTGTTTGAATCTCTTCGTTTTAAGCAACAAGTATTCCTTTCCTATCCTATCCTATCTTATCCTAAATCCTATCCTAATCACCTACAACTTGTTGTCCAATCATTCCTACCTAAAGCGAAGAAATACAAGCGAACACGATTAGGAATCTCATTAGTGTAATAAGTTTTTGTTGTTGAACTAAATGGCAAAGCAGTATCGGGATACGATTATTATATTGGAGAGAAGATTCCAAAGTATTATTAGTAAAGTCGATGGATTATTGTTATTGATAAAGTTGGTTGATCGTTATATTATTGAGACTGTATAGGGCCAGATTAAAATCATTATTATAATTATTATAAAATATAATATATTTTTGGAATTGAGTTATAGTGCTATATAGGAAGCGACTATAAGATGAATGAAGAGTCATATGAATATTGTTATTTGGTATAGAATATTTGGTGGTATTGTCGACGTCTCGCTATTTTAGAGCGGGATGAAGAAGTTAGAATCGAAAAATAGCGCTAATTTTTAGAGCGACTATAATATTATGGGAATTTTTATCTGAAGTGGGCGGTCTTCGGAGTTGGAGCCACTGCTCGGGTCCATGTTTTGTTTTGTATTTGGTAACTTGCGAGGGAGTATATATCGAGGTCTCGGCAAGGTTGAGGTCGCACCTCAACGCGTGACCCTGATCAGGTCTACGCTTTTGGACGAGTTGACACCCAGAGTCGGATATGGTCTAGATTCGACAGGGAGGAGCTCAGATACCCAAAGGGATTATTATTATTAGGGTGGCATTATGGTTACACGCACCAAGGGGGTTATTATGGGGTTGCGAAATTAGAATAGGCCGGATATTGATTTAGTTTATGTTATGAAGGAGATAAATAGTAGCGATCCAGGAGGGTGAGAGAAGAAGGACGATAAATACATTTGTTAATTAGTAAACCAACATAAGTTATGATGAAGGAGGGGATTGATTTTGGTATGAAGATAGAATGAAAGGTGCTGTGAACGTGTGATGTATACAAGGCAGTGTAAGGATAAATTCAGTTTCCAAATTCTGAAATAACGAATGAGAGTTAGAAACCATTTACAGCGTACGTTAAAATCACAAACAATAGACTAGTGGAGAACCTATTAACAATCGTCAGGTTATCTAACTTGAGATTGTGTCTAAGTAAATAGCAGAAGGACAAGCCCAGCGTGAAATAGCATACTATATTAAATAAAAACTTACTATGCGACTGGTTGGGACAATGTCACGATTTTTTTTAAATCTAGAACATTAAGGGACGACCAGAGCCTGTTCAAGTGCATTGTTCTGACTTAGGCATATTCAAACTAATTTTTTTTTTGAAGAGTTAGACAGTTAAAATGTTCACCATCGAGGACTCGGGTTAAATCCTAATTGAGCGGAGTGGGTGAACGGAGAAGAAATAAACGGAATCAATTTAAATTTTGCAACGGAGAGAAAAATTATAATTATTATATTAATGTATTGAGAGTATTTATAGATTGGTCGATAGAACAGAATAAGTAGGTGGAGACATGGTCGAGGACTCGGGTTTATTTCCTAATTGAGCGGACGCATGTTGAAGCGAAAGAGAGGAGGAGAAGTTGGAATATATTATATAAATTTTAAAATTTGCAACAGGAGTGTTTGGAATCTTCGTCATTATTGTTATTATAGGTATCATATTATTGAGGTGAGATATAGAGGAGAAAGTTAGAAATTATATTAAAAGTATTATCATTAAAAGATCTGGGTTAGGAGATTGGTATTATATGGAAACAAGATAGAAATTATAGATTTGAAGAGGGAAGGCAAGCCACAAAACATATCGTAAGGGTACGAGAATTAAAAGTAAAATATTATCATAACATTATAGTACAAAACATATCGTAAAGGCACGTGAATTAAACGTAAAATATTATAATTAACATATAGCACAAAACATATCGTAAAGGTACGTGAATTAAACATAAACTATTATCATTGACATTATAGTACAAACATATCGTAGGAGTTACATAGTTATTTCCATAAAATTATTAACATTAATATTATATTACAAACATCATGAATAAGCGGTTGGAGATTGAACAGATAACAAGAAAGATATGTGATATGATTGCTTGAGGGCAAGCAGAGATTTTGGGAGGGGGTATTGTAATGATCTGAAAATCATCACATGATCGCTTAGCAGCTCTAAGCTAAACGCAAAATAGATTATTCGAAATTTTAAAATTAAATTGTACTTAAAAAATGATCATAGTGACATCTAGCGATTTAATTAGGAACTAAAACGGACAGATGAAGAATGTCACTTGCTAAACTATAGAGCGCAGTGTCAACGTTACATAAATAAAGGGTTTTGAATAGTTTTGAGAGTTAAGGACATTATTAGGGGTTTAAAAATAGATAATCAGGAATATTTGGCAAGAAATTAGCATATTTTGAGATTCTTACGAAAAAATTGACGTAAAATTCAACAATTGACAAATAGACAATAGAAGCATGCTTATGGTCTGGAAAAGTCGACTGATTGGTTTTTCAAAGAATTATAAAAGGGGTTCATTAAATAGTAGGAATTATGGGAGAATTTAATAGTAATATTGATAAAGTTATTTATAGAACATTTGATTTATTATTAACCCCTCACGTTGCGAGGTAAAAACTCACCGCGCCCAAAAACATCACTTTTGCGCGCAACATATTCGCGCAAAAAATCGACGCGAGTCAACGGCCTTGAGAAAAACGATCATAACTTATAAACCACTAATCGGATTAAAAAAATATAAATAGAAAAATGATCGCATTGAAATTTGACATATAAAACATTATAACCTTATCTCGTAAAACAATTAAGATAATAATGAATAAATATTACAAAATTGGCAAACTGAAAAAACTCGCCTATAAAATCATTTCGATTTTTTTGTAAATACAGTTTTTGTAAATATCAAAAATTGTAAATACAGTTATGTTCTTTATTAAATGCTTTACCAAAACGATATTTTTTTTTACTTATTTGCATACAAAAATACGGAAAAAATATTTATTTATTCAGCCAAGAAAAATTGTATGTATTCTCGTAAAAAAAAATTTTTTTAATTTTTAATTTGTGACTACTTATGGTATTTTTTTATATGAAATTCTTTCAAAATAACTTTATTACTACATCACTTCTTCTTAGAAATCACACCAGAACTTTGAGCTTTGTCTGATATTATAGAAAAATCTAAAGTTTTGAGAGTTTCCGACTTCCGAACCTAATAATAAACTTTGAATGCCCATAATATAAAATTCGTTAGATTTTTTCAATTATATTGTCTTATCATAGACTTATTATATGTCTAATAACTAATTACTATACTCCAAAGAGTCACATTTCATCGAAAAACTATGGAAAATCGCACTTTTTTCTCTCATAGTAATTATCAAAACAAGTTTCATTTTCGCGAGCCATATTAGAAAACAACATATAATGTTCAAAATACGCATAATTATGTGATAACTTAGGATGTAAATGAAGCAATACCTATTTTATTAGTAAATTAAAACGACATTACGTCATGTTTCGCGATATAACGGGATATTTCACAAACATTACAAAATAAAGACGGCCATTTTTCGAGAGCCGTTTGGTTTCGCCAAAGTGTTTTCTTCGAAAATTCGTGAAAAACAGCAAATGGGCTGTGTAAATTGTTTAATCCTAAGGCCTAAACTACTTAAAAATGGAAATTACTTACTTTTATCCGGTATACACTTCACTTTTATACACAAAACAATTCACAACACAAACACATCGCGGAATTATACGCCGCCAGCGGTGGGTAGTTCGCGACTGTCGTCAGAAATGAGGTCACCGATTTTGTAAGGGATGTAGTAATTCATATTTCTAACATCGCATGCGGCAATCGAGCAATTTCATAGTGTTGCATATTTGGCTATATTATGGCATCATTCGATAGAATATACAATCGCATTTCGAAATTTAAACGACATTTTCTTGAGCGGCGAGCGCGATATCCCGTATGGGATAGTTTGGATTTCAGCCGGCCGCCATACATATCCCGCAAGGGATGTTAAGTGCCGAGCGGGTTAAGAGAAATTGGAAAACATAATCGATATCGGTGAGGGAAAGCAGAATCAATGATGTCCAAAAGAATTTTCACCGAATAATTGCCAGTCAAAATAAAAATTAATAGTTAAATTGAGGAAATTTAGAAACACTTAATTAAAATAAAGGAATTACTAGATAAAAATACTAGCAATAAATAAAATTGAAATAAAATAGTTATATTATTTCGCTTTCAAATGCGAAAGCGGAAACGACGCGAAAGAAAGGCGGCAAGGTCAGGTCAAAGTATGAAGATTTCCCGCCGAATATGAAACATCAATTTCTCATAATACGTAAATTAAATACTTAAAATCATGTGTAGAAGTAGAAGCACGAATTATCGTTAAGAAATTCGCTTGTTAGCAATGTAGCAGAGCATTAATTAACGAAAAAATAGATAAATCAGATCGTTTTGTGATTGATTAGTCAATAGTTTTGGGTTAAATTATTGAAAAAAGGTCATATCGATAGGGGTGTTATATAAGGGATGGACGTGTTGCTTCCGGCATCCATTAAGAAATTTTAGTTGCACGCACTAAAGCTGCGAAAGTTTGGGAAAGAAAAGTATATCTTGGGGCTCAGATGTGAGGATAAAACAGTTTAAAATAAGGGCACTGAGATGCTGTGAAGCATCTTAGTGCCCAGTTCATTTAAATTCGTATAAAGTGTGCAGATCGTACATCACAGAAACGCTTTATCGCACTCGTCATTGAGGCGCTTTTTACAAAGACACTAAAACGAACAAATAATTGAAAATCCAGTGCTAAAAATGTGAATCGAGAGAGCTACGCGAGTTGGCATGTAAAAATCCAACATTTCAAATAAAATAGAAGTACGAGATTTCGTCGGGTTGCAATACGGAAATTATATCAAAGATGGCGACGAGGCAAAGTCAGATTAATATATCACAACATTGCGAGCGTTCTTCGGAGGTGCATAACATAGCGGTGAAATACAATTAACAGTGACGAGAACGCAGTAACGGCTTGGAATTGCAGTACGATAGCGAAGAGGTTGGGGTTTCTAAAAAGACATTCGTCGTGGTATGGCAGATTTCTAGGAATGCAACAACACATCGAAGATTGACATTTAGTTATAAGTGCATAATTGTGCAATGCAGCTGTAAATACGGGAAGTATAGCCGAGAGTCATTGTCGGCAAAGATGTACTAAAAATATGTAAGTTTATTTTGCCGAAGCTGGCGTTATTTAATTATTTGGGCCGAAGCTAGCAACCAATATTGTCATTGTTGTATATTTTTTTTGGGGTTATAAATATTAGAGTTTTGGGGGGTTTGTTGGAAATTATTAGAAATGATAAGTAGTAGTAACGTAAATGCGTGATTTCTACATATTTGCACGTTAACTAAAAATGAGTCATTTAACATCGATTGACAGGAAGAGTCGTTGATAATTCTACGAGGTAAACCTCTAGTCAGACTCTCATTTAATTTGGAATAGCGTTAGCCTTTCTAACTCCATTGATTCAGACACCAGCCATTATATAAATGTGCTCTTAATTTGGAAACTAGTTAAGGAAACATTCGAATTATACTGAATGTTAGATTAAATTTAAAGATAAGGAAAATTGTAGATTATATTGTATTAAGGTTTTTTTGTTTTGACTGATCGATGGGGTTCGACGGATAACGGGGAGGGAATAGTATTAATAGAAATAATAGAACGAAAACCATATGGACAACCAGTGGACTGGATGGTAACCAGGTCGTAGTTTATATCGAGCATTAGCGACTGCGGTCATTTAAATTCATTATATCACTGGAACGCCATCGACTAGTTGACAGTATGTTAGTTATAAGTAATTTTATTGTTGTATGTAACATTACGATTCATGTTTCAATATAAATTGACATTGAACATATTTAGGTAAATAAGGGATTAGAATCTAATTGTCGAATTTCACGGCGGAGATTTAAACTCATGCATTATCATTATTAATATTATTTTATTAACAATCGACTGAACGCAGCCATTGTTGTCATCGACAAATGATCGATCGGAAATAACTCAAGAAGAAATTGTAAATATTTGTGGTGAATTAGGCGCTCATTATAATAAATATAATTCACAATAGTAGTACTTAAACTAAAATAGAAGAATTTATAAATTTAATTGTTAATATATGCATTTGGGTTAATATATGGATTATTAATTGGAGAAGATTTGTTTCATTGAGGAAGTAAATACAGAGGGAAATTATTAGACAAGGTGTTGGAAGCCTATCCCACTGGAAGGTAATATTATCACTGTCGCTGATATGGTAGTGAAGTAAGGGGATCAAAAGTATAGCTTACAATTTTAAAGATAGAGATATAGGAAAAAGCAACTCTCTACAATGACGTCCCAACTAGTGGGGCTGTTTGAAGATTGATTCATAAAAATAAATATAAAGCTTACAATTGTGGAAATAATATATAAAAATCTTCTCTGCAAATGACATATAAATCATAGATAAAGTTACAAATAGTATATTAAGGAAAAGTCCTTTGTGACATCTATTCTAAAAGTCCTTTGTGACATAGGGCAAAGGAAAGCTATACATGATGAGTTTGTATTAATCAGTATCCTTAAAGGGAGTGTCAATACGAGCAAGAACCCAACTTTTTATAAATAAATGTGTAAAAATCTAAAACAAAAAAATTTTTTTTTTTCAAATGTTATTTTTTGAAATATAGTAAAAAAAGCGCTGATCTAACGGTAGAAAAAACATCGCTTATATCGTTTATTATCGATATTTCACCTACCGCTAGATGGCCCAGCGTGCTCAAATGCTTGTCTAACTTTCATTCAACAGTCTTTAATACTACTTCAACAGTACTTCAAATTTCTCAAAAAAAATGGTTTTTCTTAATTTTTATATAAAAGTAGCTTATTTGCTGGTACCGATTCACACCCTTGATGGATGCTGATTAATTTAAACTCATCCTGTATAAGAAAGCTACAGCTCTATAAAATCTTAGCCGGTATCTGCATGGATATTACCAGACAGCATGGATATTATCCATTCCTATATCCTACAACTTTTATTCTAGGGATGGTTGGGTACAACTCACTAAGCGTAGGGAGAGATTGGCTGGCACTCCACTTATAAATTTATATATTTTTTTACCACTTATATATTTTTTTACCACTACCACTACCACTTATATATTTTTTTAAACTATTTAATTTTATTTACTTATTAGTTACAAATAGTATTCAAGAGCATTAAAGACGAATCCAATTCGCCCTTGAATATTAAATCTAGACTGTAAGTCTAAAACTAAATGACTTGCATACCTAAATTAATGCTAACATTAAACAAGAAAAAAACATAAAAATATAAATATAAATAAGAGACCGATTATGATAAATATGAGATAGCAAGGAGTTGCCTTTTTATATAAACTGCTTAGGGAGATCGTTGATAATCAGACCATCCTTAGAATAATCGGTCTGTTTGTACCCGCCAATTACTGCCGTGCTAGGACTTACGTATTGTTCGCGTTACCGCGAGCTAGAACTAACATCTATCCACTATGTTCGGCTGAGCCAGAATTGGATATTTGGACGGTGAACTTAGCACAACTGCAAAGTACCTACGTTAATGGCATTTCTTAGCAATCAAGTAATTAGGTAAATATTTAGTATGCAGTATAAAATATGTTTAAACGTAGTACCTAGTATAATAAGAAAGGTTAGATAATCATTGGATATATGTAAGTATAATCGTTTTATATTACGCTCTTATGTATTGGTCTGTCTATGTAGTAGAGTAATAATCACGATAATAGTAATAGAGTAAAATAATAATAACATTAATAATAGAAGAATCATAACAGTCTCTAGTAGAATAATAGTTATAGTCTAGAATATTAGCATAGAAAAATAATTAACGATTTGGAAGTATCTATAAGGTTAATTAAGTTTTGGGAAATAAATAAATAAAATAAATAAATCTGGAATAAAGTGTATCAGAGTCCAAGTAAAAGGATAACATTATTCTGCTCTCCCTCATCTCTTGCTAACTCTTCCTTTTTCCCAATAAACCAATGGTGGGAGCAAAATTTCGTTTTGCTGTGTCTGTTTATGCGTATGATATCTCAAGAACTCGCCCTAATCCGAAATTTCTTTCGCCAATCTGTTTTATTTACCAACGGCTGATTATATTTCGAAAGGCGTCCAAAACCCAATTCTGGGAGCTGCCATATAATCGGATGACAGAAAATTACATTTTCAGCCGTATAATCAGCAACCTTTTATTAGCTTTATAAATAGGATAGAAAACGAATTTACCGCGTGAAATTTGTAGGACCCGACGTTTGGATGTCAAAGTGACGAGGAGAAGTGACAATACTCTCGGACATACGGTATATCGGAAGCCCACACATACGGACAGATATTTGCATGCAAGCTCACACCATCATCCCTACCATCTACGTTCAGTGCAAACGTCGCTCGTGAATCGAGCACGCGATCTATGCGACACTGAGCATTTTCCGAAGGAGATGGAACATGTCAATGATGTCCTTAGGAAAAATGGATACGGAAAATATCACGAGACACGCACACGATCTAATACGGACGAAACTCAAAAACCGAGCAGATCAAGAGCATTCTTACCATACGTCAAGGGCGTGACAGATCGAATAAGTAAGATGCTAAACAGATTCGATATAAAAACGATCTTCAAACCGACCCAAAATATAGCTCGATTTTTGAGGCCTGTAAAGGATGTAATACCACTGCAAACCCCGGGTGTGTATAAAGTCGAATGCAGCTGCGGTCTAGCCTACGTTGGACAAACGAAACGGCCCATAGCCACGCGACTGACAGAACACATCAAAGCTGTTAAAAACGTTCAGCGAGAAAAATCGGCGATCTGCGAACATATATTGGATAGCGGAAGTAACCACTGGATGCAGTTTCAAAATCCCATTGTTCTATCGAAGGAACAATTCTACTTTCCTCGCATGATCCGGGAAGCCATTGAAATAAGAAGAACTCCGAACTTCAATAGAGATGACGGCTACAAACTCTCTTCTACGTGGAACCCTCTTCTTAAAATGTTCCCGCCGCCGAACGCCGAACGCAAAGACGTAAAACAGGATACAGTGAGTGTTGTGTGCAAGACGGATTTTAAAAATTCCCGCGCTCCGAGCCCGGCCCCAAACTAAAGTTATAACCTACGCAGTGGCGGCAGCGGTTTGCGGCCTACCCGCAAAACAACGGACTGACAGCTCTTCAGTTTACCCTTGACAACGGCGGCTGCAACGTCACCGAAACGTCGGGTCCTACAAATTTCACGCGGTAAATTCGTTTTCTATCCTATTTATAATGTCAAACAACCGCGATAGTCTTCGCTTTTATTAGCTATTCAAATCAATACGAATGGGAATCTTTATCAGCTGAGCATTCTAGAGTACAATATTTAAAGAAGGTTGTCAAGGGCCCTAACTTTTAAGCGAATAATCCGACTTGAAAATTCTTTCGTAAGCAATTAATTAGTTTTATTCGTCGTATAAATGCACTGATTATTTGTTGCAGGCCGCCCGCGCACTAGGCGACCGCGACCGATACCATGGTCGCGGCGACCAATGATTTACATTATAATAATATATATTTCAAACCGCGCACTACGCGACCGCGACCAGCTGGTCTCGGAGACCACAATTGACGGGCGCGACCCGCACGCGTCCACGACCATCGCGTAAAGGGGCAAACATATTATCGGACGCGTTCGTAAGCCGCGGCTTAAGTATGGATATATAAATAATACGGAGAGATCTTTCTGAACATTAAAGTGCGTAATTATTACGTAAACCTGAACACTAATAATTATTGTAATGCTTGACAAGCTTCGCTTCGCGGGCAGGCAGGGGATCGTAAACCGCAGGTAATATGCAAATATTTACCAAAAATGCCTAATTTTGTAATTTATACCAGGAAGTCACGTTTATTAGACGTAATTGATTGATCAATGACGTGACACCCCAGTATACAACTACAAAATTAGGCATTTTTCGTTAATATTTTTTAAAAATATCTGCATATTTCCTGCGGTTTACGACCCCCTCCCAGCCCGCTACGCAATGCTTGACAGGCATGCTTGATCGTCTAGAGAGCCCTTTTCAAAACAAAAGAAATTGTGTCGCTTTCGTTCAGTACACGGCTAGGGGCTCTCTATATAGACGATCAAGTATGCTTGATAAGCTTCGCGTCGCGGGCAGGGGGGGGGGGATCGTAAACCGCAGGAAATATGCAAATATATTTTTGTAATATTCACCAAAAATACTTAATTTCGTCGTTTATACCAGGAAGTCACGTTTATTAGACGTAATTAATTGATGAATGATGTGACTCCGTGGTATAAAACTACAAAATTAGGCATTTTTGGTAAATATTTTTTAAAAATATTTGGGTATTTCCTGCGGTTTACGATCCCCTCCCTGCCCGCGACACGAAGCTTGTCAAGCATGCTTGATCGTCTAGAGATCCCTTTATACAGCGTCTGATGACACTATCGCTTGCGATATTTAAACGCAACCAGTAATTTATTAAGATTCACTGTTACGGGTTCACAGCTATCTGTCAAACGTTATCGCGTCAGTAGTTCTTTCCGCGTGCGATAGACCGGAGTGATTTGTTATTAAAAATTGTATTTTTTTTTTGTAATATTATAACATCGTTTTGTATGTTGATTTATAGAGACACTTAATATAAAACATATATTAAGTAAACATCAGGCATTGTTTGAAACGTGCGGCTCTATTAAAGATTATTTGTTAGTGTGGTGAGTATTATTCTACAGTAATAAAATTACACAGCGTATTCGCGTCATAACGATATTCCGTTCGGTATTTTCCTCAAATATTCGACTTTTAAATCGAGTTACAAATCACCTATAAAACGAATTTACCGCGTGAAATTTGTAGCACCCGACGTTTCGATGACGTTCCAGCCGCCGTTGTCCAGGGCAGACTTAGTCTACCCTGGACCCGGCTGCAACGTCACCGAAACGTCGGGTGCTACAAATTTCACGCGGTAAATTCGTTTTCTATCCTATTTATAATGTCAAACAACCACGCTAGTCTTCGATTTTAAATCACCTATAAGTTTTTGGTTTAGCCTTGGATATAGTTTTTGAAATTAATAAACCAATTGATAGGAATTCCTACACTTGCTAGTCAAAAATAACCAAAATTACTACTAGAATGTACCTATATTATAAGGCATATATACAACTTAAGTTGTAAATTACAACGGGCGTCACCTCAGGAACTTTTAACGATATGTGATCGTTCCTTCTCCCGTGAGGTGAGCGTAGAAGACTTTGGGACGGTACAAACCTACCGTCCAGCAAAACCACGAACCAGTTAGGGTCCAACGCCTTACGGCGAGGCACTAGGAAGGTAAACCAGTGGGGCCACCTCACCCCCTGGCTACCAGTTTTGGAAGAATATCTCCGTCTGGATTTAACCATCAGAAAACCTCCAACCTCCCGACTGGTTACGGGTCTGAAGTCACTCGCGCGACCTCAACCTGCCGTATATTCAGCGATGATTCCGTTAAAATCTATCGCGGATCAGTCGCATCGTCGCCCGGCTCTGAATTCAGGATCAGGTAGCCATTTGGTCTACCTGATCCTGAGGTCTACGCCTTCAAGAGTGGTTGACGACAGGTCAACATCAACCCCCGCTGCTTAGGAGACAGTATATTTTCTTAGTCTTCAGACTCCTTCAGCAATTAGTCAGAATCTACAGCTGATTGGCGTCGCCGAAAGGTGTGCAAATCGTCCAGTAGCGCCGGGATTCAATCCCACCAGGAGAAACCGGTCCACCAGCCGTGAGGCCTGAGACGCGAGAGTCCGCACGAGGAGGCTTCTGAATAGGAGGTGAATCGTGAGTTGTGCCGATCCGAGAGCAAGGTCCCAAGGTCTACAAGGTATATACTCTTATATAGGTATACAGGTATACAAGAATATTGAACAATCAAGGGCAGAATTTCTAGGTTAGATAGATACAAACGGAGCTGCCATGGAATTCACCGACCGGAATCACGCCCATAATAATATTATTATTGTACTTCTAGGGGTGAGCAGTGGGCTCCGGACTAAAGACCGGTTGTGGTAGGTTTGGGAAAGCTGTTTTGCCACACGTGAGCGTGCACCTTACCACACATTCATTCGCCCTTTAAAGCCAATTTTTTTCTAGGAAAAGTTGATTATTGATTTATTGATATTTGATTTTCCTGGAGAAATCAAGTATTTTAAAGAGATGTGACAGAGATCTGGTTGGCAGGCTTGGATCGCCAACTTCCACCGCGTGAAGGTGGACAGTGAAGCCGATCGTGATCGTGGTATTTATTTAATTTTTACTTGTGGTCTTCTGGGATATTTGATTCCCATGGAACAGTTAATTATAAAAAAGGGTATCTTCCGAGATAGAATGTAATTTATTTTATTTACATTTACATTCAAATGCATGAGCACAGAAGAAAATGAAAATTAAAAATTAAGAAATGCCATTGTATGCTTCCAAATTTGTTGTAAAATATATTAGATTGACAAAGAAAGCTATTTCGAACCTTACTCAGTCGCATTTTGAAACTAGCTTGTAAGTTTTGTAGCTCCATATTAATTATATAATAACCTTACGAGTCTAACTAACGAGGCTACTACTCGCGCACTAACCTAACGAGAAGGAACTGGTTACCGTGCGCTTTTTCGTGCTTAAGGCGACATAAGACCTGAGAAAAATATCTGAAATGGGCGGACCCACGAATAAATAGGCAGGGTCACAATTGTAGGTTT
>OX155965.1:997712-1073086 GCA_944548615.1 Micropterix aruncella | reverse complement strand
TATATATATATATATATATATATATATATATATATATATATATATATATATATATATATATATATATATATATATATATATATATATATATATGTATATATATATATATATATATATATATATATATGTATATATATATATATATATATATATATATATATATATATATATATATATATATATATATATATATATATATATATATATATATATATATATATATATTATATATATATATATATATATATATATATATATATATATATATATATATATATATATATATATATATATATATATATATATATATATATATATATATATATATATATTTATATATATATATATATATATATATATATATATATATATATATATATATATATATATATATATATATATATATATATATATATATATATATATATATATATATATATATATATATATATATATATATATATATATATATATATATATATATATATATATATATATATATATATATATATATATATATATATGTATATGTATAAGTATATATATATATATATATATATATATATATATATATATATATATATATATATATATATATATATATATATATATATATATATATATATATATAATATTTGATTGTAAATGTGTAAATTATTATTTTTTCAAATTGAAATTATGTTTATTACTAAATAAATGAAATGATAAAATAATGAAAGGGCACTTATATATAAGTGCCCTTTCATTATTTTATCATTTCATTTATTTAGTAATAAACATAATTTCAATTTGAAAAATATATATATATATATATATATATATATATATATATATATATATATATATATATATATATATATATATATATATATATATATATATATATATATATATATATATATATATATATATATATATATATATATATATATATATATATATATATATATATATATATATATATATACATATATATATATATATATATATATATATATATATATATATATATATATATATATATATATATATATATATATATATATATGTATATATATATATATATATATATATATATATATATATATATATATATATATATATATATATATATATATATATATATATATATATATATATATATATATATATATATATATATATATATATATATATATATATATATATATATATATATATATATATATATATATATACATATATATATATATATATATATATAATGAAACAGTTAGTAGGAATGGCTACAATTGATAGAGTCAAAATTAAACCAAAATGACTACTTCAATATCAAAGTGCCAAAATAGTAGAAAATAACAAAATTCGTAGAATATAACATAATTCGTAACAAAATAGTAGAATATAGATAAAATTGCAAAATTAACCAAAATCACTACTCGAATATCAACGTACCTACATTATGAGGCGTATTAAGTAGGTTGGACATTACAGAAAAAGGTTGGACATTACACCGCTGATTTTCTAGGTTATTTTTAATAAACAAAATTTAAAATTCTTCGATATTTTTACACAAACTATACTCGTGTAGACATATCGTTTGAATTATTAATCAATCAGCCCCTTGTTTCTGAAGTGGCGATACGATACGTCAACACGATACGACATTGAAGAGCCTGTCTTTTACGAAAAGCGTGTTAATAATAATTTACCAATTACCTACCAATTTTGTAAGCTAGGTTATAAAACAATCATATTCTTAATTTGAATTAAAAACCTGTACAAACTATCTCAATTTTTAAAACATATTTTTTAAGATATTAGAGGGAGGGCAAATATTTTGAGCCAGTGTGCCCCGTTACATCAAAAGACTGTATGCAGCCTGCGACAACCAGAATGAAGTTCATCAGGAATATTATTTTCTGAAACAAAAGAATGATCTTGGAAGTATATAATATCCTGGAATTTTAGAGAGCCAGGAAAGAATACTAATATGTAGGTTTATAATACCAATATCCAATATGTCCAATAACAATATCCAATATGGCATGTCCATTCAACACGGGCACGTGAACAACTTGCTATAATACCCAAGCACAAAACTACACATTTCCAGTGCAGCTTTTCGTATTATTCTGCGGTTGTATGGAATCGGTTGGGAATGGCTTTGCGATCGAAATCAATTGCAGTATTTAAGGACCACTTTAAAAGTTTATTATTAAAGGAAGATATTTAGATGTCATAATTTGATTTTATATTAAAATAACTATTGCAATTGGATTATTACTATTGTCTTCGTTTATTTATTAGTTTGTAACCTGATTATTTAATGTTAAATATTTTGATTTTGATTATTTTTGATTTATTATATGTAGATTATTAAATTTATGTAATTACGTTATTTTCTTTTAATATCATTTGATGTTAAATATCTTGATTTTGATTATTTCGATTTGTGTATTTATTTCATTATGATTATTTGGATTTTTTGTTTTAAGATTTATTTGATTTGGTTATTTTATTTTAAAAATGATATACCTATGTATCAATAATTAATAGGTGTGTCCTGAAAACCAGGATAAGAGATATCCTGAGGATACCCCTAATTTGCAGCGTTTGTAGCTATATTTCATAGTCTTTGTCTATTTATAGTTTTAATTTTTAATCTGTGTGTTCTTGTTTTTTTTGTATATGTTTTTATAACAGCTGCAAATAAATAAATAAATAAATAAAATAAATAAATAAATGTCAGAAGAAGGGTGGCTGAACTTTTTCGACCTCACTCCCAATAATCATTTCAGGGAAATCAGAAAGACCCTCAAAATACTGCATTTTAAACGCCTATATGTCTCGTCTGTGTTCTTTTTAGCTCCTTGAATGCCGTTAAAGAGATAAGGCGCGCTTAATAGGCGTGCCTAAAAGTTTATGTTGTGTGATTTTGTATATATGTATGTAGGTGATTGAATATTTGTCCATTTTTGAATATAATAATTCTGACTACCTACTAAATCATATTCTCATATATTTTTAAATTCCTAATATGTAATAGTAATATAATTTAGTTTAATTTCTTGTAATATAATTTCATGTATAATACGAAGTCATTATAAGAAGTATTTCTTAGTCATTATAAGAAGTAATTTATAATTAAAAGACTATTTTTATTATCAAGTTTTAACCGTATGAATTCGTTCTATTCATTCGAAAACCGCCAGTTATGAACCCCCGTAAATCGTCGATCGATCAATCGATTTCAGTTTGCTGCCTATAAATTTATTTGCCTACCCTATTATCCGGGCAATATTACAATAATAAAAACGAAATTCGTATGACTGCGACGCAACAGCCACCAATGCGGCAAAAGGGAAGTTTTCGCATTTGTATAACATAATCTGTGGTAATCATATATACTTATAATATATAATATAAATAGTTTTTATTTCTTTCTTCCTGACACACCGTTTCACCGCTTCGTAAGGGAGAGGACCGCGCAAGCGACTTCGAACTCGGAACTAATCGAGAGACCGGAGTAATCTGGTCACAATTGGAAGTAAGGGCGCGAGTGTCGGCCCGCCAGGTAACATTCCTGGCTATCTCGCGGTTAAGGCGTTGGCCTCTTACGGGCTTGTGACGTAGCTACATGGTGGACTGTTTTGTGCCAAGTCTTCTACGTTCACTCCAGGGAGATAGAACGACTAATCGTTAACACTTCCTGAGGTGACGGGCTCGCCCGTTGTAGTTGACAACTCAAGTTTAACGCATTCTAAAACGTATAGAGATGGAAGGGTGAGGATTTTAAGCCTTCTGAAATGACCACGGCATAATTCTACATAAGCCAAATTACTTAAAATTCGAATGGAATATTATCTGTACTCTCATTTGGAGGTGTATATGTAACGAATAAATCTATAAATCAATAAATCAAATCAAATCAACTCAATCAGTAGGGTGATAGGTAAAGGTAAAGGTGATGAAGTGAGCTAGTGATGGACAAGGGTGTGACATCTATCAGGCAATAGTCATCGGGGAAACTCTCTAACAGCCTCCATCGCGCGTCACATTTAATATAGTGCTGAAGTACATTTTCATGTTTGTTTTATCTGTTTATTACTAAACAAGGTCGCATGTCATGCCACTGTCTACTATAAATACATTGCTAGTGTAATTTGAAAAAGTATTTGGAGCATGAGTTGGACGAGACAGAGGGAGCAGAAAAAGAATGACAAAAGAATCATAAACAACTTAAATTCATTCAAAATACTTATAAAGAAGTACCTGCTTGAAAGGGGTCCAATGTATGCTGAGTCTCAATTGCTCTCGCTAATAATTTAAGTTGTTTTATTAAATTATGTATTACTAACTAATATCAAGAAGAAAACCAAGGCCCTACTTGACATGAGCAAGAAGAACCTTAGAACCACTATCGGTCTCCTCACCGGACACACGACCCTTAGAGCTCATCTATTCAACCTTGGCTTGACTGAGAGCAAGGATTGCCGAATATGTGGCAAGGAACCTGAAGACAGCATACACATTGTTGGCCGCTGTCCAGGGCTCGCCGCCAAAAGACACAGTTTACTGGGACGAGCCTTTCTCGAACCCAGCGATCTGCCCAACTTGAAGGTCAGTGACCTACTTAGTCTGGTAAGAAGTACCGGGCTACTAGCTGACAATTGACCTAACAACACAGTGGGTAGTTACAAAAGACCTTACAGATCTAGGTGACATCAAGGGCTGGAAACAAGCCCCCCACTCCATCTACTACTACTACTACTACTAACTAATATCAAATCTCGTGTATTATTTGCTTATGTATGTATAGGTGTAGGTATGTATATATATATTTATGTATGTGTGTATGTATGTGTATGTATATATGTATATATTCTTATGTATTATGCAATGCAACGTAAGTTCATAACATCAAAAGAGTCAGCTCATCGATACTATTGATTTTATAAAATCAATGTCGATACCTTTAAACAAAAAGCAGCATCCCTAGATACGGGTCTCTGACCTAGTTAGGAATGCGGATAGACATTTTCACCATAGGATGTGCTCAATCTCTCCCAACTCAACCATAGTATGTTAATGGTGTGTATATGACATAATTATAAAGTTATTGTAAATTAATAAATAAATAAATAAAAAATAAATCGCAGTGATATACCTGCACTACTTCAGCGAAGCCACCAATATATCGCCATCCAAATCACAATGAAAATCGATATGGAATTCAAAGAAAATAATATATTTTTTACATCCCTAGTGGAGTCTTGAAAGAGTATTGTGGTCGGTAAAAAAACTGATAGGGGAGTTGCTCATGAGTCGTTTGTCTCAAAAAACTCTTTATTCTTAAGAAAAGGCGAGTTTATTGCCTGGGGCCAATATTTTAGAGCTAACCTATAGGTTTCTCGTACAACTTGAGTTGTCGACTACAACGGGCGAGCCCGTCACCACAGGGAATTTTAACGATTAGTCGTTCTATCTCCCTGGAGTGAGCGTAGAAGACTTTGGACAAAAACAATCCGCCGTCTAGCTACGCCATAACCCGTAAGAGACCAACGCCAGATAGCCAGTAATGATTACCTGGCGGGCCCGACACTCGCGCCCTTACTTCCAATTGTGACCAGATTAATCCGGTCTCTCGATTGGTTCCGAGTTCGAGGTCGCTTGTGCGGTCCTCTCCGGTGAAAACCGAATCTATCGCTGACCATGGCGTCCTTTGCCCGCATCTTACCCAGGATCGGATGGCCAATGGTCATTACAAGAGCAGTCGCCGTAAGGTACGCAACCACCCCCGCTCTATAGGAAACAATACAGCTTCCAGACTCCCCCGACTGTTAGTCAGAGTGCACTGTTAGTCAGAGTGCACAATCGATTGGCTTGCGCCGCACGGTGCGCAGACCGTCCAGGAGCGCCAGAGGTTTGATTCCCAGGGGAAACTGACCAAGGCCAGAGTCCTACCCAGGTTCGCATCCCGTGCGTGGAGGCCGTCGGATGGTTGTTGACCCGTGAGTGTGGCCGACCCTGAACACATGGGTCTTCGTTCTCATGGATTCCATCGAGAGGAGCTCTCAAAGCTCCGTTCGACAACATCCATCTGCGCTAGAGATTCGTAACCAGTCAAGAGACCGGAGTAATCTGGTTACAGCTGGTAGTAATGGCGCGAGTGTCTCCGCGCTGGGTAACATACACCGATATCTCGCGAAAAGGCGTTGGCTTCTTACGGGCATGTGTGGTAACTAGACGGTGGACTGTTTCATCCTAAGTCTTCTGCGTTCACGTCACGGGAGACAGAACAATCAAATTTCGTTAAAACTTACTGAGGTGACGGGTTCGCCCGTTGTAGTGCACGAATTAATGAAAACATGTCATGACATGATAAGTAAATAAATTAAAAAGAATAAAAAATCACGACTGCAGTTACAGGAAGTAAACTATGGTATTTATAATAACTGTTTTCACGGTTTTTTATGTAATGCTTGTAATTTATGTATTTATCCATATTGATGCATGTATATTTCCGGAAATTACTCAATCAGACCTTTCATTTGACACTAAACACGATATATTTATGTCAATTTATTGTCATTCGGACATTTCGACATTTAGACAACTACTTACTTGATATTTGGACAGTGCAAGTATCGAATAACACTCGGGATGACATAACAATTCTAACAATATCACCCACTCCTAGATCGGTTTAAGAGTTAAGAAGTTATTGTGGAATAAATACACGGAAAACATATGATGGACCCCATATATATATGAACCCTAAACACATTACTTTACATTTTTGTTGGGCAGTCGTGTGAATATATAAATGGCATAATGTATACATTAAAAGATGTTTTTCTTATGTCTATTGGTGTAAATTTCGTTACTTCAAAATTTCACTTCTCCCTGCGAACTACTTGTTATACTCTGAATGAATACTGATACTGATAATTTATCTTTCAGCTCACCCTAAAGTCCGTCTTTTCATCTCCCACGGTGGTCTGCTCAGCATGCAAGAGGCCATATACCACGGAGTACCATTCGTGGGTATGCCACTGTTCGCTGACCATTTCCGAAATATGGCCGTCGCAAAACACCTCGGAATCAGCGAAGAAATCGACCTCCACACCCTTAACTACACAGAACTGCAAACGACGATTAATAAAGTCCTCAAAAACGATAAGTACAAAACAAAAATCGAAGAATTGTCTAAGAGATTTAAAGACACTCCTCTGTCTGCTATGGATAATGCTGTTTTCTGGATAGAATACGTCATCAGACACAGAGGAGCTAAGCATTTGAAACCACCTTCAGTATGGATGTCCTGGTTTGACTATTATTTGATTGATGTAGGTGTTGTTTTGTTTTCAGCTGTTATTTTAGTTTGTATAAATGTGTGGATTGTTATAAAGCTGTTATTCAATATATTTACTAGACTTCAAAGACGGAGGTATATGGGATATGTTAAAAATAAAAATTATTGAATTATGTCGTTGTTTGAAGTTCTCTTTGAATATCCCAACTGGCCCGTGACAGTTCAACGCCTTATCGAGTGGCCCCAGGTAGTTGACTCAGAGCGAGGCCACACGCCGTCACTACCAGCTATGGTCAAATTTCTCTGTCCTCCCGATTTGTTACAGTTTGGAAGTCGCTTGCGCCGCCTCTATCTAATGTAAGCGGTAATTCAGTTCGAATGTGTCACGGATCGTGGCGTCCTTGGTCCGTCTTTCACTCAGGATCGGATAACAATCGTGTCGTTTCCAGACTCCCCCGGTTTTTTGCTGGAGTGCAGACCAACTGCCAACTGCCTTAAAGTTGCAAAACTGCCTAAATAAGAGGGCAAATGAGCTTTACTTCCGAGGCATACGAGTTGACTTCGTCTGTTTATGGCATCATATTAACGCCGTTCCCTTTGGATTTCGACTATTTACGATAAAATTATGTTAAATGATATCATTACGCCGCCGCCGGTGAGCTACATTTTCGCCTGCCTAGCGAATACTCTTCATTAATTTAATTACTATGCACGGTGAGTTTTTAATTAGTGACATCCTTGAAATGGGTAAATTTGACAACAAATTTTTAAATCAAATATTGCAAGATTTTTTTTTAAAAATTACGTTTTATTCCAAATGATTTAGAAAAAAATGAGAATCGATCTGTTTTAATAATAACCTTTGCTAGTGAATCGAGGTCGTTGAACTCGGCGGCATTGAATATCGTTCAATAACAAAATAGTCGCGAAGCAAGACCACAGCTGGCGCTGCACTGTTATTTCTGATCAATGTATTTTGAATATTTGAGACATTTACCACCACTTACTGAACCTTTTTAAAAATAGAATATACATCACAAATGAAAGAAGGGGCCAAAAAATACCCAATAGTTAAAAAAGCAGTAAGTTAGAAGAAATCAATTAAAAACTAAGATTGCCGTCTAGCGGTTCGAATGATTACTTTCAATGAGCTTACATTTACATATCTCAATAGTCGCATGAATAACCGATAGATGGCAATAGTAAAATAGAATAAAAAACTGTTTTCAACTATAAGGTATATTTTAGGCACTTTTTTATTTGTAATATCTATTCTGTTTAAAAAAAAGGTACTTACAATATGTGGTGGTAAATGTCTCAAAGATTTTAAATATATGTGTTAGAAATAACAGCGCAGCGCCATCTGTGACCTTGCTTCGCGACTATTGTGTTATTGAACGCCATTCAATTCCGCCCAGTTCAACGACCTCGATCAATTAGATAGGTGTAAATAAAACAGGTGATCGATTTTTAAACTGTTGTAAATCTTTTGGAATAAAATGTAATTTTAAAATAATTTTATTACATTATTTCATTCAACAACTTGTCGTCAAAAGTGCTTATTTGCTCGTACTGATTCACCCGTTTAAAGAATGTCACTAATTAAAAACTCACCCTGTATATATTTTCCACAACATTTTCGATTATATATTTTCTCTATAGTCATACTCATATTCACACTTGATTAACTCCTAAACAGTATAGACTGCGAAATAGATCATTTTATATTGATGCGAAATATTCATAACTTCATTACATGTACTTTTAATTTCCCGGCCCACCAACCAAGGAAGTACAGTATTATCAACGCAATAATTTTTAATTCAAGATAACCAAAATATAAATGTTGAGCCCCCTGAGACGATTTAGACCATTTCCAGATGTAAATTTGTCTGTGTATCTCTGTATGTGTGTCTCTGTCTAATCTAATGTGAAATCGGAAACTGAAAGTTAATATCGTTGACATACTTATTGCTGAATGTCGATAATATTATGTATCGTAACTACGGACGAACTAATTTTCAAAATTCAATGTACGTAATGCCAATTGTAATATTTAGGCAAGGATAATGACTATGTATTCGGCATTAATATTCCAGTGTTTAATGTATGCTAGACAGCACCTCGCAGAAACTGCAATTAATGAAACGACATTTACTTGCACTATACCCGCGGTATCTCTCTTTTATGCGTACCTTGAATACGACTGGCATGAGTACAAAAAATCGTAGTTACTACTCCCTACCAGAGTTAAACAGCTGGAGGACTTAAAATTTAAAAAAAAACATCAAGGAGATGCTGATAGGCCACCCTTTCTATGATCTGGCTGAATTTGAGGGCGAAGAATTTTCAAAAAATGACGTAAAAAAAAACCGTTATTGTCGGGTATTTTATTTATGATTTAGGTTATTAAATGCATAGCTTCGCTTTAATTTGATTATTTTACATTTTACTGGCAACTTGAATATTATGGGAAATCAGTTTTTCAACTTATCTAAACAAATTCACGATAATTTAAATTATTAGGCTTTTACTTTAATTGTTTATATAATTTTTTTTGACAATCTAGTATTTAAATTCTTGACTACCTATGTATGAAAGTAGTAACGATATTTACTACCGAACGCGATTATCTTGACACGTCCAAAAGCAGTTTTTAGCCGTCAATTGAACACTACGAAAATGTGATGTAACCAGTTTAAAGTTACTGAAAAATATCAAGATATTTTTGAAAATAATAGACGAATTTAATAGTAATAAAACCAGACTTTATAAAAATATCACGTTTCGAAGCAAAATTTCGTACATTTGAGGTCTCTCGAACTCGTACAAATATGAACTACAGCGAAAACTCTATCGCTTACAGGTTGATTTGCACATAGGATTCCCGTTTCTCTATCATAGAAGTTTTTAACCTTAATGAACCGACTTTCGTCAAGAAACTATTCAAACCAATTCAACCTATGAACTTGCTAGTATCTATAAATAGGATAGAAAACGAATTTACCGCGTGAAATTTGTAGCACCCGACGTTTCGGTGACGTTGCAGCCGCCGTTGTCCAGGGTAGACTGGACAACGGCGGCTGCAACGTCACCGAAACGTCGGGTGCTACAAATTTCACGCGGTAAATTCGTTTCTATCCTATTTATAATTTCAAACAACCGCGATAGTCTTCGATTTTATATTGCTAGTATCTAATTTAGAAAACGTACACAAGAAATATAATATATCACAAATATAAAATACTATGTAACAAATACACAGGAATCTATAATAAAAAAAATATATTAAATGTAACTCGTTTATTTAGACACTTTACAACACAAAGTACTTACTATAAATACCAATATCTATATATTATACTACATTTTTGTCGTGTCCAATTGACGGTTAAGAACCGCTCTTGAATGTATCAAAATAATTGTATAAGTTAGTAAGTCTTGTTACTAATCTTTACTTAACATACATAGGTAGTCAAGAATTTAACTAATAGATTAACAAAATATAAATATAAATAAACAAAATATAAGCCTAATGATTAAAATAGTCAATAATTCGTATATATACGTAGTAAAAGTTAATCATCGTAATATTCAAGTTGTCAGTAAAATGTTAAATATTCAAATTAAAGCTACGCCATGCATTTAAAAACAAATGGTACATATATAAGACCAAATAATATAACCAGACAATAATGCTCTACTTTTTTAAGTCATTGAAATGGGAACAATATTTTAAAAGTCATGTCCTTCAAATTCGGAAGATCATTGAAAGGGTGGCCTATCAGCATCTCCTTGCTTTTTTTTTAAGTTACGTCCTCCAGCTGTTTGACAGTGGTAGAGAGCAGATTATAGAATTTATTGCTAAGGTATAACTAGCTTTTCTGTACTTTTGGCGGTCGTATTCGGGGTACGCATAAAAGGGAGCTACCGCGGGTATGGTGCGAGTAAATGACCGCATTAATTGCAGTTGCCTCTAGGTGCTGTCTAGCATACATTAAACACATGTCATATACGACATATCTGTATTATATATCTATATATCCATATGCCATCATTCATCACCTTACCCTAATCATATTCAATTCTCTGCCTTTTTCAAACGATTTTCTATTTATAAATTCAATATTTATTTGAATTTGTAATTTTGAATTAGAATAAAATAATATTTTTCAAAACTGTAATCACATCAAGAAACTATCGAATGTTTTTTCTTTATATGATTATGATTATTGTTTACGGTGTATTTTTTCCGAAATGATTAAATTAATAAATAAAAAAAATGTCGGAAGATCGTCAAGTAGTAGCATACGTTTCAAAATGATTCATTTCAGATCATGATTTCAGGTATGTCTGATAGTAATATATATTCCCACGCAACATTTTCTTAGTGTTTTAACCGCAAATCAAGGCTTCGACAACGTCAAAATATCAGCTTACGGATAATTTAAATCCATTATGATATGTTACAATGCGGTTTTACTGTTGCAGAATTCGATGCTGATGGAAAAGATTCATTTTGCATGTATTTAATCCTAAAAAAAAAACAAACACAATTAAATTATTATTTTAAATACAATAAATACATAGCAGGGAAAGAAATAATAAATAAAATTGAAACAGCAAGGCGTATGTCAAATTCCATACCTGGTAAGTAACCAATTGGCTGAGGGCAGCAGCTGACAGAGAGACATGAAAGAAGAAGGAAGAGGCCTAAGTCCAGGAGTGGACCAAACCAGGCGGAGTAAGAACAAGAAGAAGATGTCATTCCATACAAGTTGGGTATTGCCGGTTAACAATTCTTGCTCTCAATGGTACATCATCAATGCGCATGTGTCATCTGCGTAACTGCAATGTTTTGAATTTCATAAACAGAAGGTCGCGATCGATAACGTCAAAGTGTCGTGACAAGTTGCAAATAAATTAATAGTTTAAAAAAAACACTAAAACACGCTTTTATAAATGCACTTAAAAACCAAAAAATCGAGTATTGTATCAGAACTACGACATCTTATCTGTAAGCGTATCTTTGCAAAACCATAATAAACTATGAAAGATTGTAGGTACACATATCTATCGTTGTTACAAGACCTTTCTAACAAGTCCAAACACGGCTATGGTACGATATTCCATCATGGAATGCCAGTGCCTATCTTCCGGCTTCATCATCAGACCTTGAAACCCAATCGTGGTCAAAGTTCATTCAAAGACTTTTCTAACAAGTCCAAACACAGCTATGATACGATGTTCCATCATGAAGTTCCAGTTCATATCTTCCGACTCCATTATCAGATCAGTTCGACAGTACCATATTATTGTATTGTCATCAGAACTACACACAGCTGCCAATTTTCATGACGCTACGATCCTGGGAAGATGGTTAAATTAGTTACCTTGGATTCCATCACATAGTTACATACAAGTCGACCTTACAGCGTATTAAAAAACGGTTGTGTCACACTAAGACTTTAGCAAAATTTCTCAGAATCATAGCAACTATCTTAGAAATGTTGTAAGATGCGTTATCTCAATAAAAAACTTTGGAATTTATACACTATCCAACAACAAAATACTTTTTTCTGTAAATTTGATAGAAACATTTCATCCTCATATTTTAAAGGGTGCTGAACACAGAAATGATAATGACAATGCAAGTTTAGCTCTTGTTTTTTAGTCTTTGAAGCTTTTCAGAATTGCCCTTAAAAGCATATGGTTCTCCCTCGGAGGAAGGTCACTAATAATGCAATCGCTTGTATTTTGCTGCTGGTTATTTATTCCCTGATGAGCATCCAGCAATATTCCACTAGCATTGATTCACTCCACTTACCTCGGTATCTTTTTCTATCTCCGAAATTTCTTGGTTTGCGTTTGCCAAGTTCGTCGCTAACAGAACCATAGTTTTCGGGAAAGAAGTCAAAGAATGAATGTAAGAAGTGTAACTTTAAAAACATATCTCACCCCAGTCTATTGTAGTACTGCAGTAGATTTTCTACAAGATCCTTATTAGTCTAGTGAAATTTTATATAAAACGAACTTTTAGAAGCAAATCATGTAACTTTCGGGCAACCGGTATTTTCTCTCTATTTCAACCATGCTGAATCTGAAAATTCCGGTTGCGCAAGCGAAATTCTGACCGAAAGTGGGATATCCAAGATGTCCGCCAATATGGCGTCGTAAAAGTAAAAAGGAGAACTCTTTTTCGATATTTTGACTAGATTATATTATGGTTTTCTGCCTTATGATCTACAATGACATTTTTGGACACTTAAACAAAGTCCAGCTAATCGGGGATTTTCATGGTCGTTTTCGTGATCATCGTGTTGGATTTAGTAAAGAACAATTAACTTTGTTCGTGTTATATTGTCGCTGTTGGCTAGTGTAATTGTTTTGCGGCTGATGCTGCGGTCGCTGCAATAAGCATACTATTTATTACGAAAACGTGTAGGTACTGCTATTGAAAACATCATATCGCACGTCACATGGAAAACTGACACAACTCAAAATTTGGTGATTTTGAGTTAATAATGCAGTTAGATGAGCAAGGTTCAATTCTATAAGGCAGAAAAAAGTCACAATTGTACTTCTAAAAACCGCCGTTGGAGAGCGGTAGTGTCACTTCAAGGCGCGAACATATTTATTGGCCGCGTCCGTCAGCCGCGGCTTACGGACGCCGCAGGGACGAACATATTATCGGAAGCGTCCATCAGCCGTGGATTACGGACGCGACTGATAGTATGCACAGTCGTTTGGGACGCGGTTTGCGGATCTCTATCGGACGTTCGAAGCCTCAAGGTCACGTCCGCGACTTACGTCCGATAATGTGCACGGTTCAATAGACATTCATAACACAGATCAGATACCTTTGCCGGCTGACGGACGCGTCCAATAATTATGTTCGCCCCTTTAATTAGTGCAAACTATGAAATTTAAGCTACCAAGGCTACTATAGTAATTAAAATTCCGAACATTTTTTATATAAAACGCAGAATAATATGATTTCATTACCTGCATTCTTAAAATTGTAATATTTACCTCCGCGTCAATCTTCTTGATCTCGCAACCACAGTCTCAAAAATGCTTACACAGATTAAACACAAGCTCATCAAAACTGCACATGAGAAAGAAAAGTCAACCTCTCTCCGTCGATCCATACATTCTCACATGTATAAAATATGCCTATCCCTTTTTTGGTTTTAGTGTATTGGTGTTCAATAAATGCAATACGTGTGACCTGAGCGTGTAGTTGTAGAGCTCAAGAAGATTTAATATATCATACTAGTATTTCGAGCTTTTAGCTAGTCCAAAATATATTATTTTTGTTTCTTCGTTCTCCTGAGAAAGCACATTTTTTGAGTTGTGTCAGTTTTCTATGTGACGTGCGATATATTACGATTTTCTTTAAATCTGGGAAAACACCATCTAATATCACTTCAAAATTGCTCTAATGTGGCTACAGCTGGATCTATATTTTTAATAAACTTATCGAATGAGACTTAATATCTATAACAGATTTTGTTTTAATGCCATACCTCTAGAGACCTGTCGAATTCTAGTGGTTCCTAATGGTTCCCTGCAGCTTGGGTGGTTTTGGCCAACAATCTATGTCAGGTGGCCTGCCCAACCCACGGTTCAACTCATATCTGGCAACCTCCTCGAAGAGGGGCTTACCCTGTCACGGCCGCTGTGAGCTTCTGCCACGGCTGTAATCTTGCAGTCGGAGGCGGTTTGGAATAGAAGATCGCGGTTCGGGGGAATACCTCGGGCGGAACTGGACAGTTGGTGCACCATCCGGTTTGCTAGGTGTTGAATGCCCAGATAGCAAATAACCAGAGGGGTATGAAGACGTACGTTTCCTATGACAGTAGAGGGTAGTCGTCGACCAAACATCTTCAACTCTTGAATCGATATGTCGGCCACCCAATCCTGAGTGACCATGGCGAGCAAAGGGTGATGCGGCCCGCAAATTACACAAACTGAATAACCGCTTAAGCCAGGTAGAGACCGCGCAGACCGGAAGACGGAGAAATTCGGCCAAATTTGTAGTACTGGCGTGAGGTTGGTACGCTGTTTCACATTCCAGTGCGTCGCGGTAAGGTGTCGGCTTCTTACGGGCATGTTGGCGGAGCTAGACTGGGGACTGTGATTGTTACTAACTCTGTGGGTCGTCCCTGAGTCACTGTTTAATCTCCTCTCGGCTGAAAGAACGATGTATATCGTTATAACAGCCCGAGCGGTCGGGTTCGCCTGTTTCAGATGACAGCTCCAAAGTGTCGAATTCTAGTGTACTTAATGAAAGAAGCAAAATTAATACCGATGTTTCGGATATTTCCAGTGAAATATAATAATTTGAGGAGCTTCCGAGTTGTTTTGCAGCATTATATAAATGTCGAGCAACCTTAAATATACTTTGCCTATGATAAATATTTGAATAGTTGCGTCCGTCTCTGTTAATGACATTCCACGTGATATTATTATATTATTCGAGTGATTAATCTCCTCTTCAATAAGTTTTCGATCAGCCGCAATTAGTGCTTTGTCAATTAATGTCTGTTTGCGATGTGGGTAATAAGACTAGGTTGGGATTTTCAATGAAATTATCCTGTAATACCTCAAGTTTGGTTACGGATATTCAAGTCATTTTATATCCAGGAATTACTGCTTATCATTGATTGCGTCATTGATTACACTTTTATAGGTTATTTTTATTTTTATTTTTTTTAAAACATAACATGCGAAATTCATAAAATGGTCATACTATGTAATGGTGCGAAGTAAACGACGACCCACATTCACATGACCATGCGCAGCGCATGCCCAACTAGGGCGAGTATAGCTTGTATCTGGGCATACGATTTATTTTCAGACTTGGGTGGACAAGCATAACTGACGTAGGACACATACACGCACACACACACATATACATATACACATATATACATATACATATACATACATACACACATTCACATATATGTTACATTATTTTTATTATCTTAAATCACATTTATGCAGGTATATTATTTCTAAGAGATGATTTGCAGAAGATCATTCTCTGTCCTTGAACGACCTATATCGTCAAAAAGCCATTTTTTAAATTTTTTATTGAATAAAAAGGTACTTTCATTTTTTTCATGTCGTCATCAAGACTGTTGAATATTTTGGGTGCGATAAAATTTAATTGCCTTTGGTCAAATTATGAATTAACTCGGGGAACTGCATAATTCAAGCCTGCAGATGTTTTTGTAGTTCTGTGTTGCTGGCTTCGTGGTCGTTTATCTAGGGTTCGTCAGGAAGAACATGAGTGACTATTTCACAAACAGCTGGCGTATATCTAACACCTTACCGCCTATTAGATTGCTAAATGCCTTACTACGTTTTGGCAGTTAGGATTTAACTAAGAAATTACCAAATTTTGATTAATCTTCTCTCATGTTAAGTAATTTTAAACACGCCTACACTATATCATATCTCAAAATATCGTATTAATATATTATACAAATATAATATAATATTATAAATAGGATAAAACAAACTAATTTACAGCGTGAATTTTGTAGCACCCGATGTTTCGGCGACATTGCAGCCGCCGTTGTTTAGGGTAGACTAAAAGAGCTGTTAATCCGTTGTTACGCGGGAAGGCCGCATACAGCTGCTGCTACTGCGTAAATTATAACGGTGGTGTGTGTGGGGGGGGGGGGGGAGACGGGCTCGAGGAGCGCGAATTTCGAAAATCCGTCGTGCATACAACACTCACTGTATCCTGTCTTACGTCCTTGCGTTCGGTTTTTGGCGGTGGGAACATTTTAAGAAGAGGGTTCCACGTAGAAGAGAGTTTGTAACCGTCGTCTCTATTGAAGTTTGGGGTTTTTCTTATTTCAATGGCTTCCCGGATCATGCGAGAAAAGTAGAATTGTTCTTTGGATAGCTCAATGGGATTTTGAAACTGCATCCAGTGGTTACTTCCGCTATCCAATATATGTTCGCAGATCGCCGATTTTTCTCGCTGAACGTTTTTAACAGCTTTGATGTATTTTGTCAGTCGCCTGGCTATGGGCCGTTTCGTTTGTCCAACGTAGGTTAGACCGCAACTGCATTCGACTTTATACACACCCGGGGTTTGCAGTGGTATTACATCCTTTACAGGCCTCATAAATCGAGCTATATTTTGGGTCGGCTTGAAGATCGTTTTTATATCGAATTTATTTAGCATCTTACTTATTCGATCTGTCACGCCCTTGACGTATAGTAAGAATGCTCTTGATCTGCTCGGTTTCTGGGTTTCATCTGTATTGGATCGTGTGCTTGTCTAGTGATCTTTTCCGTAACCATTTCTCATCAGGACATCATTGACATGTTCCATCTCCTGCGGAAAATGCTCAACGTCGCAAAGATCGCGTGCTCGATTCACGAGCGACTTTTGCACTGAGCGTAGATGGTAGGGATGATGGTGTGTACTTGCATGCAAATATCTTATTTATAATGTCAAATAACCACGATAATGTCCGATGTCATAATATAATATATAATAATATTACAAAATATATGTTGAAGTCGTAGCTTCTTATTTTATTATAATTTAGATAAAGATGACAATTTTAGACTTGGTATAAAAGTTTCAATACATTACAGTTACGCGTTTTAATGTTCAATTACTAGCATTCTATTGTCTTCGTATTATTTCTTTGATTTTATAAGACTATATAAAAATGCGATAGATTTCACTAACAGTTAAATGGTATTATTGCTATCATTAGTTAAATTATTGGGTTTTAATAATCAATCAGTCTTTTATAAAAAACATTATTTATCAATGTTTCATTAAGCGCAAAATAGATGGCGAATAATGTAAAAACATCAGTTTTCAAAACAACATTAAATGGCAAAATAGATCCCATTTCGCCGGAAAGTGCTCTCAGTGCCGACTGCATGTCGCCACGGGTCAACACCCATCCGGAAGCCTCCACGCAGAAGGGAGAGCCAGGTAGGACGCTGGCCTGCGGGCCAGTCTCCCCTAGTAGTCAACCTTCGGGCGATCCTAGACGGTTTGCGCATTGTGCGGCGTCAACCAATCAATTGTGCACTGCGACTAGCAGCCGGAAGTGTCTGGGAACAGTAATGTTTTCTATAGAGCGGGGGTGGTTGTTAACCTTATGGCAACTGCTTTTGAAATGACTATTCGGCCACACGATCCCGGGTGAATAAGCCGGGCAAAGGATGCCGTGGTCCGCGGTTTATTCGGTTGACACCGTATCGCCGCTTCATAAAGGAAAGGTCTGTGCATGCGATCTCGATCCTGTAACCACTCAGGAGGTAGGAGGTATCCTGAAGGTTAATTCCAGACAGAGATATCCTTCCAAACTGGTAGTCAGGGTGGGAGGTTGACCGCTGAGTACCTTTCCCGGTGCCTCGCCGCAAGGCGTTAGCATCTGACGGGAAGGGGGTGTAGCTAAACTGTAGATTGTTTTCCGTCCCAAGTCTTCTGCGCTCACCTCACGGGAGACAGAACGATAAATTTCGTTAAAACTTCCTGGGGTGACTGGTTCGCCCATTGTAGTTGACAGCTCTAGTTGCATGTCGCCGGCATGAAAGGGTTGCAATACCGCAATACCCTATATGATCAGTGTTTGGACTAACCTTAATATTAAGAGGAAGCATGCTTCGAAGTAAAAATTAAAGTCATATTATAGATCTATGGTCTATAAAAAAGTTTTTTTTTTAAATACCGGCAAAGGTATAAAACTAAGTTGAACTGAAATTCGTTTTCTAATCATGTTTTTAAGAGAGAAACTTTGGCCCAAAGTAAAAGAAACAATAGACAGGCTTAGTATATGGTTCCAAGTTAATAAATAATCACTTAACGTAAATAAATCAAAATCAATATGCTTCTCTTTGCGGCCGTCTGATTATAATGAAATAGACGTATGTTTTGTGTCTGACAAACTAGAGAATGTTTCCTCCACGAAATTTCTCGGATTAGAAATCACTTAAATGATCTCAGTAAAAAAATGTGCAGTGCCATATTCGCCATTAGAAAGATAAAAAGTTTATGCGGTTTTGAAGCAGCTAAATCCGTTTATTTTGCATATTTCCACTCCATAATAACGTATGCCCTACTGTTTTGGGGAATGGCACCAAACTCAAAAAGAATTTTTCTTCTCCAGAAAAGAGCGGTACGCAGTTTATATAGTCTCACCAAGAAGTTCTTGTAAGCCGCTATTTGTAAAATCAGGAATAATGACTCTATTTTATTCTTACATCTACCAAAATATTATGTACGCTCGTAGACACCTAACAGAAGCTCCGGTGAGTAGTGATTTTCATCATCACGATACGAGGAATAAATCCAGTCTCCACATAAACCGACAGCGACTTAGCAAAGCGCGATACAGTTTTATTCACCAAAATTTGTCCTTCTATAATAAGATTCCAGAGCAAATGAAAAGCCTTGGAGAGGACCAATTTAAAAAGATAATTATACATAATTTGGTGAGAAACCCAATTTATGGTATAATGAAGTTTGAAAATTCTGAGTTTATTTTCCATGTTGATGATTAATGAAATGCGTAAAGTTTTAAACATATTGGTATTATGATAGCTGACATTCTAATTTTCATCTAATTTATTATACATCTATTTATTTAAAAAAAATACGGGCATATTGCTAGTTTGACAATAAAATATCTATTTTTTGATTATTCTACATAGAATTTGCATTTCTATTTTAATATATTATTCTCCCTGACTCTTAAATCACATTAGTATATTTTGATTATTTGTATATAGGTAATATTGAATATAATATTACAGCCATGACAACTATCACGATAGTTATGTTTTTAATAATTAAATTTTTAGCATTTAATTTTGTGACGCATCCAAGTGTAGGAATGCCTATCTACTGGAGTAGTTGATTGTATTGTATTGTATTGTATTGTAACGGATTTCATTATGTTTAGAAAGAGTATATTAATATTACGACTATTATTTGCATTTGGCGTTCTGCAAAAGATATTATCGATACATCTTGCACTTGGTACGATACATTAAATGTTAAAATTGAAAATTTTTAATTAAAGTTAAAATTTTTTAGCTTTTTAATTAATTAAAGTTAAAATTTTTAATTAAAAGTTAAAAATTTTAACTCCAGTTATTTTATTTAAATTTGTCTCCGAATGACTTTATTTTGTTAATTGTTACTTATGTTACGTTGTATCAAAATAATATTGTTATATGTAATTGATTCCATGGGAATTACTCCTTGTTTAAAAAGACAAGGATACTTTAGACGCTTTTTCATATTTCAGCATTTAGTATGACGTCAGAGGCTTTGACGGGCAACCGCTTCCGGAACTGACACCCCGCCGGACGACTCAGACTGAAATTGTTCAGCAATTGGAGTCGTAACTGACATTGCAAGAACTACTTTCTGCCTCTGCCCGCTGTGTGAAACATTTACCACAAAACATAAACTAGTTTCGATCTAGAAGTGGCGACACTACTTCGTTAGAAGGGTTTGAAACTATAAGAAATAAAACGGGTCAAATGCGACTTTCACTCGTGCGTCGTGGGTTCCGTTCCATACCCTATTAACTACCATTGATTATACGGGATATTAAATTGTTCAATACCGTAGTACGTTTAGCGTTAGAGTAGCGCCGTCGGGAGCCGATGCTGGTTGTAGAATCAGGTCATGCTCACCATAAAAATGCATTGTCATCGGAACTGAACCAACACGTACTACGTAAAATTTCATCTTTATAGGGTAAGAGTAAGTGGTTCTAATTCAGCTTGCATTTTTTATTACTATTACTTACTATGATTTTTTTTGTTACTGTTAGGTACTTCTTTATTAATTTTGGTTACAATTTTTAATATTATTTGACATTTTATTTTACATTATTTTTATTCTATTAACACGTATAAATTATTTCTGTATTTAATTTTAAATATTTCTCATTGCGATCATTAGTTAGTGATTATCCTACTAATATTATAAACGCGAAAGTTTGTATGTATGTATGGATGTTTGTTACTCTTTCACGCAAAAACTACTAAATGGATTTTGATGAAACTTTACAATAATATAGCTTACACATCAGAATAACACATATGCTATAATTTATAAAGATATAGCGTGAATTATCTAAAATATAACGATAACTGTCAAGTAAGTAGGAAAAAATTCTAAAAAATTGACATTCGAAATTTAAATTCTATCCTACTAATAATATAAACGCGAAAGTTTGTATGTCTGTGTGGATGTTTGTTACTCTTTCACGCAAAAACTACTGAATGGATTTTGATAAAACTTTACAATAATATAGCTTACACATCAGATTAACACATAGGCTATAAATTATAAAGATATATGGTTTTCTATCATCATTATCACAATTTTCCATCACCACGCGGGTGAAACCGCTGGGCGCAGCTAGTTAGTTATAATTTGTAATGGTGACGGTAATATATAATTCTTTTTTCTTCTTTTTTAAATGACCGAATATATGTGAATAAAAAACTAGAGAGCTCGCTGCCTTAGAGCAAGTCCTGACACTTATATAGTTGGGCAGCAGCAGTATATATATACACATGAAATCAAACTTCTTGAGCTCTACAACTACATGCTCAGGTCACACGTATTGCATTTATTGAACACCAATGCACTGAAACCAAAAAAGGGATAGGCATATTTTATACCTGTGAGAATGACGGAGAGAGGTTGAGTTTACGCGTGTCTGTAATGATTCTCGTCGAAGCCAGCCGTTTAACGGTACAGTCAGACGATTACATAAGTAATAGATTCGTTTAGTATTGAGTTGAATTGGGCTGTGATAATTTTTCAATATATAGGTACGTCTCAGCGGCCCGTCGTTTAGCGGTACAATCAGAAGAGTAACAAATAAATACGTTTTGTGTTGTATTTTGTCTTCGTCGTCTGTGCTGTGATCGTGAGTTCGACTGTGCTGAATCCCAGGAGGTACAGTAGGTAAATAACTTTATTTTCTATTATTTCTTGTCGTGATCGTCGTTTAATATGCCGTTAAAAACAAAATTGGGGAATAAGACGCTGAAATCCCAGAAAAGGGAATTAATATCAAATATTTACCATTTCATGAAAGATGAAGCGAAATTCGGAATAACAATTGAATTGTAAGCGGTCTTAAAAAGGCTTTCTGCTGCTAGTAAAATATCTATCGCGTCAATAAAAAGAGTTGGTGGAAAAAAGAGGAGGTGATCGTATTGTGTTGTAAGCAGAGTCTGTAAAAGTATTGTGTTTGAGATGTACTGTATAATTGAGGCTCCTAATATAAAAGTGGTAATAGTTTGGAAAGTGAAAGATGATTGTTTTGTGTTTTTGTGTCACAATCCTAATGTTATTTTCCACCTAATTATATAGGAGAGTACGGTATATTGGACCGACTGTTAAATTGGACCAGTCCAATAATCGCGAAATTAAGCCTCATGTTTGTAAACTGGCAACACACTTAGATCCGTAACTAACTTCACTGCGCGTGACCGAAAGGTCAGTTGTCAAAGTTGAAGCGACGTGAAATTACGGCAGCAAAATCATATCTCTTTTCTTTACTATAAATTTCGTGGAGCGTTCGTAAGGTTGTGTATGGAAACAAGGTAAGGCTTTTTCAAATATTTTAACGTAATCAACTAAGAGATATATTCAGTTTGAAGGCCAAACCAGAGTTGAGCCTAATATTTATAGGTTATGTTTGTCATAAATTTTTGTTTGTAAAGACGCTCGGTCGGTTAAATTGGACCTGTGACAGTTGGGTAATTTGGACCGGTCCAATTTATCCGTCGATCGGTAAGTTGACTGGTACATACAAGTTATCCGACTTAGCCCGTAGGAAATAAATATATTCCAATGCGAATTTGGTTTGTTCTAGATGGCTGACAGCAAGCACTACTACAAATGGAAGCAAGAAGACCTAAAACGTGCAATATTTGCATTTCGACACGACAAAATCGGATTAAATGTGTGTGCCCGACTCTACCAAAAAACCTAAGGCCACGTTAAAGAGGCATCTGGACAGCAATAATATCTTTGCTAACTCTTCGATAATCCACAAAGGAAGACCGACAGTTTTTCCAGACGCAGTTGAGAAAGATCTCGTGAACCATCTTCTTACTTTGGAAAAGTGCATGTTTGGATTAACCATTACAGACCTAAGGAGGTTGGCATATCAAATAGCTGAACAGAATACAATTCCTCATAACTTCAGCGCTTCAAAACAAATGGCTGGAAAGGCGTGGTTTTACGCCTTCAAAAAGCGTAACGGCGATAAAATCAACATCAGACAGCTCGAAGCTACATCTATTAACCGAGCAAAAGGATTCAGTAGAGAGAATGTTTCTCATTTCTTTGATTTACTTGAAAAAGTTGTCGATGAGAATAAAATCACAGCGACCAGGATATTTAATGTCGACGAAAGTAGATTCTCTACTGTTCAAAAGAGACCACAGAAAGTAATAGGCGAGAAGGGAAAAAAACACATTGGATCTGTTACGAGTGGAGAGCGAGGCGTAAATACAACCATGGTAGCCTGTGTGAGTGCAGCTGGGCAGTATGTGCCGCCCATGATAATATTTAAAAGAGGACGCATGAATGACCTACTCAGCCAGAGCGCTCCAACTGGTAGCATTGTCACTATATCAGAAAGTGGCTACATTAATTCTGACTTATTCGTGACATGGTTAAAACACTTTGTTGATATTGTTAAACCGACAAAAGAACACAAGGTAGTACTCCTTCTTGACGCCCACACGACACACAGCAAAAATTTAGAAGCATTGACGCTCGCTCGAGACAAGGGAGTAATTATGATACAACTCTTCCTGGACACACTACGCACAGGTTGCAACCATTAGACGTTGCTTTTTTCAAAACAATGAGCATTTCCTACATCCAAGCAGTAGAGAAGTGGCTACGCACAAATGTTGGAAAAGGAGTCAGTCAATTTCAAGTAGCTCAGTTGATTACCGAGAGCTACGAAAGATCGGCAACTATTGGTAATGCTACAAATGGGTTCAAGGCTTCTGGTGTTTGGCCCATTGACAGACGTGTGTTCCAAGACCATCATTTTGCAGCCTCTAATGCTTTGACACCCACAAAAATCCAGGAACAGGATTCGGAATACTATAAAGCACCAGATAGTGAGACTCCTGCTCAAGTAATACCGGCAACCTCCATTGAAAATTCAGACCAAGCAATCCCTTTAACCTCAAGAGCGAGTCACCTGAAAGTTTCGATTGAAACCCTATCTCCAACTCCCAAAGCTGCAACCATGAAAAAGTCACGTGGTGCTCAGAAAGCGACTGAATTAACATCCAGTCCTTACAAAAACTATCTGGAAGCAGCGATTCAAAGGCGTCAGAGGAAGATAGCAAAAATAGAGCCAATGTACACAACTAAAAAAGGAAAGGGAATTGGAAAGAAAATGAAGCCGTTAGTCGAAAATGAAGCAAACAAGGAGAACATCGGAAGTGGAAACTCCAAGGGCAAACAAATTGGCAAGAGGAGCATAAAATCAAAGAAATATAGTAGCAGTGACTCGGATGCCCGGATGTAAATCTATTATCTTTTTGGATGAATCCGAAGAGTACTCCGATGAAATCGAAGAAACTAAATACAGTGTGTGTGTGAATGGGATTATTATGACAAAAAGGGTCCAAAAGTAGACTGGGTTAAATGTGTTAGGTGCCACAAATGGAACCACGATGGCTGCCTGCTTAGGAACCAAGACATTTGTGACAAATGTTTTCATAATTAATAGGGGTAGTCCTCTTTTTACTTAACGTATAATAATTACTTCACTAAATAAAAATGCATCTTAACAAGTTATTTTATTTCACAATTGTTTCCACTATATTTTATATATGGTTTAATTTTGTTTAAATATATTTTACAAAAAAATCAATAATATAATTTCTAGGTCCAATTTTCCGACCCCATGGTCCAATTTATCAAACCAGTCTGGGAATATGGACCGTTTCACGCGTTTTAATTTTTTAAATTTATATATAGGTTCATGAAATTAGAAACATTTAGACACTACTTATTCTTGTATATTAATAGGTAGTCTTTTATATAAAATTTATTAGAATTTGAAACTCAACCCTAACTAGTTTAAAAAAATATACTTTTTAAACCGGTCCAATATAACAGACTCTCCTATATATCACACCGTATTATAAACCAAACTAATTATCGATATTACATCATGGACGGTTATGCATGTAATGCATAATCGTTCATGTGTTAATCGCTAATGAACATTTAAATTATAGTACAGTCATTCTCTAAAACAATACTGCTAGAATGGCTAGTCATCACTTCAATATTTATTTATTTTTTATTTTACTTGATTAAAAAAAATACAACGTTTTGTAGTAACAAATGCTTGCGTCGCTCATAACTAGGCATAGCCGATCTATTTTAAATATTTATATTTTATTGTGAAATTACTTGTTTTCTGCCTGCCTTCTTTCTTTCTGTTTCATGTCTTCAATTCACGGGAACATCGATGAAGTGAATACATGGACCGAGGACATGAAATATTTTTGAATTATTGATTATATATAAATTATGGACAATAATATTACCAAAAAAGTGGTCTCTGCTTTTCTTTGGGGGTTCTTTCCAGTGGAATCTTACTTGTAGAACTCGCCGGAAAAAATAGGAAAAAGTACAATTACTGTCTTTTGACGTTCAGTATGTATATATTATGTATTTACATTGAATAAACATATTTGAAATTGAATTTGAATTTGTTAATTAGACTATAAAGGCTAATTTTAAATTTTCAATACATCATCACGATATCAAATATTCTGTCGTTGGCTGTACATGCCTTGGTTTTAAGGAAGCCGGCGAAGTCCGTTACATATAGCGGCTCTAGTCTAGCACAAGGCCATTTGATTTTCTTTCTCATGTGCAGTTTTGACGAGGTTGTGTTTAATCTGTGTAAGCATTTTTAAAACTGTGGTCGAGAGCTCAAGAAGATTGCTGCGGAGTGTACATGCTAATGCTCATATCGGCCGTGTTCCATTTTTATTTTTATTTTAATAATATAAATAATTGTTTATTGATATGAATATTAGCGATACATATGCATTTTATTTATTTTTATTGGGCCACAAAAAAAAACACCGTTAGCACCGTTGCACAACATAGATTGTGTTGCTCCTAACTACGCAGAGTCTGTTCTAAGGAGAACACCAATACAAGCGATTATAAACTACATAACTTCCAAAATAAAAATAAAAAATTTGAATCAAATCAAGTTAAAATGAAATTCTCACTACACCAAAATAATATTATAACTATAAACAAGTAATACTAAATAATAATGTATAATAATAATAATAATAATAATATATAATAACAATAATAAATAATCATTTATAATAATAACTAATAATTTATAACAATTAGTAAAAATAGGTATATAAAATATATAGAAAATAAATATATTTATTTATTTTATAATTGTAATGAATGTTTTCTCCGTCTCTCTCCTACCAAGGTTTATTAACCATAATGTAAGGTGATATTTTTGTTGGTTGCTGCTAATTTCCAATATGTTCTCTTTACTCATGATATTAACCATTCTTGGAGCAAGAAAGCTCTAATGACGTTGTCCAAAAGACGTTAGACGTTTCGGCACTTCAAAGTTTCCCTTATAACGACCTGATCTCTCCCTGTTTTCCGGAGAAACACAATATTCGTCTTCATGGTTGTTTTTAAGATGAAGTATTTGAATCATTGTAAATGAATTGTTAAAATAAATAAATGAATAAATAAACATACTGACAAACATTGCAAGATAAATAAAAGCTTGTAAAAATAGACGAGTGGCCACCTTCTAAATAATACGAATGCAGAAATTGAAGGTCTTACTATATAATTAAATATAGGTGTTAATGTGTATAAAGAAAAAATATTGTTTGAAATCAGTAACAAGTATTTTTAAAACATATTTAAACAAAACAAATTTACTATCCTATGAGTAGTTTACAATGCTTGCATTACAAATTAATATAGAAATAACATGAATAATTTGATATGGAAAAAAGTAATAAGATTATTAAAAATATAAGGGTAAGAAAGGCAATAATAAGGTAGGTTCTTAACAAGGTACGTTCTAGAAAGGGTTATATAATGCAAAAATAGAAGTATGAATAACTGGATAATAATATTTATAATAAATAATATATTATGATATAATATAATAGTCTTATAATACAGTACACTAGAATAGCAGGTAGTGAAATCTTAGAAGTAGTAGATAGTAGTAGTAGTAGAGATAGAGATGATCGAATGTTTAATTAAAAAAATGGAATCATAAAATACATCGAATCCTTTACATGATTTATCAAAAACTCGACATATTCTGGTAAGAGGTCTATTCGACGCAATGTTGCTTGCTATTGCAAGCGACAAGAGAAAATGTTTGAAAACTCCTTGTTAGTCGCAGTGGCACACGAATTTTAACTTTTTCTGGACTAGCTGGGCTGTCTAGTCGATTGTGCAAAAGCTTATAGAGACAAGTAATATCAGTAATAGTCCTACGTGTTTTAAGGTCTATTAGGTTGAAGTGAGAAAGTATCCCCGTATGTTTTTTTCAATATTTTTTTCTTTTTCATTATCATCCAATATTTTGATTATATTCGGGATTATTCTTGACATATTTTTTTAAAATACCTATTAAATTTATTTTTGTAACTCTATTTTATACGGCCCAGTGGCTAGGTCGCCTGATCTTACATTTTAAGGTGCCGGGTTCGAATCCCGTCTAGGTCATTATTATCCGTTAGAATAAAATTAACGGAGTTGCATTTTAATTCTGTCGATAGAATGCACACACTTACACCCATGTTACACGCTTAATCTTTATTTTTTTATTTATTTTATTTCCATAATTCAAATTACAAATTACTAAACAAAATCTTTATCCTAGCACAAAATCATTTTACAATAAGTGTACATATTATACCTAGCTTAGAAAGGAAATTCATCTCTTTGACATATTAGTTTACCACCTTAATAGGTATTAACCTATGCTGATTATTGATCGTGATTAAATAACATATAAATACTTCATAGTAGGGTTCGTCGTAAGAGATTGTCACAATAAAGAGTAGAAAACAAACAAATTGTAATTTTTATTATTAGTTTTATTATTATTATTAGTATATTTTTATATTTTTATTATATTTAAAATACTTGCAGTATATTAGTAAGTTTTATGACAATAATTACGATAGTGTTTATTTATATAACTGTAACATTATTTGTTGCGGGAAGAAATTATGATGGTGCGGGCGGAAATGATGATGATAAACATCACAAAAAAAAGTTTTTCGACACACCTAAAATTCCAACGCGTCAATTCCTAAAACAAACATATTTACTTATGGCAGTAAGTGCACTAGGCAAATAAAACCCTTGCACCGGATTGGGAGCCGGATATCATTATATCGTTGGTCCTTAGGATTGGATAACACTACATCATTGATCCTTAGGAGCGGGATAACACTACAAAGTTTTGGTCCTTCGAGCCGGATAAACTCCACAGTGTTGAACCAGCGAGACGATTGAAATAAGACTACATCATTGGTATTTTTTTTTTTTTTTTTTTTTTTTTTTTTTTTTAAACCAGTTGATAGGAGTTCCTACACTTGGTTATGTCAAAAGTAATAAAAATAACAAGTATAATATAAATACCTATTAAGGTATAAGATATAAACGTCGGTATTGCAAGGTATGAACGTTGAACATCCAAGCGCAGATTTTCTAGGTTATATATGTAGAGGAAACAACATTTTCCAATATTTTCAATCAAAATTCTTAAGTAATTTCGTAAAATTTTCTATATAATCTAATTTTCTATATAATCCTAAGTACTAAATAATCAAACAAATATTGGATAATTTCACAAATTATCATACGGGAAGATATTTTAAAGAAAAAACACAAATACAAAGAAATCAGTAATAATAATTATAGTCAATAATAGTCGCAATTGTAAAATAGTCAATAATAAAAAGAATAAGGAATAATAATAGTCAAGTAGGTCAATAGAGCTGCGAAAAATTGATATTGTCGAAATCCTCAATGCTATAAATGGGGTTTTTAGTCAAAATACCCTGTACCTTTTTCTTAAAGTGAACCTCCCCAAGGCCCCTAATGTGTAATGGAAGTTTATTGTAGAATAAGTAAGATTGGCAGATAAAGCTATTCCGAACCTTACTCAGACGCACCTTAAAATGACGCAAGTCCTCTTTATTTCGCGTATTATGCGAATGAATATTTGAGTTAGTTGAGGTAGTCTCGATATTTTTTCTCGTATACATGATGTTTTGGTATATATACGCGGCGTACAAAGTCATGATACCAGACTCGATGAAGTACTGCTTGCAAGATGTTAGCGAAGATATTGAGAACAGATTTCTAATCGCTCGTTTTTGTAGGCGAAAGATCCTTTTAACATTTGCCGCCATTCCCCAGAACATGAGGCCATAACTTAATAGGGAATGGAAATAGGCAAAGTAGACAGATTTGGAAGCTTCAAAGCCACATAACAATTTGATTTTTTTTATGGCAAATGTGGCGCTACTTAATTTTTTGCTCAGTTCTTCTAGGTGAAAAAAAAAAAAAAAAAAAATTATGAGCCGGATATCATTATATCGTTGGTCCTTAGGATTGAATAACTCTACATCATCGATCCTTAGGAGCCGGATAACATTATATCGTTGGTCCTTAGGATTGGATAACATTATATCGTTGGTGCTTAGGAGCCGGATAACACTACATTATTGATTTCTCGAGATAATCATTATTTTTAAAAAATGTCTGTCTTAGAAAAGGCAGCAGCTTAGTTAGGTTTTGACTATTATAAATTGTAATTATTGAAAATTTGGAATGAATAAATATTTTTGAAATTTTAAATTTGAATGAAGAGTGTGACGAGACGGTCGCGGCGGTATCGAGCGCCACAGAGAAGCCGAACGACTGTATCAAACTGTGGTTAAATGCCAGGGCGCAAAGTTGAACGACAACCCAGTTAATTAATTAAATGTTTTAATTACACTTATGATAAAGTTTATACAGTGCCTTTACCACTGCGACTGAAGTCACCTAACCGAGTATTAAAGTATACTTACCTACCAACTAAAATAAACCCCGTCGCAAAGTTATAATCCCAGTTTCAAAAACTGAAGCGACGGAGTCTGATGAAACTTTTTAGTACATTTCCATCAAAGAGAATTAAATTATCTAAGCACATTTCGATTGTATTGCTAACTAGCTGCAGCTCGCGACTTCTCTTGGCGTGTAGTTTCGATTCTATTAGTTATTTTGAGAAGGTTCGCGTTTTGGGCGTTTTAAGCACTACGTTTTTCGGAAATCTTCCACACATAGGAGGGTAACACAGCCTACATTTAGTTGGGATCCTAATGGTACCGTGCAGCTTCGGCTTGATACCCTGTTTGTGATTTCTTGGGTCGGCTCAACTCGTTGTTCAGATTTCATCCGGTAGCCTCTTCGAAGAGGGACTTAACCTGGAAGTTATAAATAGGATTAAACGAATTTAGCGCGTGAAGTTTGTAGCACCCGACGTTTCGGCGGCGTTGCAGACGCCGTTGCGCAGGTTAGACTGTGAAGAACTGTAATGGCCCTTAAGTACCATTACATACGATCAACAAATGCATCGATTTCCAGTGAAATACACTGACACAATTCAGCTATTATTTAAACCCGTGAAGCGATGAATCAGCACGATGAAACAATACTTTTACTCGGAATATTTCGGATTGCATCATTTCCCGGCCTATATAAACCGGCCTATATAAACCGAGTGATCACCTTCCCCCAAGGTTGCGACGGCATATTCGGTACCGCTCTCACGAGGTGCGTCAACGAATCCGGCTCCTTGGTTTCCTTTCCTTATCTTCCCCAGTCACGAAGCATCAGTCTGCAATCCCACAGACTCGAGCCGTGCCCAGTACAAGATACTAGGAGCACACATACAATCCTCATCCATATATCCTCGTAACCGCGGTCGCGCATCAGTACACTCGCGACAACATAACCTGTTCGGGAAGCGTTATAACTGGCAATATCACCCTTTCAATCAATAAATACCTTCTACTTCATTCAAAACTGCCTTTCAATACGGAGATAACTCATAATTTGATACCACCACCTCACACCGCACAATTTGGAGTCTAGTGAGGGGTGGTCTCTCACATTGGTGACCCCGACGTCTATCCTTTCGACAACGGCGCGGCCGCTGCAACGTCGCCGAAACGTAGAGTGTTACAAACTCCATGCGGTAAATCCATTTAATCTTATTTTTAATGTTAAACAACCGCCATAGTCTTCGATTTCATATTAACCTAAATGGATCGCTGCAATCCGCAGTCATAAAGAGTTGGGATCAGAAATGCGGATCCGGGGGAAAATTTTGATCGTACCGTGGCTGTGTCATCCAATAGCTTGCGCATTTCGGCGAGTAACCGCAGAAGTCTGCCGACGTAAGTTTCTTTAAAAGTGAAGGGCAGCTGACCTGGTGTTACCTATACTTAGAAACGATCCGTTGACTACTCGATCCCGAGTGAGTTTCAAGGGCAAAGGGTGCCGCGGATTCGTGATTAATTCCCTCTATGAATTATCGCGAATATTAGGTAGAGAATAGGTGACCAGACTGGAGAACGGAGAAACCAGAGCTGCCAACTACAAAGGGCGAACCCTCACCGAAATTTATCGTTTTGTCTCCCGAGAGGTGAGCGCAGAAGACTTGGGACGAAAAACAATCCACCGTCTAGTTACGCCACCTGCTCGTCAGAGGCCAACGCCTTATGGCGAGGCACCGGGAAAGATACGCAGCGGGCATCCAAGCCCCCTGACTACCAGTTTGGAAGGATATCGCCGTCTGGAATTAACCATCAGGATACCTTCTACCTCCTGACTGGTTATTGGATCGAGATCGCTTGTGCAGACCTCTCCCTTATGAAGAGGTGATACGGTTTCAACCGAATCCATCGCGGACCACGGCATTTTTTTCCTGGTTTTCAGGATACACCCATTATTAATACTGGAAACCAATACATAATGAAATAAAAAAAAATCCTTACAAAATAAATCTAAAATTATAAATTAATTATAAAAATTAAAATCAAATTAATTAAAAAATCTTATGATTCAATAGTCACGATAAAAAATGTAACAAAATCTAAAAAACGTAAATAATCAAATAACCAAATTACCATTCTAAATTAAATTAAAAAAAATAAAAAATCTTTGGGTTCTAAATATTCTTCTTTAATAATATACCCTTGTGGTCCCTAAATAATCTAACTGTTTGCGATCGCAATGCCATTCCCAACCGATTCCATACAACCGCAGAATAATAGGAGAACAGCACTGGAAAAATGTAGTTTTTTAAACACTATGGGGAAATTATGGCGAGTTGTTCACGTGCACATGTTGAATGAAATGCCGGTTACAGGATCAGGTCAAAAGCGAGTAAAGATATCGCGGCTGTTTATTGCGCACTACTTTGAATATAACGCTCGCAAAGATAAAGCTACCTTCTTTTACTCATATTCAATATCAAAGCCTTCGCAAGGAATGTTGATACAGGATGACGTGGAGGAATCCTTAAGCAAGTCTCGCGCAGGCATTTGCAGTCTCTGAAGTCTCCGCTCAGTCTTCCTACACAGATAAGGGGCGTACACACAGTGGCCATAGTCCATTATAGAAAATATGAGAGCATTAACAATTAGTGTTCTGATTCTGACGCTGAGGTACTCCCGAATTCTATATAAGGCCTTAACTCTTCGAGAAGCGGCATAATTTCAAGGCAGACCGCGGCAATTTATTGTAATTTCTTGCAATATCGCCGCGCTCGACAAAAAGTACTATAACTATGGAACTTCTATAGAAATCATAAAAATAATAACTGTGCAATGATTGCATTGACATTTAGTATATACAATATTGACATTTCATTTTGTAAAACAATTAGATAATTATAAATAAATATGAGAAAGCCAAAAAAGTAATAAAAACTCGGCATTTCTAACTTTTACTTGTCTTACGGAAAAATACGGAACCCTATTTATAAATTGTAAATACTATCGTGATTTTTATTAGATTCTCTATCAAAAGTAATATTTAGTTTTGCTAATTTACATACAAAAATATTTAGATATTAGCTCAAAAATCCAATAAAATTTTTGATGATTTCTCAAAAAAAAAATAATGATGTTTGAGAATGGAATTTCACCAGAAATGACGCGCGAAATTATTCTAGCGGTCGTCTATGTATCTATGGTAATAATGAGATATTTGGTATGGATTTTAGGATGCGTTCGAATTACAAAATAATATTACTGTGCGCTCCGGAAGCAAGCCGCCAAATTTGGTCGTTACGTAGCCGAAGGGTTTGACGTAAGAATGGTTTATATAAGAAATTCTATACAGGTTGAGTTTTATTTAACAGGCGTCCTTTAAGGTGGTGAATCAGTACGAGCATAAAAACAACTTTTATAAAAAAAATATATATTTTTTTTAATTTATTTTTTATTTGTAAATTTGAAGTAATTGACTGTTAAATAAAAGTTTGACAAGCTCTTGAGTGCGCTGCGTCATCTAGCGGTAGGTAAAATATCGCTAATAAACAATTTTAGCGATATTTTACCTACCGCTAAATTATAATGTACCTACCGCTAGAGGGCGCATTGTGCTTAGCGCATTTCATACTATTTTTCAATTTTTTTTTTTTTAGATTTTCCCACAATTTTTTAACAAAAGTTGTTTAGTTGCTCGTACTGATTAACCCCCTTAAAAAGGATACCGGGTAATACAAACTCATCATGTATAAGATCCCAACGCTATTGCTGACATATTCCACAAACCACGAATACCTAGGTTTTTAGCCGTAGCGAATAATGATATTGGCGAGCTCTTCCCTTTTATTGGTAAAGAACCATAGTTAGCTATTTTATTCCTAGCCTGTTTTGGCCCAATAACCATAAAACATGACTCCGCGTAGTTGATTTGTAAGCAAAGTTTATTGGACCGAGCGGATAATCTCCCAAAATCGGCATTATAACATAAACTGACTGCTGAAAATGGATAATTCGTGATAGATCATTCGTGATGGCAATAATGATAGCGATCAACTCGCAGCTATGTCAGAAGTATACAATGAGAAAAATATTGGATTTATTATTACACTAGCTGACCCGTGCCCACTTCGTTGGGCGGTAAAACTTTTTACTTGTGATGAAATTATGAGTGGGGTTTGGTTAGTACTGAGTGCTATGATTTATTTCCTGACTGCCAAAAGAAGGGTTATATTTTAACTGCATATGTATGTATGTATTTGCATGCCAATTTGACTATATTACCGTTATTTGTGTCTTCTTGTGAGTGTCTTATTTGTGAGTGTCTTATCTCTTTAACCATTTATGCAGTAAAAGTGAAATTATATGCAGTATAATGGAAAAGTCTTTCTTTTTTTAAACACTTGAGAGGATAAATTTACTTATTTTGATATGAATTCATAATTGTTGATAATATGACCAATAAACATGACCTAACGATTTAAATTATTTTTTAAATATAAAAAACTACTTTTGGTGACTTAAATATAAAATTTAGACATATGCTGTCGCTGACTTTTTTGTAGGCATTATCAAGCTCTATCAAGCACTTCTCTAGAACTTAATCATATATCTCTTATCGTTAAAGCGTTAGTTAGAAAGGTTTTCGTACGACCGTTTTTTCCGACTTACTTTGGAAATCCGACTACCACGAAAAACTATTTATTTTAAAAGTTAATATATAGCCTATGATACTCACAAATAACGTGGCTTTCTATTGGTAGAAATAATTTTCAAAATCGATTCAGTAGATCCAGAGATTACTTCCTACAACGTCACAAACGTTACCTATTTATAATATTATTTACCTCTTTATAATATTAGTATAGATTACTATATTGTTATTACGGTTCTACACAGAATAATGATTGTTGAATGTTCCAATCATAACGAATCTTCCAATCGTATTTTTGATGACTAAACATTGGAATGAATTTGTTAAAATTCCATTACTCGATTACATTTATCAACACGTTCCTTATGATTATTACGAAATTAAAAGTATACTGTGGCTTCAACATGATTTATGTTCCAACTTACGACCTTACCTATGAAATAAATAAATAGTACCATTATTTAAAAGCGGTAGTAAAACCGACCCTACTAACTTCAGACCTGTATCGATACTGCCGACTCTTAGTAAGCTGTTTGAAAAAATTATGTTAAACCAGCTACTCATTCATTTCCACACATATAAATTAATGCACAAGAAACAATTTGGTTTCACACGGGGTCGTTCAACAACCGATGCAGGTGTTGAGCTTATTCATGAAATTTTTAATGCCTGGGAGGAGTCACGAGATGTAGTAGGCATATTTTGTGACCTTTCCAAGGCCTTTGACTGCGTACAGCACGACACATTGGTTAGGAAACTTGAACACTACGGCATTACAGGTAGCTCATTAGCCCTTCTTAAAAACTATTTAACCCCTCAAATGTGAGGCGTCCCTTAAGGGATGCCTTGGCAAAATGTATACAAAATGTATATAAATTTATATAAATATAAATATAAATGTAAATGTGCGCCGCTTTATAGTAATCCGCTCTATAGTAATGCTATAGCTCTATAGTAAACCCCGCTCTATGTAAATGTAAATGTAAATGTAAATATAAATTTATATACATTTTGCCGTAGGCAACCCGAGCTAATCGCCATTCATTTGAGGGGTTAAATGATAGGGTTCAGAAGGTTGATGTTGGCGGAGAGAGATCATCCGGCTCGTTAGTATACATGGGAGTACCGCAAGGTTCAATACTTGGACCGTTCCTTTTTCTTATTTATATAAATGATTTACCTTACACAGTAAAACCAAATTGTGAGATAGTTTTATTCGCAGATGATACCTCTTTGCTATTCAAAGTAGGTAGACAACAAAATAATTATGACGATGTGAATGATTCTATCTCGAATGTTGTGGAATGGTTCACAGCAAACAATCTGCTACTAAATGAAAAGAAAACAAAATGTATAAAATTCTCACTTCCAAACGTAAAGCAAATAGGGCCAAATATTATAATAAAAAATGAGCGCCTAGAACTGGTCGATTCCACTGTATTCCTTGGTATCACTTTATATAAAAAGATTCAATGGGGCCCACACATTAAGAAATTGGCCGACAGGCTAAGTTCTGCGGCATATGCTGTAAAAAAAAATCGTAATTTAACAGATATAGACACCGCGAGGCTGGTTTACATCAGCTATTTTCACAGCTTGATGTCGTATGGCATCTTGCTGTGGGGTCATGCTGCTGACGCTGATAAAATATTTATACTACAGAAACGAGCCATCCGCGCTATTTATAAATTGGGTGCTATACAGTCGCTAGACCTTTGTAGGAAGCGGACCATATCCGATGTGCCGGCCGTCCACACGCACGGATTTGGTAGAGCGGACCATATCCGCATCGGACCGCCGCGGACACAAATAATAATTATTATTGTCGCCGGACTACTCTTTTTTCCAAAAAGATGCAACCTGGAGAAAAAAAATATCGGTTCTGTAACCTCAAGACTCCCGGCAAGCAGACAACATCCATCTCCCATCGCGCCAAAACCGCTTAACCCCAAACCCTCCTCTCCAACCCTCCCACTAGCCTCCTTCAAATCCACTTCCTTCACGCCCTCCACTCACTCCTACCCCCCCCCCCTGACCTCCCAGCTTTGTAAGATTTCCGTGTAATATATTGTAATATTTCTATTTTCCTAAAGGATTTTCCAATATTTTCTCAAATACGGCGGTATTTAAAAATTATTTGCATCGCTTGTGTAAGAGATATTCTAACCAAAATTTCACGATGTGGTTTAGCCCTACGACAGATCTGTGTATCTAATTTCAAGTTTGTTTCTACTATTTATTGTGAAATGTCACGATGAGCGGCTTTATTGTCATAGTCATAGTCATAGTCATAGGTTTTTTATTCAAAATAGTACGAAATCGTAACTTTTTGACTTCAATAATGCATACAAACATACATAAATGATATATAAAATAAATTATTGTGACATTATAACAAATTATTGTGACATACAACGTGATATAAATCATCGAGGTAACCATTTTTTTCCAAGGGTCTTTGTCGTCCAGATAATCATTAATTTTATAGTAGCCCTTTGAGTACAGCTTCTTCTTAATAAATGACTTAAATTGTATCACAGATAAATTTTGCATGTTTACGGGGACTTTATTTTAGAAGCGTATACATTGCCCTTTGAATGATTTTGTGGTTTTGGAGAGTCGACTTTTATGGTCAGCAAGTTTATTTTTATTTCTAGTATTGACACCATGCCTATCAGAGTTTTTTAAAAACAGTTCTTTATTTTTATGCACATACATTAAGTTTTCATAGATGTAATGAGATGCAAGTGTCAAAATATTGATTTCTTTAAATTTTCCGCGTAACGACTGTCTAGCACCTAATTTATAAATAGCGCGGATGGCTCGTTTCTGTAGTATAAATATTTTGTCAGCGTCAGCAGCATGACCCCACAGCAAGATGCCATACGACAACAAGCTGTGAAAATTGTCATATGATAATCTTTTACAATCAACGTGTGCGTAAGTATGTGTGCGTGTAACATGTGTTTAAGATTGCGTCTTGTTAATGCATTTCATTGACCGAGTTGAAAATGCAAATCCGTTAATTCGATCCCAACGGAAAATGGTAACCCAGCCGGGAATCGAACCCAGGACCATACAATGTAAGATCAGACAACCTAACCACTACATCACCGGGCCGTGTCAAGTCTCTAACTGTAATATTTCAAGATTGAACTATTACTAGCGCACCTTCTGGTAAACCGATTTCAACTACAATCTCTTCAACTCTTGCCATGTTAGGCGCTATCGTGGAGGAATTTACACACACACAGACACTCTCTCTCACACACACATACACACAGACACACACAAACAGACTTCAGTCTGAAAATAGTCCTAATCGTGTCAGTGGGTGTCAAAATGGATATTTCTGTCTTCCTCTATTTTTTTTTAGCGCGTTCACAATACTATCTCTTGGACCATGAACGTAAAAGCGTCGAAGGAGAAAACAAACGCCAAAGTTGATAACCCATACTACGTTTACCTATCTTCGAGGGAGGAGAGTGGGTGAAATGTAAATTAAGGCTATCCACCTCAAGTGATTGTCAATCGTTAATATGTAATCGTGAGAAAACAGCATAAGACGAATTTGTCGCGGGGCCAAGTTGACCTTTGCCAGGGACGTCTTCCGCTAGCTTTGAGCGGAGAATCTCACGAGCCGCGTCCATAGCTTGATGGTCGCATTTAAGAGACAGCCTCTTCAGATGTTTAATGAGGCTCTTAGGAACGGTGCCATCACTGTTCCAAAATTATCGCTACTATAGAATCGACATTTCAACAAGTTTGCGGTCCAGAGGCAACCAGATTACTCCGATCTCCCGACTGGTTATAGGTTCGAGGTCGCTGCTTGGTCCACCCGGTATCGGGTAGCCGATTAGTCGTTTCAAGAACAGATTCCGTAAGGTTAACACTACCCCTGCTCTGTAGGAAACAAATCCATTTCCAGACTTCCCCGCCTATCGGCTGTCGGCTGCGCCCGGTACGGAAATCTTCCAGGAGCGCCCGGAGGGCGATTCCTAGAGGAAACAGGCCCGCAGGCCAGATTCCTACCCGGGCTCGCACCTCTGCGTGGAGGCTGCCGGATGGGTGTTGCCCTGTAAGTTTGGCGATCCTAACACATGGGTCTTAGTGGCTTAATTGCAACAGGGCCCATTAGCTCCCACTTTAGGAGTAACAGACGGGGAGGGGTGTTAAGTTGTTAAATAGCGCGGGCGCGCACGTCGGGTATTTGCACAAAGGCTTTATCAGACTTGACAGCCTTGCTGCTCCTAATATATTAATCCCACAGTAAGGCAAGCAACGAGACTTATTTTTGTAGAAAATTCCATTTACTTTATCTTTTGTTAGAAGTCATAAAGCCTGAGCAAGAAGAACCTTAGAACCACTATCGGTCTCCTCACCGGACACACGACCCTTAGAGATCATCTATTCAACCTTGGCTTGACTGAGAGCAAGGATTGCCGAATATGTGGCGAGGAACCTGAAGACAGCATACACATTGTTGGCCGCTGTCCAGGGCTCGCCGCCAAAAGACACAGTTTACTGGGACGAGCCTTTCTCGAACCCAGCGATCTGCCCAACTTGAAGGTCAGTGACCTACTTGGACTGGTAAGAAGTACCGGGCTACTAGCTGACCATTGACCTAACCACACAGTGGGTAGTTACAAAAGACCTTACAGATCTAGGTGACATCAAGGGCTGGAAACAAGCCCCCCACTCCATCTACTACTACTACTACTACTACTAAAGCCTGAAGCTTTTTGAAATATCTGCGAAAAACTGATAAAAGGGATTTAAACCCCTCCCCCTCCCCCCCCCCCCCCCCCCTGTCCACCCCGGGACTTGAAGTATTTTCATCAGGGCGTCTTGAAGAACAATTATACCGATTTTCAAAACTTCGTGAATTATTTGGACTGATTTGTGCGGTTGCAAGGGTTTCGCCGTGAGTAATAGTTGAATGACAGTTTGATAGGTTCTCGTTTCATGAACTTTTCATTTTTCAAGGAAATTCACCGACGGCAGCGTCACGGAAACTATAAATGGGTTAGTATTTTCAGACATTATGATAATAAGTCGCTGGAAGTTGGAAAGACATTTTTTGGGTGGCACCATAGTAGGTTAGCGAGATGATTAAGGTCGAATTAGTCGTCTTTTTGTCATCACTACTAAATGAGGAGCGATTATGCTCGATGCTAAACGAAATTATCACTTCGTGGCAAATTAGGAAACCCACAAAAAATGCCATTGCTTCTTTAATAACGAAAGCAATTTAAAACGTTAATTACGAGCAAAATACACCAATAAAATTGTTTTTGAATAAATAAAAAGGATAAGTATGTTTTTGCTTGAAATTTCTATTGAATGGATCGTTTGTTAGAACAACAATGACAAATTCACATGGTTTCAGGCAGTGTAAATCAACCAGAGTCCTTAAAGTGTATAAATCGCCACGAGCAAATAAACAACTTTATATTTAAAGAAATGGCACATTTTTTTTTCTTTTAAAGTTTTAAAATTATATTTATTGATAAAAACATTGAGAATCGTTGTGCGCACTGTGCTGCCTAATATTCACGATATTTTACCTACCGCTAGATGGCGCAGCGCGTTTAACGCTTTTTATACTTATTTAAGAAAAAAAAAAAACAAATTTTCCAAAAAAAAAAATGCTTTACATATTTTTAGATTTTCTACAATTTTTCATCAAAATTTGCTTACATGCTTATGTGGATTTAACCACTTCAAGTAAGTCGGGTGTGCGTGTATAACAATACGAATATAATTAGCATTAGGGTAATAGTCATAGTAATAATCATATTTTATTAATTGTAAAAAATACATACTGTGGAATACGTCATTTTACATTTTCTAGAATTTATTCATAACTTCATTACACATATACTTTTTTTATATGTAAAGGCAAGGCACCTTCGGGTCAATTATAAAAATCAAAATCAAACTACCTACTCAAATAACAAAAAATATAAACAATTTTTTTTAAACAATTTATCAATAAGTTTTTAAAAATAGTCAATCAAAAACTTTAAAATAATCAGTTAATAAATATTAAGTTTTACAATAAAATAAATACTGAAAATACGACAATATTACATTATATGTCACCAACAATATGGCCAAAAATATGACAAAATACAGAACAAATTCGATAAAATATATTTTTTTTTATAAGGAAATAAATATCCTCTACCTAAACTTACACTTATTCTCACTCTCCCCCCCCCCTGTAAAGTATATAATGATAATTATTTCTTTAAATATAATTATGATTGTCTTAAAAATGCATTTGCTAACAAGGTGTACATTTACAAGGCTTTTATTTACAAGGTAAGTCACATAATGGAGTAATTTTATATGATGTCACTTTATATGATGGAGTAATTTTTTCTTATTTTTCTTAACTTTTCAAATTTTTCAAATTTTTATTTTTTGTACTGCACATTATTACTTAAAATCTATTAACACCCATTCCTTCCTTTTCCTTTCGTTTTCCCCTCCCAACCCCCACAGAATGCACTGTGCGTATTGGAGACTTAACTAACTAAAACTATTGTTGAAAGCATGTCATCGGCCAGAAATATTGTATTTAATGTAATTGTAATATTTTGTTGTAGCGCTGTATGTTTTCCCTGTTAAATAAATAAATAAATAAATAAATAATATTTTTATTTTGATTTGGTAATGTCCTGTACCGGATAAACAACTAGAACTATTGACTACAACTGGCGAACCCGTCACCTCAGGAAGTTGTATCGAAATTTCATCGTTCTGTCTCCTTGGAGGTGAGCGAAGGAGACAGAACGATGAAATATTCCGAAGGATATTTTTCATATGAAATATTCCGAAGCAAACGGAATATCCAAAATATTCCGAAGCAAGGGCGCGAGTGTCGGCCCGCCAGGTAACATACTGGCTATCTCGCGGTAAAGGCGTTGGCTTCTTGCGGGTTGTGGCGTAGCTAGACGTCGGATTTGTTATGTCCAAAGTCTTCTACGCTCACTGCACGATCGATAGAACGAATAATCGTTAAAACGTCCTGCGGTGACGGGTTCGCCCGTTGTGGTTGACATCTCAATATGTTAGTCGGAGTGGGGAGCTAACGGGCCCATGATGAGGTGGCCACGATGACCTGTTCAGGGTCGGTCACACTCACGGGTCAACACCCATCCGATGGCCTCCACGCATGGGGTGCGAACCTGGGTAGGACACTGGGTCAACCAGTCTCCCCCAAGAATCAAACCTCTGGCGCTCCTGGACGGTCTGCGCACCGAGCGGCGTAAGCCAATCGATTGTGCTCTCCGACTAACAGTCGGGGGAGTCTGGGAACTGTATTGTTTCCTATAGAGGGGGGGTGGTTGCCTACCTTACGGCGACTGTTCTTGAAATGACCATTGCCCATCCGATCCCGGTTCAGAGTCGGGCAAAGGACGCCTTGGTCCGCGATAAATTCGGCGTACACCATTTCACCGCTTCGTAAGGGAGAGGACCGCGCAAGCGACCTCGAACTCGGAACCAATCGAGAGACCGGAGAAATCTGGTCACAATTGGAATCAAGGGCGCGAGTGTCGGCCCGCCAGGTAACATACTGGCTATCTCGCGGTAAAGGCGTTGGTCTCTTGCGGGTTGTGACGTGGCTAGATGTTGGAGTGTACTGTCCAAAGTCTTCTACGCTCACTGCAGGGCGACAGAACGAAAAATCGTTAAAACGTCCTGTGGTGACGGGCTCGCCCGTTGTAGTTGACACCGCAAGATGTTAGTCGGAGTGCACAATCGATTGGCTTGCACCGCACGGTGCGCAGACCGTCCAGGACCGCCAGAGGTTTGATTCCCAGGGGAGGTCCTTCGCCCGAACGACCTACCCAGGTTCGCACCTCTTGCGTAAAGGCCGTCGGATAGGTGTTGACCCATGAGTGTGACCGACCCTGAACAGTAGGAGACAGTACTCTTTCCAGACTCCCTTGACTGTTAGTCAGAATGCACAATCGATTGGCTGACGCTGCACGGTGCACAAACCGTCCAGGAGCACCAGAATATTGACTCATGGGAAAACTAGCCGTCTGGTCAGAGTCCTACCCGGTCTCGCACTTCATGCGTGGAGGCCGCCGTTGCGTTGACCGTAAGTGTCTTCATGGCCAACAAATGGGTCTTCATGGCCAACTCAACAGGGCCCATTAGCTCCCCAAAACTAAAATGAAATGTAAGGTACTACTGGATGTGATATTTGTTGTTTTCTTAAGCATCCGCCTTGTTTAGACGGCCTAAAAAAACAAGTTTTTTTTACCGTCCTAAACTACTTGATGGACAGACTTGTTCCAAATAAAAAAATAAGATTAATAAATTATCTTCTATAAAAACAAAAAAAAAACAGAAAAAGATATTTTAATATATTTTCTTTTACTAGTTAAACACAACATTTTGGGAGGAAAATCGTTTTGATTTTTTAAAATAATTTAATAATTATATCAATAACAAGTTTTTCATATTTTTTTTAGTTCATCTAGAACAAACACATGTAAAAAATAAAGTTTAGTTTTTTTGTTTAAGGCAAAATGACCGCCGCAAACCACCGTCATTTCTGCAGTACCGAAATGATAGTACCGAAATGATATTTTTTTTATTATTGCAATAAATATTTCTATTGTTAAATGTTAATCAAACTGATATAAAAGATTCATGAACAGATTTCAACGTTAGGTGAAAAAAACATGAAAAACATGTTTCTTTTGGCTTTCTAAATCAGGATCTCTCCTTTAAATGTTAACACTGTTTATCGTTGACGATAGTATATTTTGTTATGCAATTGGTTCGCACGTACATATTTCTTAGAATCAGATGCAGTGTCAATATACACATTTACTTTGAAAAACAATACACAAATAATACAATGTTTTCGTTAAATGAAAAGTTTCTTCTAAAATGTATTACTGTGAGGGACCACCCCTAACTAGACTCGAAATTGTGCGGTGCGAGGTGGTGGTGTCAACTTGTGGGTATAGGTATCAGAAGTTGTTTATTGAGAGTTATATATTGCCAGTTTGTAACGATTCTCGAATAGGTTATGTTGACGCGAATGTATTGGCTATCTGCCTGAAGCTACGAGGGTGTATGGATGAGGATTGTACTTGTGCTCCTAGAATCTCGTACTGGGCACGGCTCGAGTCTGTGGGGATGCAGACTGATGCTTCTCGCCTCGATAAGGAAAGGAATGAAAAGGTAACCAAGAAGCCGGGGTACCGAGGTATGCCGTCGCTGTCTTGGGGGAAACCAAGAAGACGGGGTACCGAGGTATGCCGTCGCTGTCTTGAGGGACGTGATCACTCGAGGAATGATACTTTGGTTGCTTTTTCGCCGGTTTATATAGGCCGAGAAATGATGCAATCCAAAATATTCCGAGTAAAAGTATTGTTTCATCGTGCTGATTCATCGCTGCCGAGGTAAAATAATGGCTGAATTTGTGTCAGTGCATTTCACTGGAAATCAATGCATTTGTTGATCGCATGTAAAGATACTTAAGGGCCGTTACCATTACCTTAGTTGCAAAATCCTAGGCAAGACATTAAAATCAACAATTTGATAATGTCTAGTACTGTCTATTTTTTTTAAATCAATTTAATACTTGGACAAAATACGTAGTTACAATGACACTGAAGTAAAGAAAAAGAATATAGAAGAAGAACAGCTTAAGATCGACGCAGCTCAAATAATGGGGCTTCTTAAGCCTGTATGTAAAAACATAAGTAATTACATAAGTTGTGGTGTAAAAACATAAAGTAATTACAACATTATTATTTAAAAAAAAGAGAAAATCGGAAATAAGAGAATAAAAATTAATCTTCCACCGTTTTATGTTAATAAATATATAAAAAAAAATTATGGACATATTAATTAAATATCTTCCATCCATTATCTATACTAATATTATAAAGAAGTAATGTTTGTAAGTTTGTAAGTTTGTATATAAGGGGTTATCTCCGAAACTACTTATCCGATTTCAAAAATGATGTCACGAATTTAAAGCTCCACTATCAACGAGTGCTATATGCTATATTTTATTGTGATCGATATTTGTTTTCTTAAAGAAATCACGATATTTGTAAATCAAGTCGGAGAAAAATGAGCTGGTTGGTTGCTTTATCGGCGTGCGCTGAAGAAACGGTTTGATATATATGAAAAAAATATATGACAAAAACATCGACTTCAAAGAGATCTGTTAAAAATCAATGACAGAAAAATTCCAACTTTTATATATAAGCTACAATAACTGCTTTTATGTTTAAAAAAGTTACATAAATAAGTATACAGTGTTTGTTGAAGACATTAGCAAAACAAATCAATCCATTGTCACGGGTGTTAAATAGGGATAAAATTAGCCATTTATTGTAAGTATAGGTGGTACAGTTATAGAGATATCATGAAATTAGTAACGCGTGGCGAGGAGCAAGATGAGTAGGTCTACGAGATAGGTAGCCTGCATCTGCGGGGGGACGTCTTGGACTATATCTAAAGGTAGCGTCTAAAAGGCAAATAAACGCCACTTAAACGAAGCCGCGAGCAACAGCTACTATTATATATGTAATATCGATTTTTAATTCATTGATAGAATAAATAAAGTAGGTACATACATAGATACATAATATACACACGTACACACGAATCCCTTTTTTAATTGTTTTCTCCTCATACTATGATTTGTAGAAGTTTATGAAACATACGCAGGTATCAAATTTATACCAGCCAATATTTATTTTAAATTTAAACCTAACAATATCGGTATTTTTGTCGGTAATATCAACTAACTATGCAAATCTTGTTCTTGGTAAGTTATAATGTGTGTCAAAATGTAGGTTAATATCTTAAAAGATAAAGGAATAATTTTAGTTTTTAGTATTTTCAGTCCGTTGGTTTCAGGCAATTGCATAGTTCGTTTCATACGCTTTGCAACTAGATGTTTACGATATTTCGCTTACTAAATTGCAGTATTTATACATACTTAATTATGTCACTTGGGCTGTACTGAGTAATTTATAAAATAAAAATCAATGATCATAAACATAATCATTTTATTCGTCTCAGATTATAAATGTTTTATAGGTGCATATACTGCACTTTAAAGTAAGTCAGAAAACCTAAAATATCGCTGATTATCTTTTTACAATTAGGGAAATTCTAATTTTAGAAAAATTACCTCATACTTAGATACAAATTTCCGTGGTTATTATAGGATTAAAAATTAAAATTATAATTTTCTGCTGCCGGATTCGCAACTTAATAGAGAGTATAAGACTATTTTGATATAAACAAAAATGAATAAATCAAAAATAAAACTTAAAATAGGAGTAATTGAATAATCATCAAAAATAGCAATTGTATAAAACAATAGCCCAACTTATTTTAAGGTTTATTAATAGACATTCATAATACTCGTAATTAAAATCATATTCAGTTTATTAAATTCAAATAATATGGTACTAATAAGCATTTTTATAGAAATAAGCATATTTTTTTTATAGAATGAAGATAGTTTTTACAACGGATAATGATCTAATATAGTGACACAATATAATAATATAGCCTCGGTTAGATTATACAGTACAAAATCTTATTTGATATTCCAAAATTTCCAGATAATATTTCTATATATAGGTATATAGTAAAATAGCAATCTAAGGAAACTTATTTTTATTTAATTTTTTAAATTTTATTATTATTAAGGAAACATACAGCTGTTACAATAAATTTGTTACAAAATTATTAGGTTAAAAAAATAAAGCTAATTACATGTTTCCACTTCAATTCTAATAGTATCATTATAATATTAGAATTTAGAAACTTAGTATCATTATATTATAGAATTGTATATCTAACGTCATTCGAGCTGTTCTGTTTGAAGTAATAGAATTTCTTGATTTGAAAATGCTTTATTTTTACAATTTATTAATATTTTTTTATTTATTTCTTAAGTTTGTTAACCCTGAAATCGAAGACATTGCATTGCTACAAACTTCACGCGGTAAATTTGTTGTTATCTTATTTATAATATGTTTAAGATTATATTTATTTTATGTTCGCAAATCAGCTTTACAGTATGAAACGAGGCTGTGATATGGCTTTTTATTAATTTCAGCGAGGAAGATGATATTGATAGGAAAACGAAATAATTCAGTTGAAAATTTTGTTGATATTATTTGAAAAAAACTGACCTTCATTCCAAATATAAGATAATAGCATCCGCTTCGATCCTTTTACTGTTCACTTCCGCTCACTCAAAGTCAAACCATTCGAAAAGTCGTATGGAAACAGCGAAATATTCGCGGAAAACTGCGAGCTCGGCGCCGCACAGCGGATGACGAATGGGCCGCTCTCGGGGGATGACTGAGACGAAGTTCAGCGGAAGCCTGCTTTTATACCACGCAGGGATGTAGATGGCGGGAGGCTAATGAAGAATTATCTGCACGAACAAAGAAAACTTTTTCTCTCAACGCAATCCATCATTAAACGTAAATAAAACTGGCTCAATAGGATATATTTTAAAATATCGTCCGTCGTAGAGATTCTAATATCAATAATCGTCATAGACAATTAGACATTTTTTTTTTTTTTTTTTTTTTAATTAGGTAAAAACCAGTCATAAACAAATGTTTTTACAAATACACTTAAACAAATAGACCTACATTACCATTAATTTTAACAAAACTTGTAAATGTAGCCACAACAATGTAAATGTCTAGTCGGATCGAACTGTTTTCATTTAGTACGAGTACCTAAATTATTGGCTGTAAACTAAAACTAATGCAACAACAAATCACTCAATTGTTTCCTAAAAGTAATTAATGACACTGAGAAAATATCTATGTCGTTCAAAACTTCATTATAACATATGCAAGAGCGTCTGAAGAAGGTATTTTTTGCGTAGTTTGAATGAAAAGAGGGAATATAGAAAGTATCTTTTGAACGTGAGCAGGAAGACCGCGGGATTTTAAAAAGATTTTTTTCCATAGAAATGTATTTATTTATTTGTTTTATTTATTTCAATATTGATTTATTTATTTATTTAGTAACACATCTAGTAAACAATAATGTCATATTTGTAAGTAAGATGTTAGCAAGAAATTGATGCGACATTATTTTTAATGTTTGACACAGTCGCCTAACTAGGCCTAGGGTAGTTCTAAGACAGACTTTAATGACTAGATATTAAGTGTGCACTGTCAACTTAAACTATATGTTAGTACCTACTTATTTTTAAATCGACAAATACATATATTTTCTATACATATACATTTTCATACATATATTTTTACATATATTTTCTTCTTACATATTTTCTAAGGTTACACAGGAAAAACAATTACTTTCTAGTCAAATAAAGCGACAACTTGATTCACCTCAATCCCATGCAACCTGAGGCACGTCACACATCTAACTAGGCTTACGCCTGTGCCTAGATGTGTGATTTAGGACTTCTTAAGATTTAAGATTGCGAGCTGACTTTAAAAAGTTCTTACTAGAGATTCGAGATTAGATTTAAAGTAGTTTTAAGATATATATACACAATATATTTACAACCAAATATGTTTTTGCTAATAATAATAATAACAAAAGAATAATAATAATAGCAATAGATAATTATTCATGCTTAAAATATTTCAAACAAATTAAACCAAAATTGACAGTTCCCTCTCCGTTCCAGAGCGCCCCAACTCCAATAGACATTTATTAATTGCATTTTTATAACTTGTAATGTTATCTAATAATTCAATGTGTTCATATAATTTGTTGTACATTCGGGGTGCAATGTACCAAGCCTGCCTTTGTGCGAACGCCGTTTTTAACACGCTTTTATTAGGTCGACCTGTATGTAATTAACTATGTAATGGAATCAGGGGTAACTAATTTAACCATCTTCCAAGGATCATAGCGTCATAAAAATTGGCAGCTGTATGTAGTTCTGATAACAATACAATAATATGGTACTGTCGAACTGATCTGATGATGGAGTCGGAAGATATGAACTGGGACTTCATGATGGAACATCGTATCATAGCTGTGTTTGGACTTGTTAGAAAAGTCTTGAAATGAACTTTGACCACGATTAGGTTTCAAGGTCTGATGATGAAGCCGAAAGATAGGCATTCCATGATGGAATATCGTATCATAGCCGTGTGTATGTGAATATCGTATCATAGCCCAAAAGCGTGTTTTTATTGTTTTTTTTTTAAAACTTTTAATTTATTATTACCAGAGGTATCTCAAAATTAAAACTATTACCTATAGGTAATCATAGAAATATTAGCTCTCTGAGTATTCTCACTCTGTTCAATTTTCAAAATATTATACATAATAAATAATAATAAAAATAATACAAATATCTATAAATATCTAACAATGGATGTTGTTATATCTATCCGAGCTTACTTGAAGCCGAAACCGTATGAACGATCACCATTAAAGTTGGTCCATATATGTATTTTTCATGGAGTTTAACTTACCACTAGATGGAGCTGCAGCACACCAACTTCTATACCGCACAACCGATTGCCATGAAAATTGGTATACATAGACATTTGAGCACGCTTAATTATTTTCGCACTATTGACTGCATTGTAACTCGAATATTGCGCTGCAGCCAACTTCTATACCGATAAACCAATCGCCGTAAAATTCGGCATACATTAGTATTTGAGGACGGATAATATTTGGGCGCTATCCGCGTTGTTGTAACTAGCCACTAGAAGGCGTTGCAGATCGCCATGATTTTTTTAATAAATTCGAAAGTGGAAGGGACGACAATAATAGGCTACTTGGAAGGAGGGGGGAGAAGAAGGGGTATCTTGCGGTGTCGACTACAACGGGCGAGCCCGTCACCACAGGACGTTTTAACGATTAGTCGTTCTGTCGCCCTGCAGTGAACGTAGAAGACTTTGGACAGTACAATCCTACGTCCAGCTACATCACAACCCGTGAGAGTCCAACGCCTTACCGCGAGTGAGCCAGGAATAAACCCGGCGGGCTCGAGATACTCGCGCCCTCACTTCCAATTGTGACCAGATTTCTCCGGTCTCTCGATTGGTTCCGAGTTCGAGGTCGCTTGCGCGGTCCTCTCCCTTACGAAGCGGTGAAACGGAGTGCACCGAATCTGTCGCGGACCAAGGCGTCCATTGCCCGACTCTGAACCGGGATCGGATGGCCAATGGTCATTTCGAGAGCAGTCGCCGTAAGGTAGACTACCCCCGCTCTATAGGAAACAATACAGTTCCCAGACTCCCCCGATTGTTAATCGGAGAGCACAATCGATTGGCTTGCGCCGCTCGGTGCGCAGACCGTCCAGGAGCGCCAGAGGATTGATTCCCAGGGGAGACTGGTTGACCCAGTGTCCTACCCAGGCTCGCACCCCATGCGTGGAGGCCATCGGATGGGTGTTGACCCGTGAGTGTGACCGACCCTGAACACATGGGTCATTGTGGCCACCTCATCATGGGCCCATTAGCTCCCAGAAGAAGGGGTAGGATGGGGAAGGAAACGGATACCCGAGCATCGACGAGTAACATTCCACTAGTTATGAATTAACGCTTTATTTGATCAATCAAATCGGCCAGCTTAATTGCGTTAAAGTAATATCTTACAGCTAGCCAAGGGATCCAAGAGATCCATCCTGGCGTATCTGCTTAAAATCAACATATATGCGTATAGATATATTTTAGAATATTTTGAAAACAGCATCGTACCTAGCAATATATTTTATTGTCAATTGTTAAATTATAGTTTTTTTGTCAATTGGAATGGTTTTGGGATATGATATTCTTTATTAAATTGAGTAACTAGTTTTAAGATTAATTGATTGTCATTCCGACACAATTGTAATGGCTGTAATGGAAATAAATACTCTTTCTCGTTCTTTATCTTTCTCTTGAACTAACGGGAAAAAATAACACAAAACAAATAAACACATTCGAACATGATACTTTTTGTTGTACCAATTGGAATACATAATTCTTCATTCATTCTCCTAAATTTCACATTCTCCTAAATTTCACAAAGTCGAAAATATTTTTGGAAATTAAAATCAGGATATCAAGACAAATCGATCTACAAAAAAATGAAGGCCGGTTCCGTCAAGAAAAGGTAATGGATTTTGACATTCCGCGATTTTGTACCTGGAGGTATAAAATCTATTGATAATGAACGCGTCAAGAAATTGTTTTTAAACGATGTAATACACGAAAATACGCATGTTTCAACAAGGATTACGTATATAACTCGAACTGTGGTCCATATGTAGGAATTAACATTAACCGTAACGGTGTTGGCGTGATGTTAGCTACCATATCGCAATGTTAAAACATAATAATAATCAAACGCTTTATTTGATTATTCGCACAGGCGAGCTTATTGCCTGTAAGCGGTATCTTACAGCTAACCTTAACCTAAGGGAACAATATGTTATGCAGTAAAAATAAGATAAAACTAATAAATTAAATTTATAAACGAAATTCAAACATTTTAAATCAGCAGATGTTTTTTTTAGGAAGAAACAAGGGAGGAAAAAATAAGGAAAAGTTTATGAGCGTGAGTTTAAGTGTTCAAGTATTCAAGAGCCTGCTTTTGAAGCAAAATAAACTCAGTCCTATTCTTATACGTGCGGGTAAAGCATTCCAGAGACGGGCTCCATGTATGGAGAAAGAGTTCAAGAAGAAATCACTACTGTGACGAGGGATCGAGAGCAGTACGTCTTCAGATCTCAAAGGGCGCCCGTGAGAAGAAGGTTTGAACCTACTTATAAGATAGCTTGGAGCGGCCTTTTTCAAGATTCTGCAGAGCAAACCTAGGAATCTCGTATTTTTCCTTTCTCGGATCGCCAGCCGGTGATGTCTCCTTTTGTACTCCGTAATATGATCAAACTTTTTTTAGGTCATATATGAATCGAATGCAGACATTTTGCAGCTGTTTTACTCTTTTACCCACGATCTTCTTTTATGTCGAGAAAGGCAGTATCTCAATAATCGAGGAGAGGGAAGAGAATAGATTGGTAGATTGTGATTTTTTATTGCATGGAAGCGACCAAAGAGTTTACCTCGCATCTCCTCGATGTGTGACTGCTACCAGATTGTGGTCAAGGTATACCAAGATGTTTAACCTGATTATTAGATTTTTAAACCTGGTAACCAAAATGTTATTTCATTACTTCGCGACCGTGGGATCTCGCTTCTAGCACGACAGCTTGTTGTTGTATGCTTACGGTTATGGTCGTACACATGCAACATCTTGAAACTACAGTATACCTACTGTTCTTTCCGTATTAACCCTAAGGAAAATATCGATACATATAATCGAGTAATGGAGTCTTCACAAAATTCTTTGTAACAAAAAAAAAATAAAGCGTAAGTTTTAAATTAGTTAGTTTTTTCTCGCATTAAGTACGTGGTTTTCCAAAGTTAGTGCTAATAATGTTAACGAGGTAAATGGCTTGCGCTTCATCAAGTGCTCCGCTGGTGACAATTTATCGTCATACATAGGCGTGATCCGGTCATTAAATAATACATTATTTAAGACTTCGATACTGTGCTTTCCTCAATTTAGTTGTTTTGACGACACTTTACTAATTGTTTGAACCGCCCTTTCAGCGTGGGTGGATTCGATTCGATACCGGAATATTAATTAATCATACAATATACGGTCAACAAACGGTGTTGAATTCTAGGGAGTTAAAATGGTGGACCATTATCAGTGACTATAATTTTAGGTAGGCGAAAAACAGCTAAACAAGACACCAATTACTTGACCAGCCTACCAACTGATGAGGTAAAGTATTGAGAACGCGCAAAAAATATTTTCGAGATGAAGACAGATTTTTTTGTCTGTGTGTCGGTCTGTTTGGCTGTGTGTGTGGTGGGTGTGTGTGTATTCCTCCACGATAGCGCTCAAACGCTTCATCCGACTGAGCTGAAATTGGCATGCAGGCATCTTTCGGTCATGGCAAGAGTTGAAAAGTTTGTAATTGAAATGGGTCCACCAGAGAGCGCGCTAGTCAGACTTTAATCTCAAAATATTGGACTTTAGACTTTATGCTAGGCACAGATGCCTTATTGGACCGAAATTAAGCTGTGAAGTTTTGGTTAGTTTATCTCGTATACAAGCGTTACAAATAACATGTAAAATCTGCCATATTATAGAAAATACTACCATTTTTGTAAAATACCATTTAAATACCATGGAAAATATTACAAATATATTATGAATTGGCACGCGGGGTAGGCAGGGTAGGAGCGGGGAGGAAGAGGTTGTCTGCTTGCCGGGAAAGTCTTAGAATGACACAAACGGGTTTTAACACGCTTTTATTAGGTCGACCTGTATGTAACTAACTATGTAATGGAATCTAAAGTAACTAATTTAACCATATTTCAAGGATCGTAGCGTCATGAAAATTGGCAGCTGTATGTAGTTCTGATGACAATATAATAATATGGTACTGTCGAACTGATCTGATGATGGAGTCGGAAGATATGAACTGGAACTTCACTATGGAACATCGTATCATAGCTGTGTTTGGACCTGTTAGAAAAGTCTTGGAATGAACTTTGACCACGATTAGGTTTCAAGGTCTGATGATGAAGCCGAAAGATAGGCACTGGCATTCCATGATGGAATATCGTATGTGTGTATGTGTATGTAAATATCGCCGTGTGTATGTGAATATCGTATCATAAGCCCTAAAGCGTGTTTTTAGTGTTTTTTTTCAATTATTAATTTATTTTTATTACATTGCAAGTATTTGTTTCTAGCAATCTCCAGGTTTCTATCCATCTCGACATACATACTATCGATTAATATTAGAAAGATTTTCTGATTTTTAACGATAAAATATATATGTAATAGTTTCACACATTAGGCTTTAGCCATGACATACTTGTATTATTCGGTTTAAAATTTATTGTTTGGCATTCGATACAAGAATTTATTTTCGATTTTATATTCGATTTATTTAATATTTACGATTTATTATTTTCGATTTATTTTTTATTTCGATCACAATTCAACGTCGATTTTTTATCACAATGCCATGCTTCGGTTCTCGCCAGAGCCTTCATTCTTATGATAACAGGACCGAATTTACCACTCTTGTTTGTGACTGTATACTATATGTAGTATATAGAAGCTACTGCAAGTAACAGGTTGTTATTACAACATGCATGATACTAATTTGATTATCTTACTTATTTAAACGTCAAATAGAAATATTAAAATGATAACTGAATCAGGTCATATAAGCCGTCAAAAAATATATAATAAGTAGCTAAAATGTAGAAAAATATTCAAGAATTGGTATAAAAAATTGACAAAAATATTAAATATTCAATAGAAAGCTTCTATATAGATTATTATTATCAACTACCGCTGTTTTATGAAATATGAAAGCTATATAGTCCGACAATGAGTCGAAGAATAATTATATAAAACTATTATTGAAATGGATACAACGTTTTTAAAGTTATGGTCCTCGAATTCGATCAGATCATAGAAAGGTGGCCTATCAGCACCTCTTTTAATTTTTCTTTAATTTTACGTCCTCCAGCTGTTTAATAAAGGTCGGGAGTAGATTATAGAATTTATGGCTAAGGAATAAGTAACTTTTCTGTACTTTTGCCATTTTTATTCCGGGTTCGCATAAAAAGGAGTTACCATGGGTATTGTGAGAGTGAATGTCCGCATTAGTTGCAGTTTCTGTTAGGTGATGTCTGGTATACATTAATAACTGGTATATGAATGTCGAATACATAATCATTTTCACTGCATTACTGAAATATTTTCTAAATGAGGCACAGTATACCAACCAGTAGCTTTACTCTCAAGCGACAGGGCATTGCGGGAAGAGGGTGCGTGGAATGTGGGAAAAGGGGTACGTTTCGACGAACGCCTTTGGTTAGGATTATGCGTGGGCCGAGTAGCAGGACATCTGACGGCCATATCCGAGCACTTATACTGTGCATCCGGTATACTGTGCATGAGGTCCTGGTTGGTTTTTTGATATCACAATTGAACGTCGATTTTATATCACAATTCCATGCTTCGGTTCTTCATTCTTATGATAACAGAATGTGAGTTTCGTAACTATTCAAACATTTTAGCTCTTAACGATAAAATTATAATGACTCTATTTCCATATAGTAAGGACTGTATAAACTTTTCCGTCAACTTATGACGCTACAACATTAGCTAACGTTGACAATGGATAATAGTCTAGTTTTTAAACATTAAAATCTACACACACTCGCCTTAGCCATTATCCACTTCAGCAATTAGAAAAATAAATTAATAGTTTAAAAAAACACTAAAAACACGCTTTTATAAATGCACGTAAAAGAAATCCGGTCCAAACACGGCTATGATACGATATTCCATCGTGGCATGCCAGTGCCTATCTTCCGGCTTCATCATCAGATCTTGAAACCTAATCGTGGTCAAAGTTCATTGAAAGACTTTTCTAATAAGTCCAAACACAGCTATGATACGATGTTTCATCATGAAGTTCCAGTTCATATATTCCGACTCCATCATCAGATCAGTTCGACAGTACCATATTATCGTATTGTTATCAGAACTACATACAGATGCCAATTTTCATGATGCTACGATCCTTGGAAGATGGTTAAATTAGTTACCTTAGATTCCATTACATAGTTACATACAGGTCGACCTAATAAAAGCGTGTTAAAAATGGATCAATAAGACTGCGTCAACATTTCTTCAAGTTGGCTCTCTCATTTCATGGAACAGAAAACGGCTTGTAAAAAAATGTTCGTACGTTATTTTTAAAAATAAAATTTTACACTTATTATGTTTGATTGGCTCGTTTATTTTTTTAAATAAAAACATAAGGAAAATTATTGACTAACTTGCAGTCCGGCCAGAAAGAGTAGACCATATACGTTTTGGGAAATATAATTTATACTGCAACACAGTAATTTGAGAATAGTAAGACTAAATCTAGGGATATGTCTCAGTACCGTCTCACGAGAGGCGTATTGTACTCTGACTAGTGTTTCTTCTTCTTTACTGATTCTATTACGTAACATCGACGTCTGAATTATTGTGAGATTGAAGAAAACCAAAAACGTTAGTGATGCCTCAGTTAAATAATAATAAATTTTTACTACGATTGAGACAGGTAGGTACCAGCAATTTGTGGGTAAACTATACGAAATGTCAAACAAAACGTAACCTCAAAATGTAACTAGAAGGCACCGAAACAAACTCCCCTAGCTCCCCTTCAAATATTAAAAAAAAATTAACGCAATTGAATATGAATAACGGAATTAATGACAAAATGAAAGCAATTTCATGACATTTCAATTTTGAATTTCAATTTCATGCAAACCAAGAGGACTAAATTCGTCTTGACTTAAGGGTAAGTCAAGACGAATTGAAATAAAATTTGGCATTTAGGCATAATTTGGTCATGGCAAGAGTTATAATTTATATTCGAAATTTAAATTCTAAGTGTCAACATATATTTCAAAATTTTCTCAACAATAAATAATAATTAAATAATAAATTTAGTGAATATAGTGTAATTCGGCTGTTAAGTAACCCGACCAGGTTGCCACAAGCCTAGGAAATGGAAATATTTTCCTGAAAGTGTGGAGCTCGCCAAGACGTGTGGCCGACGTGGCGGGTATCGGGCTAAATACCTCCAATCATGATGAACGGTACAACCTTATGACATCAAGGAGTCAGCTGGACCTGTCTGGATGAGGGAAACGGACAACCGATCCGGATGGAGAGTGATTGGAGAGGCGTATGCCCAACGGTGGGCGAATGCGCGCTGATGATGAAGAAGAAGAAGACGAGTTGAAAAGATGGTGGTTAAAATCGGTACACCATAGGGCGCGCTAGTCATACTTAAATATCGAAATATTGCACTTAGAGATTTGAAATTCGGTATACAGATGCTTTGTTGGACCAAAATCATGTTGTAAATCAGTGATTCAAAAATCTCGAATACAAGCGACGCAAATAATATTTCAAATGCTTCAATGCCACCGATAATACTTTCCACCGTTTGCCTGTGGAAAGTATTATCGGTGGCATTGAAGAAGTCATCTCTCGTAACAAGATCCCTGCGCCAGATGCCGACTTACTGCGACAGGATGTGGCTGTCTTTGTACGCAAGGCCAAGCTCCCACAGTCGAACACCACAGCCGCCCAGAGAAAAAGCTTAAAATCTCTGCGGGATAATAAGGACGTAGTTGTGTTGCGGGCCGATAAAGGCAACGCAACCGTGATACTCGATACTGTGGACTACGAGCGGAAAATTGGGACGCTCTTAGAAGACGCCAACACTTACGAGAAGGTGAATTACAATCCCACGAGCAGAATTACCAGGCAAACGAGAGTTTTAATCGATAAATCTGTCACTTCCCTCCTAGAAATAGCTTATCTCACTAAACCACGTAACGTACAGCCACCGAAATTATATGGCTTACCTAAAATCCATAAGGATAATGCACCATTGAGACCGATTGTGAGCCAAATCGATAGCCCCACATATCCTCTGTCAAAACACTTGGCTGGTGTCCTCCAACCACTTACGGGCAAAACGACGTCTTACGTGAAAGACTCGCGACATTTCGTAAGCATTATTAGAAGCTTAAAACTGGCCGAAGACGAAATAATGGTGAGCTTTGACGTCGAATCTTTATTTACGAATTTGCCCATTTCGGAGTGTCGTACGGTGGTGAGAGATAAACTAAGGTCTAAGGACTATTAGCTACGCCGACATGCTTCAACATTGCCTGACATCCTGCTACTTTCTATGGAACGGCGATTATTACAAACAAATCGACGGAGTAGCAATGGGATGCCCCGTATCGCCGATAGTTAGTGACCTATATATGGAATATTTTGAGGAATTAGCCATAAAAACCTCCAAAATTAAACCCATTCTCTGGCTTGGCTACGTGGATGATACCTTCTGCATCCTGAAAGGCAACATTCAAACGGTGAAGGAATTCCTGGGTCATCTAAACTCCATACACCCAAAAATCAGTTTCACATATGAAGTAGAGAAGGACGGCTCCTTATCATTTTTGGATGTCAAAGTGACGAGGAGAAGTGACAATACTCTCGGACATACGGTACCTATATCGGAAGCCCACACATACGGACAGATATTTGCATGCAAGCTCACACTATCATCCCTACCATCTACGTTCAGTGCAAACGTGGCTCGTGAATCGAGCACGCGATCTATGCGACACTGAGCATTTTCCGAAGGAGATGGAACATGTCAATGATGTCCTTAGGAAAAATGGATACGGAAAATATCACGAGACACGCACACGATCTAATACGGACGAAACTCAAAAACCGAGCAGATCAAGAGCATTCTTACCATACGTCAAGGGCGTGACTGATCGAATAAGTAAGATGCTAAACAGATTCGATATAAAAACGATCTTCAAACCGACCCAAAATATAGCTCGATTTTTGAGGCCTGTAAAGGATGTAATACCACTGCGAACCCCGGGTGTGTAAAGTCGAATGCAGCTGCGGTCTAGCCTACGTTGGACAAACGAAACGGCCCATAGCCACGCGACTGACAGAACACATCAAAGCTGTTAAAACGTTCAGCGAGAAAAATCGGCGATCTGCGAACATATATTGGATAGCGGAAGTAACCATTGGATGCAGTTTCAAAATCCCATTGTTCTATACAAGGAACAATTCTACTTTCCTCGCATGATCTGGGAAGCCATTGAAATAAGAAGAACTCCGAACTTCAATAGAGATGACGGCTACAAACTGTCTTCTACGTGGAACCCTCTTCTTAAAATGTTCCCGCCGCCGAACGCCGAACGCAAAGACGTAAAACAGGATACAGTGAGTGTTGTGTGCAAGACGGATTTTAAAAATTCCCGCGCTCCGAGCCCGGCCCCCCACCACCGTTATAACCTACGCAGTGGCGGCAGCGGTTTGCGGCCTACCCGCAAAACAACGGACTGACAGCTCTTCAGTCTACCCTAGACAACAGCGGCTGCAACGTCACCGAAACGTCGGGTCCTACAAATTTCATTCGGTAAATTCGTTTTCTATCCTATTTATAAAATCATGAGCACCGTTATAGGGAATAATAATATGGCAGCATTCAAAGAAGACGATGATCCCCGATTATAAATGTTTGACCGTATAAAAATCCTACACGCCATTGGCAGGGAGTAGTTATCCTTGCATAATCCATTATAGCGACGTGAGTTCGTTATTCCAACGTTACCTTTTTAAGCATTTTCAGCGAATGGAAAAAAACCATCGTTCGTTAGAGTATTCTCGTTATCACCGGACTAATGAGCATACTCGTGGAAAGCTGCTTAACATCTAAGCCATGAATAAATCCTGAAAAACTGATGTAAAAGCCGATTTTCCAGTGCTTCGTTAACTTTAAATTTGCATATCGAGTGTTTGAATATGTCTGAATAACGAACCGGAATTCTAATTGACTGGGCTCAGCTTAGCCCGTGTTAAATAAGCCATCAGTAAGCTGTGTAAAAAAGATTAGCGAATAAAAGACCATCGTTAAGCTATTACAATGAAGAAAATATTTGTAAATTTCGTTATATTCATATCAAATTAGCGAATTTATTGCCCTTAGTCTCAGTGCCACAATATATTATAGGTAATATATACAAGATTATGTAAATAACAGACAGTTATTACAAGCTTTTTGCATGATCTAGCATGAGTATCATAACTATTCTAAAGACAAATAGAAAATCTAATGTGATCAGTATCAATCTATACCAATATTTTAAAGAAGTAATGTTTGTAGGTTTGTAAGTTTGTCTGTATGGGGTAATCTCAGAAACTACTCGCCAGATTTCAGAAATTCTTTCACGAATAGAAAGCTTCATGATCAAGTAGTACTATAGGCTATATTGTATTGATGACTAGCTGACCCGTGCCCATTTCGTTGGGCGGTAAACATTTTTACTTGTGATGAAATTATGAGTGTGGTTTGGTTAGTACTGAGTGCTATGATTTATTTCCTGACTGCCAAAAGGAGGGTTATATTTTTCTGAATATATATGTATGTATTTGCATGCCAATTTGACTATATTACCGTTATTTGTGAGTGTCTTGTGAGTGTCTTATTTTTGAGTGTCTTATCTCTTTAACCATTTATGCAGTAAAAGTGAAATTATATGCGGTAAAAGGGAGAAGTCTTTTGTATTAAACACATGAGATGATAAATTTACTTATTTTGATAAGAATTCATAATTGTTGATAATATGACCAATAAACATGACCTAACGATTTACATTATTTTTTAAATATAAAATTTACTTTTTGTGACTTAAATATAAAAGTTAGACATATGGTGTCGCTGACTTTTTTGTAGGCATTATCAAGCTCTACAACTTTTCTCTAAAACTTAATCATATATCTCTCATCGTTAAGGCAGCGTTAGTTAGAAAAGTTTTCGTCTGACCGTTTATTCTCCGACTTACTTTGCAAATCCGACTACCACGAAAAAGTCTTTTCATTTTTCAGATTAATATATAGCCTATGACACTCACAAATAACGTGGCTTTCTATTGGTAAAAGAATTTCTATTGGCTTCAAAATCGGTTCAGTAGATCCAGAGATTACTTCCTACAACCTCACAAACTTTACCTCTTTATAATATTAGTATAGATATATATTGGTTGTCTATACGAAATCAAGATATTTTAAAATCAAGTCGGAAAAAATGAGCTGGTGAGTTGTTTATCGGCGTGCGCCGACGAAAGGGTTTGATATATGTGAAAATAATATATGACAAAAACATTGGCCTGAAAGAGGTATATGAAAACGTTTGAGACGGCATTTATCCAACTTTTATATTTAAGCTACAATAACTGCTTTTATACCTTAAAAAATAATAAAAATAAGTAGGCAGTGTTTTTTAAAGACTTTAGCAATACAATAGGATTATTTAGCAAAATAAATTATTTTATTATCACTGGTGTTAAATAGTGTGAGGGACCACCCCTCACAAGACTCCAGGTTGTTCGGTGTGAGGTGGTGGTATCAACTTACGAGTTATCTCCATATTGAAAGGCGGTTTTGATGTGAAGTAGAAGGAATTTATAGATCGAAGGTTTGAATATTGCCAGTTACATCGCTTGCCGAATAGTTTACGTTGACGCGAGTGTATAGATGCGCGACTGCGGTTACGAGGATATACGGATGAGGATTGTGCATGTGCTCCTAGTATCTTGTACTGGGCACGGCTCGAGTCTGTGGGATTACAGACTGATGCTTTGAGACTCATGGAGAATGAGGAAAGGAAACCAAGGAGCCGGATTCATTGACCTAACTCGTGAGAGAGAGTGCAGAATATGCCGTCGCAACCTTGGGGGAAGGTGAGATCACTCGGGGAATGATAATTTGGTTGCTTTTCGCCGGTTTATATAGGCCGTGAAATGATGCTATCCGAAAATACTCCGAGTAAAAGTATTGTTTCATCGTGCTGATTCATAGCTACTCGAGTCAAAACAATAGCTGAATTGTGTCAGTGGATTTCACTGGAAATCGATGCATGTGTTGATCGCATGTAATGGACTTAAGATCCGTTACATATTCATATCAAATTAGCGAATTTATTGCCGTTAGTCAGTGTCACAATATATTATAGGTAGTATATACAAGATTCTGTAAATAACAGACCGTTATTACAAGCTTTTTGCATGATACTAGTATGAGTATCATAACTATTCTAAAGAAGAATGGAAAATCTAATGTGATCAGTATCAATCTATACTAATATTTTAAAGAAGTAAAGTTTGTAAGTTTGTCTGTAGAGGGTGATCTCAGAAACTACTCGTCAGATTTCAGAAATTCTTTCACGAATAGAAAGCTCCATGATCAAGTAGTACTATAGGCTATATTGTATTGATGACTAGCTGACCCGTGCCCATTTCGTTGGGCGGTAAACATTTTTACTTGTGATGAAATTATGAGTGTGGTTTGGTTAGTACTGAGTGCTATGATTTATTTCCTGACTGCCAAAAGGAGGGTTATATTTTTCTGAATATATATGTATGTATTTGCATGCCAATTTTATTGACGATATATATATTGGTTTTCTATACGAAATCAGGATATTTTAAATCAAGTCAGAGAAAAATGAGCTGGTGAGTTGTTTATCGGCGTGCTGACGAAAGGGTTTGATATATGTGAAAACAATATATGAAAAAAACATTGACCTCAAAGAGGTATATGAAAAAGCTTGAGACAGCAAAATCGAAATCAAAATCAAAATCAAAATGTTCTTTATTCATATAGACACAATTAAATATAATTTTAAATTTATTTTCTTATGATGCCTCCAAGCCTTACTCCCAAGCCGTTTTGTCATTTACATAATCAGATATTGTATAGTATGCTTTTTTATACAATTTTGCTTTGATAGTAGCTTTAAACTTATTTACAGACAGTTCTCTAATAGTATGAGGAAGTTTGTCATAGAAGCGTATACATTGTCCCAAAAAAGAATTGCTTGTTTTGTGGAGACGAGTAGCACGTACAACAAGGTCATGCTTATGTCTAGTATTAACATTATGAGTGTCGTTTTTTTTAAACTTGTCAATATTCTTGTGGACATACAACAGATTTTCGTATATATACATATATATATATATATATATATATATATATATATATATATATATATATATATATATATATATATATATATATATATATATATATATATATATATATATATATATATATATATATATATATATGTATATATATATATATATATATATATATATATATATATATATATATATATATATATATATATATATATATATATATATATATATATATATATATATATATATATATATATATATATATATATATATATATATATATATATATATATATATATATATATATATATATATATATATATATATATATATATATATATATATATATATATATATATATATATATATATATATATATATATATATATATATATATATATATATATATATATATATATATATATATATATATATATATATATATATATATATATATATATATATATATATATATATATATATATATATATATATATATATATATATATATATATATAGACTTTTTTATTGAAAATTTTGTATTTTTATACACTTTAGGGTTTTTGGTTAGTAAAAGGGATAGAGTTGAGTACCTTAGCCGAACGTTTCGGAGCCCGTGGCTCCTTCCTCAGCGGCGAGAAGAATAAGTATTCTTCTCGCCGCTGAGGAAGGAGCCACGGGCTCCGAAACGTTCGGCTAAGGTACTCAACTCTATCCCTTTTACTAACCAAAAACCCTAAAGTGTGTATATATATATATATATATATATATATATATATATATATATATATATATATATATATATATATATATATATATATATATATATATATATATATATATATATATATATATATATATATATATATATATATATATATATATATATATATATATATATATATATATATATATATATATATATATATATATATATATATATATATATATATATATATATATATATATATATATATATATATATATATATATATATATATATATATATATATATATATATATATATATATATATATATATATATATATATATATATATATATATATATATATATATATATATATATTGTGATGCAACAGTAAGAATATTTATCTCTTTGATTTTTTCTCTAAGTGAAACCCGAGGACCAAGTTTATATATAGCTCTTACAGCACGTTTCTGTAGTATAAAGATGTTATTGATGTCTGCATAGCTTCCCCGGAGAAGAATCCAATAGGACATAATGCTATGAAAGTAACTAAAGTATACTATTCTTGCTGTATCTACATCAGTCAGCCGCCTTATTGTTTTAACTGCGTATGCCGCAGAGCTAAGTTTTCTTGACATTTTCTCAATTTGTGGGCCCCATTGTAATTTGGAGTCAATTGTTATCCCTAGAAACACAGTTGAAGTAACAGGCACTAGTCTAGTTCCATTTATTTCTACATTGGTTTGTACCTGTTTGACATTAGGTGTAGAAAATTTAATCATTTTGTTTTTTTTTTCATTTAATAGTAGGTTATTTACATTAAAACAATGGACAACTTTTGGGAGTGCATTGTTAACTTCGCCATAATTGTACAAGTGTCGACTAATTTTACGGGTCAAAGAAGTATCAGCATTTATCAAACTTTATATTTAAGCTACAATAACTGCTTTTATACCTTAAAAAATAAAAAAATAGGTAGGCAATGTTTTTTAAAGACATTAGCAATAAAATAGGAATATTTATCAAAATAAATAATTTAATTATCACTGCTGATAAATAGAGATAAAATAAGCTATTTGCTGTTTTTAGGTGATATATCATGATAAAGGTTAAAAATATATCATGAAATTAGTAACGCGTGCAAGCACATCGAAATACCTAGCAGATTATATTATTACATTATGTATAGTATCTTATATCATATTGCGTAGTATAATAGTAAAATTATGCAGATATAATATTTAAAAAAAAGAGGATTTGCAGATCACTCAATATCATAATTTCGTATAGAAAACCAATATTTATCACAATAAATTATAGCCTATATAGTACTCATCGATAATGGTTTTTTTCATCACTGAAAGAATTTTTGAAATGAGATGAGTAGTTTTGGAGATTACCTCCTACATTCAAGCTTACAAACTTACAAACATTACTTCTTTATAATATTAGTATAAATTATTTAAATTGGTACAATGTTTTTAAAGCCATGGCCCGAATTTACCACTATTGGTTATGACTATAATATAATATATGTAGTATATAGAAGCTACTGCAAGTAACAGGTTGTTATTACAACATTTTCGCATGATACTAATTAAATTATCTTACCTATTTAAAAGTCAAATAGAAATATTAAAATAATAACTGAATCAGGTCATAATATAAACCGCCAAAAAATATATAATAAATCAAATATAAATCAATACAAACTCAAAAACATTACTTCTTTATAATATTAGTAGGTTTCCATACTGAATTTTCACTAGTCAGCTATGCTCCCCTATATCGTCTGCCTACCCTGATCGTACTAATTCTATTGTTTTATATTTAATAATTCATTTATCACTCACAATGCTACTTACTAAATAAAATTAATCTCCGTGTTCCTTCCAAACACAATAGATTTAACCCTGCTCTTCATGTTCCTCATGCTGATACCAACTATAGGCAAAATGCATTTCTGTGGCGAACAAGTGACAATTTCAATAATTTGATTAAACGCTTTGACTTTGATCTATTCTGTACGAGTATTAACTCAGCTAGGCAGCAGCTGAACAGTGAATTCTTTAGCATTAATTGTTGAATAATTTTTGATGTATTTTTAATCGATAGATTTAATTGAAAGGTCACATATGTTTCTACAACGTTACTTAAACGTGAAAACCTTTAATTGGCTTTCTGTTATCCTACTCCTCTTTTTATTAAATTATAATTAGCTGTTGGTTTTCCTAAAAATAACTAAATAAATAAATAAATAAATAAATAAAAAAGGTATAGATTGAAACCTGAATAGCAAATAAAAGTGAACATCTTTACGTAAATACTATTAAAATAATAAAAGCTGTGACCTACAAAATAGGTTGTTATTATATTATTGTTCTATTTCGGGACTGGATACTGGGATAGGATACCATAAAGAGTACTTTAAAAACGTTGCGTTTCATAATAAAATCCCAGCTGTCAATACGTAGTACGGCATTTCGCGATCTAATACCGTACATAATTAATTAATGCTTATCTCTATTGAATGATTGACAGGTTTTTGTTTTTTTATTCCCTAATATTATCAGCCCACTAAAAGAAAACACGCTTTAGTTCGTTAAGGCTAGAACAACAGAATGAAAACACCCTATTTTGCCACCAATTAGTATGTAGCAAAAACAAGCCTAAAATGAGAAGCGTACATAACATTTTTACCCCGATTTTCACAAAGCAATGGCGATCGCACCTTTCTAATAACTAAAATGCCTATAACAGCAGTCGTATGTTTAACTTTACTTGTTCATTTGAGTTTAATTAATTGTGAAGTTTCGCTAAACGGATTCGTCCCTGCGCAATTTGCGATTAATTATTTTCGCATTCGTAGAACTACTACTGTGAGTGCGGCACTGTGTTTATCTATTACTGGTAGGTAATTAAAATATATACACTGAACTGAAACTGTATACATACAAGTGGATTTTGTTTTTGCAGATAAAATTAAACTATCCAGACTATTTTCTTGGAATGGTATGACTGTGCAATACTCTTCTTTCGAGAACTTATATAATACCACTACGAATCGATATGGAAGTATGGGTATATTGGTAGATGTAGATTGCGGTGATGGTTTATGCTCTGCGCCGGTAATATTTTTTTTAATATGATACTTTGATTAGAACGAAATTTTAGAAGCTATTCTGCAGAAAAATTAAAATAGACAAAACAGAGTGCATACTATTTTTTTAAGTAACTCCTGTTCGGACTGTTCTAAGAGATGTTAGGGAGCTAATGGGCGCTTGCTGAGTTGGCCACGAAGATCTATTTGTTCAGGGTCGGTCACACTCACGGGTCAACACCCATCCGGCGGCCTCCACGCACGAAGCGAGAGCCCAGGTAGGACTCTGGCCTTAGGACTAGTTTACCCTAGGAGTCAATCTTCTGGCGGTCCTGAACGGTCTGCGCACCGTGCGGCGCGAGTAAATCGATTGTGTATTCTGACTAACAGTCGGGAGAGTCTGGAAGCTGTACTGTTTCCTATAAAGCGGGGGTGGTTGCTGATCTTACGGCGACTGCTCTTGAAACGACCATCGGTTACCCGATTCCGGGTAAGATCCGGGAAAAGGATGCCGTGGGCCGCGATAGATTCGGTTGACACCGTTTTACCGCTAAGTAAGGGAGAGGTCCGCGCAAGCGACCTCGAATTCGTAACCAGTCGAGAGACCGGAGTAATCTGGTCGCAACTGGAAGTAAGGGCGTGAGTGTATGCACGCTGGGTAACATTCCTGGATATCTCGCGAATAAGGCGTTGGCCTCTCAAGGGCAAGTGGCTGAGCTTGACGGTGGATTGTTTTGTCCTAAGTCTTCTGCGATCACTTCATGGAAGATAGAACGACTATTTCGTAAAAACTTCTTGACAACTTTACTTATTCTAAGAGATTGTGCTTTTATTTCAGTCCCTTATCTAATATAAAAAAATAATGACAATAGTCCCTCATCGCATTTTTACAATGGGGAGTAAAGGGGGGGGGGGATGGGGGGGGGGGGGGGGGTCCAATTACAGGTAAACCTCGATATGACGAACTTAATGGAGATATTAAAAAAAACTTAAGTTTTTTTACAAATACCTTGATATAAATTTATATCAAGGTATTTGTAACATCGTGGTTCGCTACATCGAGTCTTATAGGTTTACAAAATAAAAAACTTACTAAAACTTTATAGATTTAGAATCGTTTTTTCGAAGATAAAATTAAACTATCCAGTCTATTTTCATCGAATGGTATAACTGTACAATAAGCTTCTTTCAAAAACGTATACAATACCACAACAAATCGATTTGGAAATATGGGTATATTGGTAGATGCAGATTGTGGAGCTTGTTCATGTTCGGCGACGGCAATTTATTTTTTTAATAAAAAACCTTATTTAGGACAACATTTTAGAAGCTATTCTGTAGGAAATATAAAGTAGATGGATCGGACTGTTTATATCCTTGTTTTAGAATCGCTATATTATCTTGCAATGGTCGTATGTAAGTGTTTCAAAGATTGCAAAGCATTTTACAACCATTTGCTGGTATCAAGTTGAGCTGAAATTTGGCCTACTTATGTAAGTTCGGTGACAACGCAATATTTTGGTAACATTGTGCTGATTTGATAATGGAGCCAGGGAGTAGGGACTAGAACTCCCTGATGGCAAAAGGTATGAGAGTCGAATTTTAACTGGTATGTTTTGTGTTCATGAGTGCTTTCCATTAGACATGATGACGAGGGTCTGAAGATGGAGCCGAAAGAAGAAAAAGAACGAAGAACAACTCCTTATCTGTGAGGTACTTATTAATGCGGCTCTTAAACACGTCAAGAGTATTATTTCCTCCCCCGCCCCCCTTCCCATCGAAAGTTTACTTTACCAGTCCTAACACCACGGTATTAATTATGAAGACCCCTCAAATGTGAGGCGTCCAATAATGGATGCCTTGGCAAAATGTTTACAAAATGTATATAAATGTATATAAATGTAAATATAAATGTAAATGTGCGCCGCTTTATAGTAATCCGCTCTATAGTAATGATATAGCTCTATAGTAAACCCCGCTCTATGTAAATGTAAATGTAAATGTAAATATAAATTTATATACATTTTGCCGTAGGCAAACCCGAGCTAATCGCCAGTCATTTGTGGGGTTAAATCGTATATTCAAATTGATATTTGTTAACTTGTATTTCCAATATTCTCGTTCATTGTAGGTGGGAAATGACAGCCTTTTCGGTCCATTAAATCTATGGGTAATAATTGGACGATTCAAATGTCATTCTCAGCTGTCGAGACTTCAATATAACTCCGAAGTGACTTTGGTCGATTATTCGCCTTACAGTAATTTTACAGTATTCGACGTGTACAAGAATGGCCTTGATGAAAACGCTCCCATAGAGGAGGTATTGATATATACTGGAATGCTAGATGAAGATGCTTATTCTGCCATGGAAAGGTAAGACATTTTCAGTAGTAATCGAATTCGACTACTAGAAATTTCACAGAACTGAAGAATGTCCGATTTGGTGTAGGTAGTATGTCCTGCTCGTTAAAATGATTTTTACAAATGCGGTAACTTGTGTGGTTAGGCTTGTTTGATAACATCAGCTGAAGCCATTCAGATAGTATGAAATTAGAATATGTATACATTTATTCGGGTTTACAAATAAGAAATCGCTGTTGCATGATATACTTTTTAATAGTTAAAGTTATCAGTACCACTTGTGGAGGTAACAATAAGTCCGGCTCGACAGACCAACAGTTTAGTGGTTTCAAGGCGGCAGGTGAGGGTGGAGAACCCACCCACCGCCCGGGCAGTTATAACGACGGTGGTCGTCTTATCTGCCCAGAATGTTATGCAACGACACTCCGCAAGTATCAGAAGGGTAAACGCGCGGGGGGTAAAGAAAGGTAGCCACCCCCCCCCGTGCCACCCCGAGAACCCATTTATTCAGTTTAAAAAAAACAAGCATACAAGCGAACAATTGCATACAAGCGAAATTTACAATTGAAAAATTTTAACGTTGAAATGCATGCAAACACAGAATAAAAATAGAAGTAAAAATAATAATAAAAGAAACACTATAAAGAAACACAAATAATAATAATTGAAGCTAAAAGAAGATAGGCTACCAAACACAGACAGGATGTCAGAGGGACTAAGTGGCTGGTGAGGGGGTATGTAGACGTATGGGTCATGGGGCAGTCTCGTGGGGGACGGCCTAACCAAGGTCCTCAGGCAGGGGACGCGCCTGCGGGGGCGGTTTGGGGGACGGCACCCCAAAACTGGGGTTCCCGGAAACCTCAACTCCTCCCAAAGGGAAACCCACTTCTCCACGAAGCATCGGAATGCGCCGAAACAACGCCCAAACTCGACCAGATCCGCATACCATATCGGTAGACGCTTAGCGCACGCGCCGACCTCACGCACCAATTCATTCCGTGCGGTCGAGAGCTTTGGGCATATCCAAATGACGTGTTCTGCCGTTTGAAGTCCATGCCCAAACACGAACCAGGGGTCACGGGAGAGTCCAAAGTCAGACAGCTTGGCTTTGAACTCCCCATGGCCCCCGACCAGCTGGGTGGTGGTATCGAAAGACCAACAATGTGGATGGAGTCTTTTCCGGCTCGCAATTGCCGAACTTACCGCGTCGGCTCTCCACACATAAAATGTACCAGGCGCGGTGTGAGTGGCCTACAGTCGAACTGAACCCACTAGGTTGTAAGACCGATGGTGACGTCGGGCGGCGTCCTCTTGATCCTCTTCGGTGTGCAGTCGGGTTGAGGTCGTTCCAATCGGTGCTCCCAAAGGGCGGGTCGTTTAGACTTTCGCTCGGGTCTCGTTAAATCCGGCTGTAGGTTGTATTTCCTAGGGATAATGCTCTCGAGATTTTTCGGGTGATAAAAAATAATTACTCGTTGACGATCTTAGAACAAGCTTTTGTGCTGTTTTAATGTTTTATTTTCCACTTTAAATGAAGCTAATATTCACAATGAATTTACACTTATTTTTTGAATAAAGTTCAAGCAGACTCCTAATAATTCGGGTCTTATAATGTATTTAGGATGTTCTACTGTGAGTATAACCGAGAAATTCTCCGATGCACACAACTCATTGGACATATGTTTACAACAAATACACAACAAAAATCACAAAAAAAAATCACAAGAAAAATAAAATTCACAAAATAACAGAATTACGTAATTTGTCCAACGGTTGCAGCACTTTGCTCCCTACTTGGAGGCTGGTCACTTGCTCTATCCGGAGCTCGATAAATTCTGAATTTTCTCGGCGCTTTCCGCCCTTTTTATTCGGATTTTAGACTGTGCCGGGAGTGGGGGTCGGATGAATAAATAAGCGGGAGTGTCTCGCGCTGACGTACGTAGCCGCGGAGCACTCGCGACTGATGGCTGCCGAGGTATGCTGAGAATTAGAGGCTTCTAGGTATAACTCGAGTTTCGGCCGTTTGTATGAAGACTTTTTACTGTTGTTATTATACTGTGTCTTGAGTCTGCTGAAAAGACTTTTTATCGGCGGTTTACCCGAATAATGAATAATATCACGTAAACATTACAGATTCTTCAATACTCCAAAAAGACAAAAAAGGACAAATTTAAACGGAGCAGTCATTCGTGCAGTAGTAAGGCGTAAACAAATTGTAGACTGCGATGATAACGTTAAACATCTCAGAGAGCTTGGCTTCAGTTCAAACCTCTATGTTCATTGTAGTCTGTGGGCGATCTTGGCAAAAACGAATAATTTAACGTAAGTTTTTGTTTATTTAATGTAATGAATTGTGTATTAACAGTTTTTGTTTATTATATGTTTGTTTGTTTAATGTAAAGAAATGCAGAATTTAGTTAAATGCAGGTTTAGGAAGATACATATATCGTAACCAATCATTGGCACAATACACAGTAGTATATTTCTTCTTTGATTCAATGACATTATGCATGGAATCACATTCCATGAACGAGTGACCAGTTTCCAAAAACTGTTGCTCAATCACTTCCAAATTTGAAACCTGGACTATATTAAGGAACAGACCTGCCAATTGGACATTTCTGTTTTGTCCTGCGCAAGTATCGGAAAACAAAGACAAATGTTTGACATGCGCTGGTAAACGGTTTTTGACGTACCAAAGTAGGCAGCTGCCAATTTCGCAACTCCCACGATTACCATTCACTTCAGTCCTTGTCAAACAAAAGCCTTTATTTGGTCTAAGACCCTCATAAATGGTTAAGTTGTACATGTTTAGTTTCCTTTTGTAATACAGCAAGGAAACCTCAGAAGATGGTATCCGTAGTGCACTCTGCAAGTCTCTTCAGAAGACACACTCTTTGTTTTACTTGGTTTTTCTAAAAGAAATATGAGAGTGCAGACTTTCTTTCTATGGCATTGTCTTTTCTGGGTCTTCTGCGGCGGCTCTGCATCGGCTATAGTGTGTAATAGGAAGTTCTTCTTTCTTTCATAAGCATACAATTGCCAATATTTTTTGCAAATGTCCAAACTATTGTTGAGAGAAATTTTGCAAACAGCTAAACTTGCATTTATGCTCGCTTAACGATATTGGAAATTTGGTGTCTGCTGTACCCTTATAATTTTCGTAAGGAGCTGTTTTTTAACCTTTTCCTAATATTTTTTTTCCAATTTTCTGGTCTTGATTTTTTCCAGCGTTTCAATATTGTCAGGTTCAAAAGGGCCGGTGAAAGAATTTAAAATATAATTGGCATCATCATTACTAGTATTTGGGATGAATTCCCGTGCATTTTGCCCTAAAAAAGACTCAACGCTGTGCAACCAGAATGAATAATGCGTTTTGGCAGAAACGATTAATTTACATATGACTTAGTATTTTTTTGTATTTCCGCCATTTTTAAAGATAGAACTAAGTGTGTTTTAACAATAAAAAGAAGGTGAAGTAATAAGTATTAAAGGGTCACTAACTCAAAATCACGAAAAAATTACACCAAAAAGTGCCTTTCGGTCGTATACTCTCGATGTGTATATATATATATATATATATATATATATATATATATATATATATATATATATATATATATATATATATATATATATATATATATATATATATATATATATATATATATATATATATATATATATATATATATATATATATATATATATATATATATATATATATATATATATATATATATATATATATAGTTATATTTGATAAGGTTTGTAAAGAAATCCGTTTATAGGATGACGTTTTTATTTAAAATAAAATTAGTAAAAGCTACTTAAAAAGTAGCGAAGGAAATCCCAGCTTGTATTACTTACAAGATATACTTACGGATGTGCACGACTTTCGACGGTGCAATGTAAGTTTAAAGGTCCTTTTGCAGTCGACTAACGATCACTATTCATCCATATATCTCATAAATAGGGCTTATCCTTATGCAACACAAAATGCCTTCAATTGAGACGAATTAAGCGAAAAAATAAAAAATTAAACTATTGATCACTTCGGCAAAGCCGTTTTCTAAATGAAAGTGACATTACGAAATAATTCAAATTTCGAATGCCACCAACATTTAAAATATGATACAATTGGCTGAGTTTGTTATCGACGAGCCATTAAATCGAAATAAAAATAAAAAAACCTCCATATGCTCAATGAAATGAAAGAAGAAACTTCAATCTTAATTTCTGGCAGAGGAGTTTATAATAAAGATTGTATAATGTTATCAAAATAGGGTAAACCTATATAAAATTGTATAATATAAAAAAATTGTAAAGAAATATTGTAGAAAACAGTATAATATTGTTATATTTGATAAGGTTTGTAAAGAAATCCGTTTATAGGATGATGTTTTTATTTAAAATAAAATTAGTAAAAGCTACTTAAAAAGTAGCGAAGGAAATCCCAGCTTGTATTGGGAAATGCTTATGTTCATACATATATATATATATATATATATATATATATATATATATATATATATATATATATATATATATATATATATATATATATATATATATATATATATATATATATATATATATATATATATATATATATATATATATATATATATATATATATATATATATATATATATATATATATATATATATATATATATATATATATATATATATATATATATATATATATATATATATATATATATATATATATATATATATATATATATATATATATATATATATATATATATATATATATATATATATATATATATATATATATATATATATATATATATATATATATATATATATATATATATATATATATATATATATATATATATATATATATATATATATATATATATATATATATATGTATGTGCTGGAATATCTACCACACAGTACAAACAACTCTCAAGTGTGGATAAAGCAAGCTGGAAATGTTCCCCCTGCAAAATCAGTGATCCTCGTTCGATGCGAAGCGATAGGTGGCTCATTAACTAGCATTGACCAGCTCTTAGAACAAATGCAAATTAGTATGGTGAATATGAAAAGCGACATCTTAGGAGAACTACACGAGGCCCATAAGGAACTGCTGCAATCATTGAGTAGTCGAATAGAGGAAAACAATCGAAAATGCGACCAACTTAAGGCAGAAAATGCAAAAATCCTGGAAACCATCACATTTGTCGCAAAACAGTATGATAATGTAGTGGAAAAGGTAAAAGAGATAGAGCCATTAAAAAAGAAGTGTGAAGACCTCGCTGCAAATAATAAAGTCCTTATTGACAAAATAGAAAATTTGGAAAACAAATTCGAAGAGATGGATCATTTATCTAGGAGAAATAACTTAGAATTTCGAAATATACCGGAATCCAAGAATGAAAATCTCGAGGAAATACTTGAAAAAATTGGTTTCGTCATTGGTTGCCCTCTACAGTCTGGAGACATAGAAAATATGTATCGCGTGTCTTCAAGGGTACCTGCTGGAAAAAGAAAAACAATTATTGTAAAATTTACCTCAAGATTACTCTGTGACAAATTTCTAAAATCTGTAAAATTATACAACAAGGCGGCAAGAACTAAAGAAGAAAAGTTAAATTCCGAAGTAATTCAGCTATTCGGGAAAACACCTATATTCGTATCCGAACACTTGACGCCCAAAATGAAATTCCTGTATGCTGAGGCTAGGAAATTCGCACGTGAAAATAACTACAAATATTCTTGGACATCTTTTGGCAAGATTTATCTACGGAAAGACGACAATCAGAAAATCATACATATTTCAAACACCCGTATGCTAAATGAATTATTATTGTGATGGGCAGTAGCCTGTTCTGATGAGTTCGCCATATCCATTTTTACAGTAATTTTTACACAAGTTCCTTCCAACCTTTTTCTATTACGATTTTGTTACGCGAAATATCCGTTTATTATATTTACTCTAATCAAATTACTTTACATTATAGATAATTTTACTACACCTTATATATGTATTTTTACTTACAAAGATTGTATGTCTTTTTCACACCATCAACACCCGATATATGACCATATATATGGCAACATCATTTATATTAATTCATATTATTCCATCCAGATTTTTAAAAATATGAATAAATATTCTAAAGTACTGTTATTCATGATATTATATTACTATTATATTTTATGTAATACGAATTATCTTATTTTCAATAAATTATCTTATTTACGAAATGGAAACATATTTAATTTTAATATTATTTCTGTGACACTTATTTTTACTACTTTCGGCTATATATTAATATTAAATATTTTATTTAAATTGTATTATATTACAACTATTTTTATATCCCAAATTTTAAAGATATTTTTATTTTACTGTCTCTTGGTTCCTAAATTGCCAAGGTTTTCCCTTAAAAGTACGAGTGTGTGCTATTTTATTTGCTTAGTTTCCTATG